>CM068965.1:27809630-27823010 GCA_035128595.1 Eptatretus atami | reverse complement strand
GTGTGTGTGTTAGTTTTAATTTCACTATTATGTGTTTGCAATGGCAAGCCTCCTTGGAAGACAGTTGTTGTTGATTAGCCCCAGTCAGTTCTGCTCGAACAGGCTCGTGGCTCGGAGATAGCTGATTGATCTCCCGGGAGCAACCCAGAGATCCCTCACATCTATGGTGTTGGTGGAAGACTTGTTCATCGTGCTTTTTATTTTACAAAATAATCATGTTTTTCTTTGGATTTGTTCCCTGTCAGTTATATTCTTGGTAGATTTTATAAAAGTTATTTTTTCCTTTGAAAATAAAGAATAATGCTTTTTCCAGCTTGGAATCGTCAATGCCCCAGAAGCGGAACATCCCGTCAAAGGTCAGCTCATCTCCCTTGTGTGTGTAATTGATTGGTAGCACATAGGATCCACAAATTGCTTCCTCATACCAACTCAAAATAGATAGCTTCCTCATACAAACCAACTCAAGACAAGATAGTTGTAAATGAGCTGTGTGCCGAACCTCGTTCCTCGGATGGACATTTACTGTGTTGGCGACTGTTGCTCAAATTGGTGTAAAAACAAAATTGTAGTTGTCCAATGGTTTTGATCTGATCGTTGTTCCTCTGTACATCCACATAAGGAAGACCCAGTTATGCTGAATTGTTTCCTCGGAAGTCGAATTTGTGTAATGGATTTAGACATGACCTCTCCAGACAAGACGAATGTCCTTGAAGCAATTTAACAGTCATCCAAATGCATTGTAGGATTGAAAAGCAAAGGTAGAGACAATAAGATCTCCACAAAACTTGAGGCAGCTTTTGTATAACAAGAAACTACCAACACAAGCCATCATCTTCAGCGTGACAGTCAACCAAGGTTTGCACGGGCTGCTGAAGACAATACGTCGAGGTGGATTAGAATAGGGCAGAGGAAATAAATGGAAGGGCGTTACATCTGATGATGACTTGCAACACGTTTTCAGCAGCTAAGGGTCAGCCTTGTGGGGCTGTCGTGTCCGCGAGTCTTGCTGAACATACTGGCAGCCCTGCTATGGCTGTCCTCCGAGACGCCAGGCATACTCCCAACCTTGCCAAGCTTGGCAGACATTTTCCAGCTTCGGTTTGGCTCGGAATCAACATTCCACTGACACCGCTCATTATGCTATTACCAAGCAATGCGGGCAGAGAGAGTGGATGAAAAACAGATGTTCAACTCGCTCAGTGAGAGGGGGTTGTGTGTGTGTGTGTGTGTGTGTGTGTGTGTATATAAGAGAGAGTAATATATTTATATATACATATATGTATACCATACATGTATATATACATATATGTATACACATATATGTATATATATACACATGTATACATATGTAATACATATTATATATATACATATTATGTATATATATGTATATATATATATATGTGAGAGAGAGAGGGGGGAGAGACAGACAGACAGAGACAGAGAGAACAGAGACAGATAAAAAGAGGGAGGCACACAAAGAGAGGGTAATGAGAGAGAACGAGAGAGAGAGAGAGAGAGAGAGAGAGAGAGAGAGAGAGAGAGAGAGAGAGAGAGAGAGAGAGAGGGAGAGAGAGAAAGAGGAGAGGGAGGGGAGAGAGAGAGAGGGGGAGAAAGAGGAGAGGGAGGGGGAGGAGAGAGAGAGGGGAGAAGAGGAGAGGGAGGGGGGGAGAGAGAGAGAGAGGAGAGAGAGAGAGAGAGAGAGAGAGAGAGAGAGAGAGGTGAGAGAGAGAGAGAGAGAGAAAGGGCGGTTAGAGAGCGGGGGAAGAAAGAGGAGAGGGAGGGGGGAGAGAGAGAGAGACTCGTAGATATTTTGTTTTCTCTAAAAAGGTGGCTGCCTCAAAATGGAAAGAAAATAAGTCAGCATCTTTCAGGTCATGCAGAAATTCCATAACAGCGGAAATGCCTCCTGTAACATCTTGCCTGGCTGTTGGAAGTGCTGGAACGGAAATAAAAAGGTACAGTGTACCGGCCCCTTCAAAAAAGAACCAAGATAACCGTTTGCATTTCTTACATCACTACCGTTCTAATCCTTCAATTTGAATCTTCCAGACAAGAAACAAATTTTAACCAGGAAAACTATCTACGTATTAAATTAATAATTAATTAAATTAACTAACAAACCAAACACTCATTTAAAAAGGAAAAACTCCATTTAAAACAAATGAAGGTCTCGGTTATTTGTGCATCAAACTTTTATAAGGTGAAGAATAAGCTTGAATTTCACTTTTGAAATGGAATCTTCTAGAGATGTGTTGCTTTGTATGATATCAGCAAATATTTTATTAATCAGGATTATTTACATGCAATAACAAATTCGTCATACAATTATTACCCCACAGGAAGTGTGTCCTTGTCTTTACTTTTCTCTCTCTCTCTCTCTCTCTCTCTCTCTCTCTCTCGTCTCTCCTTCTCTCTCTCTCTCTCCTCTTTTTTTCTCTCTCTCTCTCTCTCTCTCTCTCTCTCCTTGTCTTTACTCTCTCTTTCTGTGTCTACATTCGAGGAACGACACACATCAATGTGTGTCGTCCCTCGGATGATTGAATAAGCGTTGCCATACAAGTGCATTTTGCAAATTCTGAATCATAAAAATCACCAAGCTGAAATAATAATACCTACAACATGTGTCTTGCATAGCAGATTTATAAAAAGGATCATGATGAGCCCCTTGAAATACCAAAGCCTCTTGCTCAAAGTACCAATACAAATAACCATATACGGTACTCTGGAATCCTCAACCCTGAAAAGACATCTGGTGTCCACAAAGAGTCTTGGCAGCGCTTCTTTTTACGATTAGTTTCACGGCGCACGTGATAGAGATGGGATTCATGGACTTAAGCCACAAGCAAGAAGAGGAATGAGATGTACGCAACAGGGCCTGGGAAAGGCATTTAGCAATGCCTTGCAACTGGATGAATCTGACTGCAGAGTAAACCACAAGGGAATGATGTCAAACCCCGAGGCAATTACAGAATTCATTACAAAAGACTGGGAGGTGCTAATTTGAGATGTGGATAAGGGGGTGAAAGATGGATAGAAGAATGAGTTTAACTTCATAACGCCTGGAATAATTAATTACTTAACCCTGCAAGGGCTTGAGAATAGGTCCGATGGGGTGGCACACAGATAGCGCACTTCCCTTTGAGCTGTCCAGACTGGGTTCCATACCCGATCCGACGATAAGCTGTCAGATTGGTACTTCGAGGGCAGGATATTGCATCAAAGTGTTCGGATGAATGTTAAGCAGTGGGGTGTACCACTCATTGGCTGGCATTAGTTGATGGATGTTAAAGATCACACGGTGTACCTCACAAAGACTTGGGCCAAAAACCTCACCAAAGCTTCTGGCCCAAGTGTTTCAATTCATCAAAGATTTGGGGTCAAAAACTTTCCCCAACTGACCCCACCAGAAGGTGAGAATCATTATGACCGTTAAATATGTTGTAGTATGATAGTAGTAGTAGTAGTAATAGTAGTGGTAGTAGTAGTAGTTGTCGTAGTCGTGGTATCATGATATGATACATTGGGCGATTCCCTCCTGAGCACATAGCTCATGATCCCATACAGTGTGTTGATTTGTCTATCTTCAACTTTTGTCCTTGTCGTTGATGTAAGTATACTCACGTCTCCTAATGTGCTTGGTCTTACATGTCACGGGATATATGTGCAAGCTCCTTCGAGAGCCACAAATCGCTTAAAAAACAAAAAAAGAAGAAGAGGTTTTTCATGCATGTGCTGAAGAAAAGGTGATGTCGTGTTCAAGAAAAAAAACAATTGAGTAATTGTTTGTTTTCGTTTTTCCCCAATTATCAGAAGTACA
Organism: Eptatretus atami; assembly: GCA_035128595.1. Taxonomy (NCBI): domain Eukaryota; kingdom Metazoa; phylum Chordata; class Myxini; order Myxiniformes; family Myxinidae; genus Eptatretus; species Eptatretus atami. The sequence continues at coordinate 27,819,190 of CM068965.1, read as the reverse complement.
ATTTTAAGTCAAGTCAGCACATTTGACTGACATTTTGCGACCAACACCTCCCCTCCCCATCCCCCATCCCCCATCCCATCCCCTCCCCCTTCCTTTTCCCTGCAACTTCTACATCTTTGAAGGGCTGTCTTTGTTTAGATCGGGCAGCTGCTGATTTCACTGAAAACAGAGCTGGTTGGTTAATCACTCAGGTATGCTTTGTACAGGAGTCACAGCAAGTTTTCAAAAAAAACAAAAAACATTCCTGGAGCAGAAGTTATCAATTAAAGTGCAGATATGGAGGGGGGGGGGGGGGGAGGTTGCAAAAAGAAAGCACGATACTTTATTTGCTCTGTTAACACAAAGAGCCAATTTTTCAAAAGGTCTCAATAATAAACCGAATTTTATGGTGTGCTTGGTGTTTGGCGATGAACAAATGCAGTAAAATTGTTCACATTATCAAATGTTATTACCCTGCGCGCTCGAAGCAAAAAGTGAGGTTAAGCAATTGGTTCATGCCTGTCCGTCGTCTGATCAGTTTATGATTGAGAAACAACTTTTTTAAAATCAATGTTATATTTTGAACACGAATCGGAACATCAATAGGAAAACAAGTTTGCTGTTTAACCGAACTTTGGCTCTGAATTCGTCCTGACCGCACGTGTGCAGAGAGGAGCGAGATAGTACTTTAACTCCGTCTGCCTGGCAGTCAAACAAAACTGAAAATCATTCCAAACAGGAAACTTACTCTTTTCGTTTTTTTCCCCCAAGGACGTTATAAAGCACACAAACAAAAGGCACCATGAACTAATGTAATGTGTTCGATAGGGTGGTGTAATCGACACTGCGGAAAATGGCTGTTAAAACCAGGAATTAATTCATTTATACGTCTTTAGAGCTCTTTAAATCTCTATTTTAAATGAATCATATATGTGAACACTGTAGAACACAAATCGCCTTCATAATACTTCCAAGAACCATGCTGTATATAGCCATGAGAGCACGTGGCATGGGAGAGGGTGAAGAAGAGGCCGCCTATTATACCGATTATATGATACCGATTGACACCGTGTTCCATGGTGATCAATAAAGTCTTCATCTCCGAAACAGCGACTCAGCGTCATCCTATCATAGTGTATAAGACTGCTTCAGTCGCACTAAACTTCCAGATTTTTTTAACCATCTTTAAAATAATTATTTTATTTAAATGAAGTACATACCTGAACACTGCTCAGGTATCGTGTTCTATGAACTCTCCAGTTGCTTAATATATAATATATATATAATATATATTTTTTTTATTTTTTAATAAGCCAAGAACTATTAAGCCGAAGGGCTGGCAGGATGGCTTCTCGGCTACAAAACCAACCATTAGGTTCTAGGCCCGATACTTTCAGAGGTACGCACACTCGCTTCAAAGCAGTCTAACCTTGGTTTGAATCTCGGCCCAGCTATAAACTGTCATCCCAGTGTTTCGCAGGCAGGGTGATTCATCAATGTGTGTACCATCCCTAGGATGGATGTTAAAATGGGCGTCTCATCTGCCGGCATGAGTATGTGGACGTTAAAGGTCCCACGCTGTCCTTTACAAAGAGTAGGTGAGTCATCGCCGGCACCACTAAAAATTACAAATTTCTGCCATAACTACTGCTGGGAGAGAGATGGCAAACCACCCAGTGTAACCCTTGCCAAGAAACTGCTTCGGCATCACCGGCGCTCTGTAACAGAGTATAATACATCAGAATGAGAATCAGAATCGTAATATGTTGGGGATAAGAAATCAAATGGAAGAGAAAAACAAAGGAGATCGAAATTATAATTACAATCAAAGTCGATGACCCGTATGGTATACTAGCCCGTCATATATAAAACATGTATTGCTTGCTTAACTTACACCACACTTGCCGTGCTACCAACAGTAAAGAGCCCCCAATCATTCTGCCGGAGGCAGTGAAAAAAAAAAGAGGACTGCCTATGAGGGCAATTAGACAAATTTACTATTAACCCAAGCATGACCCAACGCTTAAACAACAAACAGCAGGAAAGTGCGGAGGCACCCTGTCCTTAGGAGGATATTGATGAAGAGGCCAAGCTTAAGCTTAGTTCATTCACTTCCAACTCACGCCCCGAGCAGGACGTCTGGGAACAAGCGTGGGGAGGGGGGGGGAGGTAAATTGTCCCCCACCCTCACCCCGGCTGCCTATAGCACGCTCATCTGTAGAGCAAGGCCTAGGCTTCAACTATAATGAGAGAGCTACTGTCGAGAGGATTGCCTCTCTGACACTGTCCTACAGGGAAGACAAATAAATTCTAATTTGTTCTTTATCTGCTCACGTGAACAGCTGTCTCCTTGCAGTGACATTTTAAGAGAGAATGCCCTTTCCACCCCCCCAGACCCACCTGAAAGCTGTTCCAGCAGAGTTGAGCATTTTTAAACGACTTCAGAAAGCATTTAAACTAAGTTAACACTTCACAAAACATCCACTTTAACACAATTGCTCTTGTGTGTGTTTTAGGATCCGACGCTCAACGAATCAGGAATTCTTCAAAATGACATCTTTTGCTTCATCAAGACAACTGACCCAACATCATCCCTTTTTTAAATTGTATAAACATTTACACGAATCATAAAACCAGCTTGTACATCCTGAAAGTACAAATTGCGTGGAAAGATTATACAAGGAATCTCAGGCAGGAAAGCAGGCTATTTGGCCTTGCATCCATGTCTGTGTCACAATACATTACAATGCCCTTGTGATTGTTAGTTGTTTTTTTTTTCCTGATTTTTTCTTTTAACACAAAGAAGGTTTTTATGTCATCAAATGAGTTCTGGGATAAATCATAAAATATTGGGAACTCTTGCTAAATTGGGAACTCATGGCTTCATATAAAATTTCCATGAGGTACAAGACTAGTCCACAAATCATTTGGATAAATTATTTCGGCTAGCAGGATAGCCCAGAACTGGAGGTACATGCACTTGCATTTGAGCTGTGTAGCCTGGGTTCGAATCCAGACCCAGCTATCAACTGTCATCCTGGTGTTTCACGTGCAGGGAGAGGCATCGATGTGTGCACCGTCCATCAGATGGACGTTACGCCACAGGACCCGACGTTACGCCACAGGACCCAACGTTACGCCACAGGACCCGACGTTACGCCACAGGTCCGACGTTACACCCACAGGACCCGACGTTACACCACAGGACCCGAACGTTACGCCACAGGACCCGACGTTAAACCCACAGGATCCGACGTTACGCCACAGGATCCGACGTTACGCCACAGGATCCGATGTTACGCCACAAGGATCCCGGCGTTATGCACAGGACCCGAGCGTTACGCCACAGGACCCGAGTTACGCCACAGGACCCGACGTTACGCCACAGACCACGTTACGCACAGGCCCGACGTTAACGCCACAGGACCCGACGTTACGCCACAGGACCCGACGTTAGCCCAGGACCGACGTTACGGGCCATCAGGAACGCGACGTTACGCCACAGGACCCGACGTTACGCACAGGACCGACGTTACGGCCACAGGACCCGACGTTACGCCACAGGACCCGACGTTACGCCCAGGACCCGACGTTACGCCACAGGACCCGACGTTACGCCACAGGATCCGACGTTACGCCACAGGACCCGGCGTTACGCCACAGGACCGGCCGTTACGCCACAGGACCCGACGTTACGCCACAGGACCCGACGTTACGCCACAGGACCCGACGTTACGCCACAGGACCGACGTTACGCACAGGACCCGACGTTAGCCACAGGACCCGACGTTACGGTCCACAGGACCCGACGTTACGCCACAAGGACCCGACGTTACGCCACAGGACCCGACGTTACGCCACAGGACCCGACGTTCGCCACAGGACCCGACGTTACGCCACAGGACCCGACGTTACGCCACAGGACCCGACGTTCCACCACAGGACCCAATGCTATGCCAGAGGTCCCGATGCTATGCCAGAGGACTCGCATTTGTGGTCCTTCGTGAAGAGTAGGCGAGTCATCGTCGGCACCCTGAACATCTTTCAAATCCTTGACAGTCGAACGTCAGGTGTGACGAACTGGTTCGAGAAATATTTGAACAGAATTAACCGTTCCCCTTGGCCGACCCCACGAGAAGGAGAGAATAATAGCGATACCAATAAAGAAGATTTGGACTAGTTTTAATTCTGATAACCTTTCCATTTTATTCAACAACCTCAAAAAACAAATCATCAATTAAAATGATTCAAACACTATTTTATATCTCAGAATCATCCGCATGAACGTGTTTTCACTTTGGAGTTTTCACATCAATCTGACTATGAGAAAATAATATCCAGTTCCACCAGCACCGGCTCAAAACAAAAGAGGTCATCGCGTGTCTTTTGGACATTTAATCCACATCTGTTTACCACTAGTGTGCAAAATGGCTGTCAACAACAAACTTCTTCTTCTTTAATGGCCACAATTATTGCCACGTTATTGTGGGGTTGGCCAGGGAGAAGCTTGGCCCAAGTCTTTCACGAACTTGCTCGCAGGCCTGATATTCAACAAAGGTTCGGGCAAGAATTTGTAATTCCTTTTTGGTGCCGGCAACAGCTCGCCTACTCTTCGCAAAGGACACCGTGGGATCTTTAACGTCCACCGACTAATGCCGGTAGACAGGACACCGGTTTAACGTCTGTCCAAGGGACGGCACACACATTGAATCACCCTGCCTGTGAAACACCGGGATGACAGTTTATAGCTGGGTCTGGATTCGAACCCAGATTACACAGCTTAGAGGCGAGTGTGTGTCAATAATGTCCTTACTGTTAACATTTCCTCTCCACTTAACCTTTCATCTTATGGATTTCAAGTATTTTGGTACCTCTACTTATGCAGTGAAGCATTTGTATTTTGACTATACTGCTTACATAAGTCTCCAATCCCCCCCAAAATAAGACTGGCATTTATCCACGATTTGATAAATTTTATATCTGCCATTTTCTCTAATTTGGGAGAGCTCAAAACCATAACAACAGCCCATGTCTGGTTGCAGCTGATGGAAGCTATTGCAATTTAAGATGGCCTTTGGACATTGTCTGTTGTCTGCTGATGTTCCATTCATTCTGTGGACTATGAATCTCTTTCTCCTCCTTTCCGCTCAAGTATTTCCCCTCAAAAGGATGAACACTTTGTAACTTGCATCTCTATACCCCATCGCCACATTTATCTGAACGGATGGTGCAGAGCTAGCACACTTACCTCTGAGCTGTCTAGTCTGGGTTTGATTCCCATCCCGAGTATAAACGCTTGCATCACAAAGACGGACGTTAAACCGACTGTCCCATCTGCTAGCATTGGTTGACGGATGTTAGCTATCCCATGTTGTCTTTCACTGAAGAGCAGGCGAGTCATCGTCCACACCTTGAATATATATTACAAATTCCTACTCAAATCACCTTCAGTCGAACGTGACGCCTAAAAAGCCAATTCGTGAAAGACTTGGGCCAAAAACTTTCTCAGCTCGAACCGGCGGCAAGAGGTTCCCATTAATTGGAGCCATTGAAAGAAGTAGTAGTTGTATTCATTGACTCCATCAGCAAAATAAGTCTCGAGATAGTTAAGGTGGCCTTTCAAAAGTTTAATTCAAATTCCAGGCAGACAAATTTGGGTGGAATAACGATAATTAAGATATAAATCCCCTTGCGTGTGTTTTGAGTGCAAGTGTGAGCTTTGTGAAACCTACGAATTACTCACGGGTCCTTTGTGGTGTTAACTTGGTTAATTGATGCTCCCTTGCTCACACTTATCCCACTCAATGAACTTATCCACATACGGCGTAACTGATGGAAAATGAGTACCGCAAGTTAAAATTACTATGGAAATGATAAAATTACAATGACAATGTAGGATGACAATAATGCGGTGATTCCAAGAAAAAAAAATTGTCATCCAAATGGCATTGCTCCCTTAACTCCTTTTGCTTGTGGGACAACTCATTGTAATATTCAAAGACGACTTATACAAACAAGATTAATCATTTGCACTGATTTTCCATCTGGTAGATTTTTAATGTACAGGATCATGAATGGCGTTCCACCCTCCAGAGTACTGTACAGTATATGATGTTAGAGCCTCACGTCGTGACGTCGGTAGTTTCAGAAATCCCAATGTGAATCTACATTATAAAAGGAGCCATGTCTGTCTGTCTGTCTGTCTGTCTGTCATGCTATAACTTGAGAACAGATTTCAATGAAACCAATGACGGTGTATTCAGTAAACTCCCAGGAAGGTTTGTGATGCCAAAAAAAAGGAAGATTTGTGGATGGCACATGTGGTGAACTGCAAATGCAAACTTGCGACCTGTCTGTCTCCGTCTCCGTCTCCGTCTCCGTCTCTCTCCGTCTCTCTCCGTCTCTCTCCGTCTCTCTCCGTCTCTCTCCTCCGCTCTCTCTCTGTCTCTCTCGTCCTCTCTCTCCCTCTCTCTCCGTCTCTCTCTCTCTCTCTCTCTCTCTCTCTCTCTCTCTCTCTCTCTCTCTCTCTCTCTCTCTCTCTCTCTCTCTCTCTCTCTCTCTCCCTCCCATCAAATATTCCCTCAGCAAAGCGAAGGGAGGTATTTGCGAGTATTTATCAACCACTTGGAGAAAAAAGAAGAAAACTGCAGCATTTCATTGTTTTGCATTGTTCATCTCCATAATCAAACCTCATGACTTGGGGAGTAGTTTAGGACGAGAATAGATATGAAGAAGGGTGAAAAAGTAAGTCGGGTGGCAAGAAATGTGAAAACAAGCATGGACACAAACTTATTATCCACCAACTATTGTTAGCGCATATGATGGACCTCGCCTGGTATTTAAAAATAGATGCTTCCACAGGCCTGAGATAGAGTGAAAAAAAATCTGATTGCTAAAAATGGAGTGATAGAGAGAAAAAAAAAGAGATAGAGGCGGAGAGAGGTTGTGGGGAACAGGAAGAGTGAGGCATTAACCCAGGGCAGTTCCCTGAACCATAGGCTGACAGGATGGCCGAGGGGTATGCACACTCGCCTCTGAGCTGTTCGAGACTCGACCCAGCTATAAACTGTTATCCTGGTGTTTCACATGCATGGCAAGGCATCAGTGTGTGCATCGTCCATCAGAAGAACGTTAAGCCAATTGACCCGTCTGCTAGCATTGGTCGTTGGTGGACATTAAAGATCCCAATGTGTCCTTGACGAAGAGGAGGCGAGTTATTACCAGCACCCTGAATCAATTACAAATTCCTACACCTTCAGTTGAATATCCTGCATCGGAGGGACAACTCGCCCAGGGTTTGCTCTCGCTGAGACGGTTTCTCAATTATAGTCGTGATACACAACCAAGCTCTCGAAGGAGTATGGGGCTCGAATTAATAACTCTAGGAATGAGCAAGTCCTGAGTCTGGAAGGTCAGCAGTTCGAACCACGGTCGAGTCATACCAAAGACTTAAAGAAGCGGTATGTGCTGCTTCCTTGCTTGATGCTCAGCATTTAAAAAGGATAGAGCACCAATAATCATAGGTTGGCAACCAATGCGCATCATTGATGGGCCGATAATGGCATTCTTATGCATTGAAATTCCTTTCTAGGGAACTCATAAATACATTTTATTTTAATTTTTAAAGAAAAAGGTGCATGCAACCAAAAAATAACTACATCTAACCTGTTAATATAGGAATGAACAAGCAAGAGCAGATCCGGTCTCAGGTGATGTTTCACCGAATTCTTCTTTTGTCTTTAATTGTGTGAGTTTCAGCAGGGGATGCTTGCAGCCTATGTTGATCTCCGCAAAGCCTTCAATCCAGTGAATTGGGATGCCCTCTGAAGGATCCTCGGTCTTCGTGGGGTGTCAACAAAGCTGATGCTAGCCTTATCCAGAGGTGAATATAAACTACGAGCAGGGGTACCTGGTTTTGCCCGGTGTAATTTTTAGTGGGGGCCTAAAACACTTCCCTACACACACACTAAAGGCCCAGTCACACCTTGACGTTTTAGCCAGCTTATGCCGATTTTTGAAATTTTTTTCTAAAACGCTGGCACACGTCGAATACGTTATGGGTAAAAGTTTTTTTTTTTTTTGGGAAAAAAAAAAACATCGAAGAAAAAAGCACGCTGAAAAACACTGCCATACGTCGTAGTACGCGGCTTTCATCGTTGTACTTTGCGGTTGTCCTCAAATTTTAGCATGCTTGAAATTTGTTAGACTTATGCCAGCGTATGACTCACAAGTTCGCTAGCTGGCCATAAGTTGTAGGCACGTTATGCGATCGTTGACACCAGTCGACACACGTTAATTGTAAGTTAATCATAAGTCGAAACACGTCGAGGTAATGTTTACCGTACCCGAAACTTATTTCTAACTATGAGTAACGTGTTGTAGGCACATTACGCGATCGTTGACACACGTCGACACACGTTACTTGTACGTTACTCATAATAAGTCGAAACACGTCAATGTAATGGTTAACGTCAGTGTTCCAGACTCTCTGGTTTTTTTTTTTTTGGTTTTTTTTTTTCTTCGGTATGACGGTGATGTTGACAATTCGATTTCTAGTGCGGTTATGATTTAAATCGTTGAGTGGCAGCCTATTAATATATTATATTATAACCGCACTAGAAATCGAAGTGTCAACATCACCGTCATACCGAAGAAAAAAAAAAAAAACCAGGGAGTCTGGAACACTGACGCTAACCATTACCTCGACGTGTTTCGACTTATGAGTAACTTACAAGTAACTTTTGTCGACGTGTGCCAACGATTGCATATCGTGCGTACAACTTTCCCATCGCATGCGGAACGTGTGAGGCATACGGCAAGTACGTCGTAAAATGTTTAACACGTTTTAAAATTTCAAGACGTACTCCACTTACTACGACGTATGATAGCGTACTTTAGCGTTCTATTCACGTATACCAAACTTAAGCCGCTGTCACACCTTGACGATTTGCCAGCGTATGCCGATTTATGAAAAATTTGTCTAAAACGCTGGCACACGTCGAATACGTTATGGGTACGTTTTGTATACGTTAAGAGCACGCTGAAAAACACTGCCATACGTCGTAGTACGCTGGCTTTAAACGTTGTACTTTTGGGTTTGTCTCAAATTTTTGCATGCTTGAAATTTTACGACGTATGCCGGCGTATGACTCACACGTTCTGCTACGCTGGCCATAAGTTGTAGGCACGTTATGCGATCGTTGACACACGTCGAAACACGTTACTTGTAAGTTACTCATAAGTCGAAACACGTCGAGGTAATGTTTAGCGTACCCAAAACTTATTTCTAACCTATGAGTAACGTTTTGTAAGCACGCTACACGAACGTTGTTCACACTTCGCAACACGTTACTTGAAAGTTCCTCATACGTCGAAACAGTCAAAGTAACGTTTAGGGTACCCGTGACTTATTTATAACCTATATGAGTAACGTGCTTGGGAATTATTTGTAAAGCATGTCCTACGCACAAATACGTATGTAGACGCGTTTGACGTCTTCAGGATGACCACGGAACTTACTGAACGCGTTTCTAACTTACAGATACCATATAATGGTGTATTGGCAGCGATTAGGGGAATTG
>CM068965.1:27797528-27809605 GCA_035128595.1 Eptatretus atami | reverse complement strand
ACCCCCTTTCCACTGGCCCCCCATTGTTTTTATTTTTAAAAAAAATACCCCCCCCAAAACCTTCCCAAAAAAACTTTTTCCCCACGGTTATTTTAAAAAAAACCCCCAAACCTTTTCAACTTGGCCCACGTTATTAAATTACCCACCTACTTTGCCCGCACCATTAAATTAAAAAAAAAACACCCTTCAACCCGGGGGCCCAACGTTATTTTTAAAAAACCCAAAACTCACCGGGCCCACGTTATTTTAAAAAAAAACATTCCTTTCCCCCCCCACTGCCCCCACGGTTTATAAAAAAAAAAAAAAACCAAAACCCCCTCCCAAACCGCCCAACGGTTTTATTTTTAAAAAAAAAACCCAAAAACCCTTTTTTTTTTTTCAAATTTTATTCCCACCCCGTTATTTAAAAAAAAAAACACCCCCTTTTCCCCAACTGCCCACGTTATTAAAAAAAAATTTAAAAAACAATTTTTTTTTTTCTCCCCACTTGGCCCCCCACCATTTATAAAAAAAGAACCCCCAACCCTCCCAAGCGGGGGCCCCCCAAACTATTTTAACCCCAAAAAAAAAACCCCCCCTTTTCCCCCCACCGCCCCACGTTAATTTAAAATACCCAAAACCTTCCCCCAAAACTTTGCCCGAAACATTTTATTAAAAAAAAAAAACCCCCAACTTCACCCGGGCCCCCCAACGTTTATTAAAAAAAGAAAAAAAAAAAAAAAAACACCTTTCAAACCTTTGGGCCCCACGTAAATTGTAAAAAAAAAAAAAAAAAAACAAAAAACCCTTCCCCCCCCCCAACCCCCCCACGTATTTTGTAAAAAAAAAACCCAAAAACCCACCCCACTGCAACCATTATTTAAAAAAAAAAGAAAACCCCCCCCCAAAAAACCTTTTCTTCCACTTTTGCCCATGTTTATTTTAAAGAAAAAGAACCCCCCAAACCCCTTCAACTTCCAACTTATTTGTTTTTAAAAAAAAAAAAAAAAACCAAAACCCCTTTTTTTCCACTTGGCCAAACCGTATTAAAAAAAACACGCTCCTTTTTTCCCCCCAAAACCGTTTAATTTAAAAACCCCCCAAAAAAAACCCTTTTTCAAAAAAACGCCCCCCACCGTTATTCTTAAAAAAATTAAAACAAAAACCCTTCCCAAACCTTTTCGGGAAAAAAAACCATTTATTAAAACAAAAAACCCCAAACCCCTTTTTTTTCAAACCCCGGCCCCCAATTAATTAAAAAAACCCCAAACCTCCCCAAAACCGCCCACGGTTAATTAAAAAACCCACCCCCCCCCTTTTTTTTTCAAAAACGTGCCCCCCACCGTTTAAATTAAAAAAAGAAACAAACCTTCCCACTTTGGGGGCCCTCGCCCACCCTGTGTTTTTAATTTTTAAAAAAAAACAAAACACCTTTTCCCCAACTGCCCACGTTAATAAAAATAAAACAAAGACGGCTTTTCACCGCCCCAAAACATTATTTAAAAAAAAAAAAACCCCCCCCCCTCCCACCCGCCCAACTTATAAAAAAACCAACCCCCCTTTCCCCCATTTTTGGGCCACGTTTTAAAAAAAAAAAAACCCCCACTAAACCCTCCCCCCAAAAAACTTTGGCCCCCCACGTTATTTTTAAAAAAAACCCAACCCCCTTTTTTCCAAACTTTTTTTCCCCAACGTTATTTTTTAAAAAAAAAAAAAAACCAAAAAAACCCTTTTTTTTCCGCGCCCCCTCCTGTGGCCAAAAAAAAAACCCCCCAATTTTATTAAAAAGAAAATACGAGAGAAAAAAAACCTCCTGCGGGAAAAAACATTATCTAAAAAAACCCCAACCCTCCCCCAACTGCCCCAACCCGTTTATTTTAAAAAAAAAACCCAACCCCCCTCAACCGCCAACCGTTATAAAAAACCCAACCTTTTTCCAGGGCCCCCACGTTATTAAAAAAAACCCCAAAAAAAACCCCTTTTTTTCCAACTTTGCCACCCCGTATTAAAATTTAACAAAAAAAAAAAAAAAACCCTTTTCCCCCACCCCACCCATTGATAAAAAAAAAAAAACCTTCAAACCCCCCAAAAACATTATTTTAAAAAAACCAAAAAAACCCTTTCAAAAATGGCCCAACGTTATTAAAAAAAAAAAAACCCCACCTTTTTTTTTTTTTCAAAACTGTTTTTTGGGGCCACCTATTTAAAAAAACCCCCAAAAACCCCATTGGGGCCCGTTATTAAAAAACAAATTTTTTTTTCTTTTTTCACCCGGGGCCCACCGTTATTTTTAAAAAAAAAACCCCCAAACCTCCCAACTTGCCCCCCACCGGTTATTTAAAAAAAAAACCCCCCAACCTTTTCCAACTCCCCCCCACGTTTAATTTTTTTTTTTTTTTTTAAAAAACAAAAACCGTTTCCCCACCTTTTTTCCCCCCAAAAACGTTTTTTAAAAAAAAAAAAAAAACCCCACCCCCTTTCCCCAACTTGGGCCAAACGTTTATTTAAAAAAAAAAACCAAAACCCCCCTTTTTTTCAAAAACTGGCCCCCACCGTAAAAAAAAAAAAAATAAAACCCTTCAAAAACTTTGGCCCCCACGTTAATTTTTAAAAAAAAAAAAAAAAAACCCAATTTTTTCCTTCCCAACCCCCGCCCCCACTATTAAAAAAACCCCACCCCTTTTCCAAAACCTTTTCCGAACGTTTTAAAAAACCAAAAACCCCCCTTTCCCCAAAACTTTCCCCCCAACGTTTATTTTAAAAAAAAAAAACCCCCCCACCTCACTTTTCCCCCACCCGTTTTATTTTTTAAAACCCAAAAAACCTTTTTTTCCCCCCACTTGGGGGCCCCAAAACCGTAAATTAAAAAAAAAAAAAAAACCACAAACCTCCAACTTTTTCCACGTTTATTTAAAAAAAAACAAAAAAAACGCCCCCTTCACTGCCCACCGTTTAATTAAAATTAAAACCCAAACCCTCCCAACTTGGCCAACATTATTAAAAAAAACCAAAAACCTTTTGGCCGGCCCCCCATTTTTGTAATCCAAAAAAAAAAAAACCCCCCCCACCCCCTTTTTGTTCAAGCCCTTTTCTTACATAAATTCCCAAAAAAAAACTTTTGCTCCCCCCCCCACTTTTTCTTACAAAATAAGGAAAATTTCCTCAAAACCCCCCCCACCAAAAAACCCTTCCGCTTATAAGGAAAAAAGAGGGGCTTGGTTTTTTTTTTTTAAAACTTGAAAAAAGGGAAAAAAAATAAGTATTTGGCCGAAAAAACCTTTTTGGGCCCCATTCATTGTCCCATGGGGGGAAATTTTACCCCCCAAAAACCAAAAAATTCCAGGGGAAATTTTTCAAAACCATTTAATTTTTTTGGGCAAAAATTTTATGTTTGTTATTATTTTTTCATTTGATGGGAATTTTAAAACCCATTATTTATAAAAAGCAAAAACCTTTTGAGTTGGGGGGAAAAGAATTTTCCAAGAAAAAAAAAAAATTTTTATAATTATATTTTTTGTTTTTTTCCCCAAAAAAAAAAAATAATAAGGGAAAATTGTTTTTTTTTTCCAAAAAAAAATAACGCCTTTTTCGGGGGGGCCATTTAAACCCAACCCCCATTTTTTGGGAAGAAAAGATAGTGTCTCCCCAAAAGAAAATTTTTTGGTAACGATTTTTTACCCCAAAAAAAAGGTTTGAAAGGAGTAAGTTTTTTTTCCCAAGTGGGTGGAACTTAAAAAACCCACAGGGGAAACAAACCAGGGGGGAACTGCCCACCCCCAAACGTTGTGTTGGGTGGTGGGGTTTTTTGTTTGTTTGGTTTTTTTGTTGTTTGTTGTTGTTTTTTGTTTTGGGGTTTTGGTGTTGTGCGTGTGGTTTTGGTGTTGTGTGTGTGTGTTTTTGGTTGTTTTTTTGTTTTTTTGTGTGTTGTGTGTGTTTGTGGTTTTATATTTATATTATAATTTAAATAATATATATTAAATAAATAATTTTTATAACTTTTTATTATATTATTTTTTTTATTTATAATAAATAATTAATATAATAAATATATATTAAGATAATAAATATTTAATATTAAAAATATTATTCTGGGAAAAGGGGGAACCAAATTATTAGGGGGAAAAAAAAGGGGGGACTCCCAACCCCAAATTTTTTCCAAGGATGCCCTAAAGGAAAAAGTACTTGTGGCCCGTTTCCTTTTTTTCTTTTGTTTTATTATTTTATTAACCCTTTGTTTTGCGCCCCCAAAAACCCAAAGGTTGCAAGAAAAAAGTTTTAGGGCGGGATTTGGGCTTGGGTTTTTTATTCCCTTTTTCAAAAAGCGATTTTTTGAGGTTTTTGTTTTTTTTTCCCTGGTGGGTTTCCCCTTCAATGATGTGGAAAAAAATTTTTTCGATGGGCTTTTTCCCCCCCAAAAAAAAAAACCCCCCAGGGTGGCTCCATGGGAATCTTCTCCTTTCTTTTTTTTTCTTTTCCCAAAAAAAAAAAAAAACATTTTTTAAAGGTCAAAGGTTGCCACCAAAGGGGCCCAGTAAAAGCAGGTCAGGTTTTTTGGTTGGGGGGGGAAAAAAAACATCCTTTTTTAAAAAAAACATTTTTTTTTTTTTCCGAATTAATGCTAATTTTGGCCAGGGGTTCTGGGGGAAAAAAACCCGGTTATTTTCTAGTTTAAAAAAAAAAAAATCAAAAAAAACCCCAAAAAAACGTAAAAAACTTAAACCCCGTTGATTTGAAGGGGGGGAGAATTTTTTAAAAAAACAATTTTTTTTCTTCACATGGTGGGCCCGCCATTCCCTTTTTTTTTTCAAAAAATCAACCTTTGTTTTGGTTTCCCCTTTTTTTGTTTCCAGGTGCTTTTTTTTTTAAAACCCCCCCGTTTTTGTTCCCCCGCGCTTTTTCTCTTTTTGAGTTTAATTCCTTTCCTTTTGGCCAAAAAGTTTTGCCAAAAAAAACCCTAACGGGCTTTTTTTTTCCAATCGGGGGGCCCGGTCTTTTGGGGGGCCCTTTTCTTTTTTTTCCCCCAAACGTTGTTGGGGCAGGGGTCCTTTCTTTTTCCCTTTGTCGGCTTTTCTGGCTTTGCCTTCAACTTACCGGCCCCCGCTCCCCCCACTTGGATTTTTATAAGGAAATATTGGGGAAGGGCTTTGGGCCCAAAGGGCAGGGGGGGCTTTCGATTCCGCTGGAAAAAAAGGGCCGTTTGATACCCCGGACCCGAAAAAAAAAGAAAGGACGGGGTTTTTCCTTTTGCCAAGGCCTTCTAAGGGGGGGGGGAAACCCCCCAAAGCCTTTTGTTTTTTCCCAAACCCCCTTCTGGATTTTTTGGGCCCAAAACCGAAAACGTGGGGGAGGCGCCCCCCAAAACCCCCAAACGTTGCCCGAGTTTTTGGGGGGGGGGCCCCCCCACCCTTGCCCCCCGGTTTTCCGGAATTTTGGCTCCCAATTGGGAGGGACCCCCTGAAGGGGGAAGAAAAGTACCCCCCAAAGTTATTCCCTTTTGAAACTGAGGGGGGGTAAACTATTTGGCTTTTAGGGGCCCTATTTTTTTCAATTTGATTTTTCAGGGGGGGCTTTATTTTCCCCCCCAAACTATGGTTGGTTGAGATTCGGGAAAAAAATTTTGCCCATTTTTGCCCCCAGTTAAGTTTTTTCAAAAAATTTTCCCAACTTTTTTTTTGTTGGAGGGGGGAAAAGGAAAAATTGGGGAAAAAAGAAATCGTTTGTTGGGTTTGAAGGAAAGTAAAAATTTTGGGGGGAGTTTTTAAATTAAAAATTTTATAAAAAT
Organism: Eptatretus atami; assembly: GCA_035128595.1. Classification (NCBI taxonomy): domain Eukaryota; kingdom Metazoa; phylum Chordata; class Myxini; order Myxiniformes; family Myxinidae; genus Eptatretus; species Eptatretus atami. The sequence continues at coordinate 27,803,844 of CM068965.1, read as the reverse complement.
TAAGGGGGCCATACCCCCAAAGGGGAAAAACCATGGGCCCATTGGCCAAAAAAAAAAACTTTAAAAAAGGTTTATTTTTATTTGTCCTAAAATCCCAATTTTACTTTTTTTTTGGGGCCCCACCTGGGGGGCATTGTTTTTAAAAATAAATAGGCTTGTGCGTTAAAAAAAAAAAAAACCTTTTTTAAAATTTTTGTGTTTCGTTTCTTTTTCCATTGGGGAGAATGGGGCCCAAAAATTATTAAAAATTATGGGTTCCTTAAAAAACCAACCAAGGGTTTTAATTTTTTTTTTCCATTTAAATTTCTTTTAAAAAAAAAACGAAGGGCGGAAGGGGGAAAACCCCATAATTTTAAAAACCAGGACCCATTTTTTTTTTTTTTTTCAAGGAAATTTGTAATTTTATTTTTATATTTAAAATCTAGGCTAAACTGGAGGGCCGGGGGGGCCCCGGGCCAAATTTCCCAAAAAAAAATTAAAACCACCCCAAGTAAATTAAGGGGATTAAAAAAAAAAACCAAATTTTTGACCAATTTTTTCCGGAAAAAAGTTTGCCTTTCCCCCCATTGGCAATTAACCCCCCCAAGGGCTTTCAGTTTTAATGTAAAAAAATTACAAAAAAATAAAAAAAACAAAGTGAAAAATGGGGGCCAAACTCGGTTTGGGGGAGCATTACCTCGCCCCCAGGGCGGGTTTTTTAGTTTGCAGTTTTTAATTAATTTTTTCAAGAAAAACCCAAAAGGATTAGGGGGCCCAGATCTTGAAAAATCTTTTCGACCAAGAATTTGAAACCTTTAAAAATTAAATTTCAGCTTTCCTTCCTTTACGCCCCCCAAAACCCAAAACCCTTTTTTTTCCCCCCCCACCCGCCCAAAAAGTTTTTTTTTTTTCCATTTTTCTGAAAATCCCCGTTGTTTTTTTTTTTTCATTAAAAAAACATTTTTTGGGAAATTTAATTTTTTTCCCGTGCATATTTATTCGTTTTTTAAAGGCCCCCCCTGGTCAAACTTTCCCCCCAAATAAAATTTTGGGAAAAAAGGGAAAACAACTTTGAAAAAAAAAAAAAAAAAATTTTCTCGGGGATTTTTCCCAGGAAAAAAAAAATTCCGGATTTTCGGGGAAAAATCCTTTTTTCCCAACCCCCCAAAAAATTGTTCGGGAAATTCCCAAAATTTTTTTTTTTCCCATTTTTTTACCATTTCCAAAAAAAAAACCAAGGCCCCACCAAAAAAGGCTTCCCCCACCCCATTTTTTTCGTTTTTTTTATCCCAAACAAACTAATTTGGGAAGATTTGGGTTTTGTTCCACCCCCCCCAAAACCAAACCAGAAAAACCCAAAAGACCCCCCCGGTGAAAAAAAAAAAAAAAACCCCAATTACCCCTTTTCCGTGGGTTTTCCCCCCAACCCGGAACCGGGGTTTGGGGGCGGATTTGGGGATTTTTGGGTGGGTTTTTTTTTTTCCAGTTTTTTCCCCAACCCTACCAAGGTGTTATGAAATTAAAAACCCAAAAAAAAACTAAAAAAACCATTCAGCAGTTTTACTGGGTTTAAAAAAAAAAAGCAGGGCATTTTCGGGCCAGGTTTTCCACGTTTGATTTATTTCCTTTTTTTTCCTCCCCTCCCCTTTTTTCCAAAAATTTTCTTTTGAAAAAGGTTTTTTTTTTCCCAGGTGGTTTTTTAAAAAAAAAAAATTCCCCTTGGAATCGTCAAAAAAAATTTTTCAAAAAAAAGGGGGACCTTTAAAAAAAATGTCTTTTTAAACCCCATTGGCTGCTTCCCCTTTGGGGGGGGCTGATGGTTCAAAAGGCGCAATTTATTTTGAAAGGGGGAATAAAGGGGGGAGCAACCGCGGCCAAAACCAAATTCCCCCCAATAATGGTTTGACATTTCAAACAGGGGGGGGCAAGGGGCGAAAGGGAAAAATTTTTTTTCCCTTGGCTTCGGGGGAAAAAATTTTTTTGGGGCCCCGGGCCCCACTGGAGTGGGTGGGTGAGGGAAAATCGGGTGGCCATTTTTTTTTGCCCGATGGTTTTTTTTTTTTTCCCCCAAACCGGTTTTTACCTCCCAGATTGCCCCCCAGGGGGGAAAGTTTTTGGACGGACCACCCCTTTTCCCCGCCCCCAAAAAGCCTCCAGTGGCTTATGTTTGGTTTTTTTGTTTTCTTTCAATGGGGCTGTTGTTTTTCGGTCTCCGTTGTTATTTTTTCCGGGCTTGTATTTTTTTGCATTTGTTTGTGAAGATTTGGTTTTTGGTTTTGTTTGGGGGGGGGGCCGCCCAAAGGGGGGCTTTCCAAAAACTTCGAAACCCCTTGAAATTTTCCGGTTTAAAAAAAAAAAAAATTAATTTTTTTTTTCCCCCCCAAACCCAAGGGCCTTTTCCAAAGGCAGGGGGGGGGGGGGCAAAAACACCGCCCCCAAATAAAAAACTTTTTTGTTTTGAACCGAATTTTTGGCGCTTCCTTGTAACTTTTTTCATTGTTTTTGAGAATTGGGAAATTAAAAAAGACCACCAAAAGGGGGGGGGGGGGGCAACCCCCCCAAAATTGTTTTTTCTTTTTCCGGGTGTTTTTTCGTTCTTTTTTTTCTAAAAAAAAGGGGGGCTTTTTTTTTGAGGGTTTTATTTTTTTTGTGTTTTTTCAGGGGGTTTTCTTTTAAGGGGCCCTTTAAGTTATTTTATTCCCTTTTCCCCCCCAGTGGGGAAAAAAAAAAAACCCCATTTCAAACCGACAAAGGAAAACCCAATTTTTCCCAAACTTTTTTTCCCTTTTTGATTGGGAAATTTTAGATTTTTTCAAAAAAAAAAAGTGAAAAAAACCAGTTATGTTTTTTCAACCTCAAAAAAAAAAACCCAAAATTTTTTTTTTTTTTTTTTTTTTTTTTTTCCATGTTTTGGCCATTTTTAATTTGTAAAATTTTTTCTTTCAAATTTTGAAGGGATGGAAAAATTTTTTTGGAAAAAAAGTTTTTGAAAAGGCACGGAAAAAAAAAAGGAGCTTTTTAAAAAAAACCCAATTATTTGGTTTGTTTGTTTTTGTTTTCGGTTTTGGCTTTTTTGCTTTTTTTTTTTTCCTTGGGCTTTTGGGGGTTGGTTGTTTTGTTTTATGGGGCTTATTCTTTTTTCCATTTGGTTTGGGGCCCAAGTTAACTTTTTTTTCATTTATATTTTTTTTTTTTTCGATTAATTGGGCATGATTAAAGAAATTGGGGCCAATTTCGTTTTCCGGTTTTTTTATTTTAATAGTGACAGTGGGGTTTTTTCTGTTTTCCTCCTTTTTCCCTTTTTTCCTTCTTAAAATTACCGGGAAAAAAACCGGGTGACCTTTTATGTCTTTTTTTTTCTTATTTTTTTGCCCTCTTAAGGGCCAAAACCCCCCACCCCGTTATTCTGAAAACCCCCCCAAAAACATTTCATTGTTTTGATTGTTTTTCCGGTTTTTTTTCAATGTTTAATTATTTATTTTTTTCAAATTTTAAATTTTTAAAAATTCCCCCTTTTTTCCAATTGTAAAATTTGGTCCTGTGGGAATTTTTGCCCAGAAAAAACCCAAAAGAATTCCTTAATTTTTGTTTCAAACCAAATTTTCCCTCCATTTTTGGGGAACGGTTTTTTTTCCTTTACGTTTACGTTAGGGACTTGTTGGCTGGAAAACCCCCGCTTGTTAAAAAAATTTTTGGCGCTTTATTTTCTTCAAAAAAATGGGACGGGGGTTTTTTCTTATTGTTTTATATTGGGAACCTTGGTTTGTTTGTGGGGGGGAGGACCCGCTCGCCTGAAAAAAATTATCCAATTTTTTCTTGCTGGGAATTTGCAGAAAATTGGCCAAAAGCAAAAGGGATTTCAATTTTCAAAAAGTGCCTTTTTCGGAAATTGGCGGAAAGGGAAAATATTATTTTTTGTTGCCAAAACAATGTTACCATTTTTCCAACTTTTCCTGGGGAAAACAAAAAAAAACAACCTTTTTTTCCAAATTGGATTGCCAGAAAAGGATAGGGAATTTTAAACCATTTGAGTGGAATCGCAAACAAATTTTGAAGTTCCAACAATTTTTCAAACCTTATTGTTAATTTTCTTTTTATAACTTTTGTGTTTTTATTTATTAATTAGGCACTAAAAATTTAGTTTTTTTTAAAAAAAACTTAAAATGGGGCAACTGTTCCCTCTTTCTTTGAGGGGTTCCTCAGTTAGGGCCCACCCCCACTAAATAAAATTTGTTGGTGCTTCCCCTTTCCCGTGGTCCTTTTCTATTTTTTAGCAATTTTTAATTTGCTGTTCCATAAAAAAGAAAATTTTTAAATGTTTTTGGTTTAAATTGGAAAAAACTCCGGGGATTTGCTGTTCAATTTAAACTGGCTTTTTCTCTTTCTTTCTTTTTCTTTTTTTTCTTCTTTTCTTCTTCTTTTTCTTTTCTTTCTTTCTTCAATTCCCCAGGAAGAAGCCTTTCAAAACAGAAATACCAAACCCCAACCATGATTAAGGACAATAAATTTTGTTTTTCACAAGTTTTATTTCGGTGTTAGGGTTTCAAAAAACAAAAAAAACCTTTCCAGTCGGAAAAATTTTGCTTTTTCAATGGTACCATTCTATATTAATAGGGCTAAGGGGGGGACCGGCTTTGGGTCCATGCTTGGCACCAGGGGCATTCCGTGCGTTCTTGATTGCAACCACCTTGGTTCGTTTCATTTTTTCAAAAGAAGGTATTCTGACGTTTGAAAAAAAACCTTTCAAGTTTTTAGGATGTTTTCCAGCAAAAGAACATGCCATTCCACCCCTTCCAAAACAGGGCCGATTTTTGCTTTTTTTGTGGCAGATAAGACAATGTATATTACATTTTTTCATGTATTAATAATGTTGCTTCTTTTCATGCTTCCATTTGTGTTTGACCCCATATGCCAGTTGATAAACTAAGGGCCACACCAAGAGCTTTCAAGGGTTTCCTGAGGTTAAATCTTCACTGGTTTTTAATTTTTTTGTTTTTTTAAGCCCCCACTGTTCAACAACCTTGGACATTTTACCAGCGTATTTTGCCGAATTATGAAAAAAAAATTCTTAAAAAAAAAACGCTGGCACCAACGTCAAATAACCTTTATGGGTAACTTTTTGTGGTACCGTTAGAAACCCCCCCTTGGAAAACACCATAAACGTTAGTACCGTGGCTTAAAAACTTGTACTTTTTGGGTTGTCCCTGTCAAATTTTTGCGCTTGAATTCGGGGAACGTTTTATGGCGGCGTTATTGACTCAACCACGTTTCCTCTAACACTGGCCATAAAGCTGTAGGCCTTTATGCGATCGTCAACCAACGTCAACCCCCACACGTAACTTGTTTAATGTTTACTTCATAAAGTCCGAAACCAGTCGAGGTAATGGTGTTTTTTTTACGCGTAACCCGAAAACTTATTATAAAAAACCATGAGACGTTTTGTTAAGACGCTAGCCGAACGTTTTTTCAACAACTTCGGCAAAAAACACTACTTGAAAAAAGAAGACCGTAACGTATACTTCTTTCAAGGGAACGACCAAACAGACTTTAATGGAAACCGCGTTTTTTCTAAACTTAACAGGATTTTAACCTTAGGAATACGTAAATTGGCAGCGATTAGGGGAATGTATATTTAAAAAAAAGGGCCTTACGGGGCAGGAGGAACCCGTCTTTTTTAGACTTTTGGTAATAACAATGTCCATTACATCTGAAGAGATGGGGAGATTTCTGGCAAGGCTGAACAAACAATAAAACCTAAAACCGTCCTTTTCCCACACAAACATACCCATTACGAGTTGACACTGCACCCATTTGACTTTCCAAAAATAGAGCCGGAGAAAGAAGACGTTGAAAACGATGGGAAGAAGGGGAAACGGGTCAGGACCCACTGATCGGAAGGCACCCATACGGGGGCATATATGGACCAAAGCCATGAAACTCCAAACAGGGGAAACCCATGGCATCCTTCTTTAAACTTTCCTTCGAAAAATCCGGCCCCAGCATGTTCGACGAAGGGTTGCTAGCCCAGAGCTGGTTCCCAAGAAACCCAAGGGCATTATTATTTTAAAAAATTTTATTTTTCAAATAGCGGAGATGGAAGCGATTTAAAAACTCGTTTTCCAATGAAAAACAAATTTTCAAAAGCCCGAAGCAACCACTCCAAAAACCAAAATAGGCGAGACAGGCCATTTATATTAAAAGTGAAGTTGCAGCCTATGAATAGAAAACCTCACGTAATCGTCGACGATACGCTGCCACGCTATCCACACGTTAGACTATCGTTGGGCATAGGTTGTGGACGCCTAAAACACGCTAATCAATCGTTGGTTTAACTTAT
>CM068965.1:27775820-27794494 GCA_035128595.1 Eptatretus atami | reverse complement strand
TGAGATATCCAAAGCAACGAATCGAGCTTCACCCTTGAGCTCCAACGCCCTGTTCAAATGATCCGTAATTAAGGAAAGCAGATCACCAGTACAGCGGGAATGGCGAAAGCCATACTGGCAGTCAGTGAGAAGTTCATTGTCCTCGAGATGGCTGAAAAGGTGTTCATTGATGAAGCATTCAAATACTGTACCTTACTTATTACAGGAAGCAGGCTGATGGGGTGATAGTTAATTGGCTCAGAATGCTCACCAGCACCCTTGAAAACAGGGACAACAGAAGCCACTTTCCAGGATGAAGGAAACACCGAAGCAGACAAGCACAAGTTTTATAGCTTGGTAAAGGGGCTGTCACACCTTGACGATTTAGCGAACGTATGCCGTTTTTTTTACAAATTTGCCGAATGTCGTAGTGACGCTGGCTTTAAACGTTGTACTTTTTGGTGTCCTCAAATTTTTGCATGCTGAAATTTTACGACGTATGCCGGCGTATGACTCACACGTCTGCTACGCTGGCCATAATTGTAGCACGTTATGCGATCGTTGACACACGTCGAAACACGTTACTTGTAAGTTACTCATAAGTCGAAACACGTCGAGGTAATGTTTAGCGTACCCAAACTTATTTCTAACCTATGAGTAACGTTTGTAAGCACGCTACAACGAACGTTGTTCACAACTTCGCAACACGTTACTTGAAAGTTCCTCAACGTCGAAACATTCAAGTAACGTTAGGGTACCCGTGACTTATTTATAACCTATGAGTAACGTGCTTGGGAATTATTTGTAAAGCATGTCCTACGCACAAAATACGTATGTAGACGCGTTGACGTCTTTCAGGATGACCACGGAACTTACTGAAGCGCTTTTCTAACTTACAAGATACCATATAATGTGTATTGGCAGCGATTAGGGGATTGGTATATAAAAGGGGCTTCGCAGGAGGGAACACCGTCTTTTTTAAGACTTCGTGGTGAGTACATGTCCATGTCATTCCGAGACATGGAGGATACGGCAAGGCTGAGACGACAATACCTACCTGTCCTCCAACATCAACATGACCTCATCGAGTTGAGCTGCCTAGCCAGAGTGGGTCCAAGGATAACCAAGCAGTACACCTTCTACCAGGATCCGCTTGAGCCTGGCATGAGGCTGGCACTGAGCCTGCTGCTGTTGGTGCGTGACTGCAGTGCTGTGGAAGCGATTTAACTGTTCATGGAAACGATTTCAATTGCCGAGCACCAGCGTCCAAAAACATGGCGAGTGACAGCCATTTATTAAAAGTGAAGTTGCAGCCTATGAAATAGAAACACCTCACGTAACGTCGACGATACGCTGCCAACGCTATCCACACGTTAGACTATCGTTGGGCATAGGTTGTGGGACGCAAAACACGCTAATCAATCGTGGTTTAACTTATCTATAAGTTATACGAAGCGTTCTGTGTTCATTACTGTAGCATTATGCATTTGTCCAAGTCGTTTTGAATACTTTTATAAACTGAAAAAAAAATCGTTCATCATGGAATGAGAAAAAAAAAATTAGCCCCGAGAAGAAGGACACCTGCGAACACTGGCTCGCAAAAGTATGTCTCCATATTCCGGGGCGACGCAACGAGCGAGGTCCATCATCACCGCAGCGACCCCTCCCCATCACGCCTCTACCTACTCTATACTCCTACTGGACTTCATTACTCTGGGCTACTACTCAATTACTGGCTACGACTATCGGCTCTATCTCAACTACTGACTCTCGACACTTCCCTACTAAGCTTCTACCTACTTCTGACACGCTCACGCCTAGATACTCCGGCAGCCACACTGACTGGGCTACTACTCGACATTCTGCGGACCATTCAGCACTCAACATGGAGTCTGGAACACTGACGGGCTTGCTCTCTGTGACCCAGTCCTCCCCAGGGTGTGTATATATCCTCAATTCCCTAAAACTGCCAAAATCGCCATTCACCACGGCCGCCGGCTCATTCGATGTAAGTTAGAAAACAACGTTCACTCGGGAGTAAGTTCTCTGCTCGGCTGTCGGCTGCCGTACTCCGGCTTGATCCTCGGTCGGCCAGGAGGCTGACGTCCACATCTCCAAATCTCTGTGTCCTTTCTATCATACGCGGACAAATGCTCCTGCCGTCCTTGAACGGATTACAGCTTGTACACACTAGGTTCACACAGCCTCACGCTACTGGCACGCAGCGTGGCTCAACAGCACGTTACCTTCAGTCTCCTCCATAGGTAAAAAAATTAAGCTTTTCCGGGGTGGGAGCTGCTCAACCTAACCGCGAGTATTCCTCGGTTCTTCCGACGCTCGTTGCTTATACCCGGGCACGCTCTTATGGAGTCCACTTACAAAGTAAACGTCGTTGCTCGCGAAACGTCGCTGCTGGGACTGCACCTCAGGAGCGTCCCGCGAGAACCTTAATGGCCCGGGCGTATTGCAGACACTTCGTGAGCCATACGTTCAATTGCTTCACGGGTCTCTCGTAACCTCTTTGCACGCCACTGCTTGAATCAACTCTACGCTAGGGAGCTTCAGACGTAGCACGGAACTATATGACAGCGTACTTCATTGTTTTCTCAGGCGTGCTCCTAACGTAATACACAATTACGCCTATCGCACCTGGTACTCTCGACTCCACGCAGTTGCCACGCCCTCGTTTTAGACACATTTTTCATGGGTCGACATACTCGCTCGGCGTCTAATTCGGGTCGGTAATCTTCACAGGTTCGTCGACTGCGATGTTGATCACTTGCGCGAATTTTCAGCCGAGTTTCTGACTTGTATTACATCCTCGGTCTCCTGGCCGCCGCTCTCCATCATCTCCGCTCTCCTCGGTCTTCGGCCGGCCATCCTCCTCGATCGGGCGCTGCTTCTCCTCGTTCCTCGGTCTCGTCAGCCGGCCACTCTCCTCGATCCTCGGTCGCCCGTCTAACTCGGGTTCCTCGGACCCCGCTCTCCTCCGATTCTCCCCGTCCCCGACTCCATCGTCTTCTGTCTCCTTCGGTCCGCCAACTCTCCTTCGGTCTCGCATCGCCGCCGCTCAACTCCATTCTCGTCTCCCTCGGCCTGCCGCTCACCTCCATCTCGGTCTCCTCGGCCGCCCGCTCTCTCGATCCTCGGTCTCCTCACCGCCGCTCTCGACTCGATCGCCGCTCCTCTACCTGGGTCTCCTCGGCCGCCAGCTCTCTCGGTCGCGCGCTGCTCTCCTCGATCCTCGGTCTCCGCTCTCCACGGTCCTCTCGTCCCCGTTCTCCTCGGTCCCCACTCTCCCTCGATCCTCGTCTCCTCGGCCGCCGCTCTCCTCGATCCTCGGCCGCCACTCTCGGTGCGATCCTCGGTCTCCTCGGTCGCCCGCTCTCCAGCGCCGGCTCTCCTCGTCTCCTCGGGCCGCCCTTCTCCTCGATCGCCGCTCTCTCTCGATCTCCGGCCGCCGCTCAACTCCATCTCGGTCTCACTCTGCGGCGCCGTCACTTCTCCATCCTCGGTCTCCTCGTCCGCCGCTCTCCTCAGTCTCCCGCGCCGCTCTCTCGACCTTCGTCTCCTCACCGCCGCTCTCCTCGATCCTCGGTCGCGTTCTCCCTCGGTCTCCCAGCCGCCGCTCTCCGATCCTCTCCGCCGTCTCTCTCGATCCTCGGTCGCCGCTTTCACTCAGTCGCCGCTCTCCTCGGACTCCTCGCCCGCACGTCTCCTCGAACTCTCGATCGCCGCTCTCTCGATTCCCTCGGTCTCCTTCGGCCGCCGCTCACTCGATCCTCGGTCTCCTCGACGCCGCTCTCCTCGATCCTTCGGTTCCCGGCCGCCGCTCTCCTCGTCTCTCCGGCGCCGCTCTCCTCATCCTCGTCTCCTCCATGCCGCCACTCTCTCTGCGATCCTCAGTCGCCGCTCTCACTCGGTCTCCTCGGCCGTCCCTCCCACTCGGTCGCGCCTGCTTCCTCGATCCCTCGGTCTCCGCTCTCCACGATCCCCGTTCTCCTCGTCCCCGCTCGCCTCGATCCTCTGGTCGCCGTCGATCGCCGGCCTCACTCGTTCCTCGGTCTCCTCAGGCCGCCACTCTCCTCGATCCTCGGTCGCCGCTGCTCTTCGATCTTCCTCCGTCCCCGATCGCTCGGTCCCTCGGTCGCCGCTCTCCCTCGATCCTCGGTGGCCGCTCTCCTCGGTCTCCTCGTCCGCCACTCTCTCGGTCGCCGCTGCTCTCCCGATCCTCGATCCTTCCGCTCTCCACGATCACCTTCTTCTCCCGGGTCCCGCTCGCCTCGATCCTCAGTCGCCTAGATCGCCGCCTCACTCGTGTCCTCGGTCTCCTCGTTGCCACTCTACTCGGTCCTCTCGGACCCCGCTCTCCTCGATCTCCTCCGTCCTCCGATCTCCTCCATCTCGGTCTCCTCGATCGCGCTCTCCTCGTCTCGTCTACTCGATCGCCGCTCTCCTTGATCCCCGGTCTCCTCGGCGCCGCACTCCTCGATGCCTCGGGTCCTCCTCAGGCCGCCGCTCTCCTCGGTTCCTTGGCCGCCGCTCTCACTCGATCTCCGCTCTCCCTCGGTCTCCCTCAGCCGCCACTCTCCTCGATCTCCGGTCGTCGCCGCTTCCTCGATCCTCGGTCTCCTCGGCGCCGCTCTCCCTCGATCCTCGGTCGCCCTTCGACTCAGTCTCCTCGGCCCCGCTCTCCTCGATTTCTCTAACGTCCTCGATCTCCTCGATCCTCTGTCTCCTCGGCCGCCACTCTCCGCGGTCTCCCTCGCCGCCGCTCCCTTCTCACATCCTCGGTCTCTCGGCCCCGCTTCTTCTCAATCCTCGGTCTCCTCAGCGCCGCTCTCCTCGATCCTCGGCGCCGCTCTCCCCTCCGATCCCGGTCTCCGCTCTCGCTCGTCCCTCGCCGACGCTGCTCCTCGATTCCTCGCTCCCTCCGCCGCCGCTCTCCTCGTCGCCGTTCTCCTCGTCCTCGGTCTCCTGCGGTTCTCCTCGATCCTCGGTCGCCGCTCTCCACGATCCTCTCCTTGGTCTCGCCGGCCGCCGCTCAACTCCATTCTCGGTCTCTTCGGCCGCCGCCTCCACCCATCTCGTCTCCTCGGCCGCGCTCTCCTATCCTTCCGGTCTCCTCGGCCGCCCTCTCGTCGATACCTCGGTCTCACGGCCGCCGCTTTCCTCCGGTCTCCTTGGCCGCGCTTCCTCGATCTCCGCTCTCTCTCGGTCTCCTCCGCCAGCCTCTCCCTGATCGCCGCTGCTCTCCTGTCCTCGTCTCTCACCGCCACTGTCCTCGATCACTCGGTCCCGCTCTACTCGGTTTCCTCGGACCCCCGCTCTCCTCGATCTCCTCCTCCTCCGACTCCTCGATCCTCTGTCTCCCTCGGCGCCACTCTCGGTCTCCTCGCCGGAGCTCAACTCCATTCTCGGTCCTCCTTCGCCGCCGCCACGCTCCATCCTCGGGTCTCCTCGGCCGCCCTCTCCTCGATCTCGGCTCCTCAGCCGCCGGTCTCCTCGATCGCCGTCTCCTGGGTCTCCTTCGGCCCGCCACTCTTCGTGTCGCCGCTGCTCTCCTCGATCCTCGGTATCCGCTCTCCACGGTCCTCTCGGCCCCGTTCTCCTCGTCGCCCACTCTCCTTCGATCTCGTCTCCTGGCCGCGCTCTCCTCAGATCGCCCGTCTCCTCGGTCTCCTCGCCGCGCTCTCACTCGATCCCTCAGACTCCGTCTCTCTCAATTGCTGCTCTCCTCGTTCCTCGGTCTCCTCGGCCCCGCCTGACCTCCATCCTCGGTCTCCTCAGCCGCCACTTCTCCTGGTCGCGCTGCCTCCTCGTCGACGCTCTCTCACTCGTCTCCTCGGACCCCCTCTCCTGAATCTCCTCCTCCCCGATCTCCTCGCTCCTCTGTCTCCTCGGCGCCAGCTCTCTCTTCGGTCTCCTCGGCCGCCGCTCAATTCCATTCTCGTCTCCTCGGCGGCCGCTCACCTCCATCCCTCGGTCTCCTCGGCCGCCGCTGTTCTCGATCCTCGTCTCCTCGCCGCCGCTCTCCTCGATCCTCGTCTCCTCGGTCGCCGCTGCTCTCACTGATCATCGGTCTCCGCTCTCCACGATCCCCATCGCACTCGATCCTCGATCGCCGCTCCTCGTTCCTGCGGTCTCCTCAGCCGGCCACTCTCCTCGTCCTCGGGTCGCCGCTCTCCTCGATCCTCGGTCGCCGCTCTCCTCGATCTCGGTCTCCTCGCCGCCGCTCTCCTCGATCCTCCGGACTCCTCGTCGCCACTCTACTCGGTCTCCTCGGACCCCGCTCTCTCGAATCTCCCCGTCCCCTGATCTCCTCGATCCTCGTCTCCCTCGGCTGCCGTTCTCACCTCGATCCTCTCTCCTCGAATCGGCGCTCTCACTCGATCCTCGGTCTCCTCGATCGCCGCTGTCCTCGATCCTCGTCTCGGCTGTGCGCGGCCCAGCTTTTAGACAGGCTACGCGTCACGAGTCTCGTCGGCTGATATACGTCCTCGGTTGCAGCACGCTAAATGCCTAAGTTAAACTATCGTTGGGCATAGGTTGTGAACCGTCGCCGCAGCTTCGCTCGCGAGACTAACCCTAGGGTGCTCTAAAGCTTCGGCATCTCGTTGGTACAAGTTGGCTATAAGACAGCTGAGCGATACGCCTTCGCGTGCCCGGTTACTGGATACTGACTGTTATCGCCTCAGCATCGACCAACACGTTTTATGAATACGACCACTCAAGCGTTTTTCTCAAAAACGCCTCAAAACTTCGAGATTCGTACGCCACTCATCCGTGTTAACACTACACTTTTTGAGTGAGCTGTCTCGCTCTGTTGCTGGGAGGATAAAATCGTCTAACAGGGTGTGACAGTCGTCTTCTCACCCATTCACAACCACGATCTTCGAGGCGTGCCCAGCGTTTCGAGGGACTGTCACTTGGGTTCCAGAGGTGGCAATACCGCGCTTGGCACCTAGATCTGGCCCAAAGGTGTGACGGTCTGGGAGAGCGATCATTCTCGGGATCCTACCTTCTCCAGTTTATCCGGCGGGGCCGCTCACTTATGATTTGCTCCATTCACTGTGGCGGCAGTCTCTCTTACATGAGGGCTACGCACGTGATCGTCGCGCGATACGTGCAGCGGCGCTAATGCGACCTAAGCCTTAGACATCCGTTGGGCTCCCAATCCACTCTAGGTTTGTTGTAAACTTCGCGGCGCCACAACCAGGGGCTTTCGCCTCACGAAGTCATTCGTCTGGTAGTTACTCTCTCTCCTCGGATCGGGGAGCTTATCCTACTAGGGACTAACGAAACGTTTCTCGCTGCTCCCTATTCTACTAATATGTTATGCATACCAGGTCCATCCTCGTTACATACAGGCGTCCGACACTCTTTGAGCAAAAAACACTCATCAAAAGAAATCAGCGTAAGCTCCAAATTCTTCGGGTCTCCCAGCGTTTACATACATCTTTTGACTACCGGGCTTTGCGCCGACTTTCCGATCGGCTAAAACGTCAAGCGTGTGACTGGGCCTTAACGTTGCAATTGGCGCCGGTCGGGCGGTACTCAACTCGGGGTACAGGAACCAACTCACTGTGAAACACTCTTAGACATACTACAGAAATGTACTTATCTCGCCAAGCGCAATAGTTAGAGAGATGTCCGTCCAGACAAGAAGCAGAAGCTCAGCACACTCTGTTAAGGGCTCTTGAAGAGGTCTCTCCATACAAGGTCCCCCCCGTTCACTGGCGGTCCCTCGCCGGCCCCCCAACAAAAAACGCAAAACCGGACAAGACCTCTGGTCCCTTCTGCGACGAGACATGGACCACAGTTTAGTTTTATTTTGCATTGTAGGTTACTCAGAGTCCAGTCTATCGGTCTCCGCCCCCTTTAAACACTTTCTCTAAAATCATTGTGCAGCTCGAGGAGACTTACAACCTCCATTTCGAGTATGTTAGTGAATCAGCGGCCAGATGTTATCCACTAGAAAGTGAGGAGTCATCCTACGCACATCACATCCGGCTAGCTGAGACAGATACCATTATCAGCGTAAGGGATCACATATACCAACAACGAACAGAGTGGGAACCGGCCAAAGGACACAGGCCATTTGAACACACACCCAGTATCCATAACTGCACGGATCTCGCATTTTGCCTGCGGTCAGAGGATCTGACCGGGCCTCTCACACATCGTACCTCCACACGTTCTCACTCTCTTGCCGATTTGTAGGAAAGCCAAAATGATTGAGTGCATACAACCGCCAAATACACGCGAATACGCTCTCAAGACTGAAGCTTGTGGAGCAGCTACACGCGATTGTCTCCCACATGGTCTCCTCAGCTCTCTCACTGCAACTAGACTTTGAGATATCCAAGCACACGAATCCTCGAGGCTTCCAACTCCGCTTGAGCTTCCCTACAGCCCCGCGCCTGTTCACACATGCATCCGTATATTTCTAGCGAAGCAAGATAACCATAACAAGCGGGAATGGCGAAAGCCACTATCTGGCGTCCACGCTGAGAAGTTTCAGGCCTTGTCCCGGGCCTGAGATGGCTGAAAACCTGCTCGTCTCAGTTCTCGGTGTGCGGGCATTGAACGGCTGCAACCTACATCTTTCAAGTCGCCGGGCTCTCTTCTTTTCCCCCCCAAAACAATCACTCGTAGACCTTACTTATATACATGGCGCAACGTCCGGCGAATGACTCGGGGCGGAGGATAGTTTAGAGTCTCTCTGGCTCAGAATGCCTCACACTCACCAGCGCGGCGTGAAACACGTGGCGACAACTACGGGACCACAGTAAGCCACTTTCCGCCAGGATGAAGGAAACACCCGGCCTCAACTCCAATGTAAGGCACTACCAAGCACACAGTTTTATAGCTTGGTAAACGGGCGCTGTCCACCCCTTGGAGCGGACTTAGCGAAGTCTATGCGAATATTCTTTTTACAAATTGCCGCACTACGCGGCACACATCTGCCTGGACTCCCCTCGGCCGCGCGCCTCTTCTCGACCTCCTCGTCAGCCGCCTCCTCGATCCTTCGGAACTCCGCTCGTTATGGTAAGCCGTCTTCTGTACTAACGTTAAGGAATACCCTGAAAACACGCCATAAGTCGTTGTACTCCAGTCTCGGCTTTAATCGTTGACCGGGTTTCTTTTTGTGCTTGTTCTCTCTTTTTCCGACATGCTTAAAATGGTGCTACGCGTACGCTCACTCCGGAGCGTTCTCGCTCACACCGGTTCCTTCCCGGCGCTTACTCCGCTCCGGCCGGATAAGGTTCTTTAGCGCCTCCACGGTGTAATGCGATCGTTGACACACCGTTACATTGTATCGGGAGCTTCCATTCAGTCGAAACTACACTGCTAGAGGTAAGCATTCCGCGTACCCGATACACTCTCTCACTCTCTCCTAGACCTATTGCATGTAACGCGGTTTTGTTAACATCCACGCTACACTTCAGGCCCGAGACCGTTGTTCACAACGTCTTCGGTCACACAACGCTACTTGAAAAGTTCCTCATCACCATCGGGATCCGAACACATCAGTCAAAGTAATGTTTAGGGTCATCCGTGACTATTTATCAACAAGTCGACACTGAGCACGTGCGCGTCTGGGATTATTACGCTATGCATGACTCACGCTGGACTAATCGTTTGGCGCGTCACTCGGGGTCCTAGGTGGGTGGACGCCTAAAACACGGCACGAAAACAATCGTTGATGCACTTCCTGGTCTCCCGCCGCCACTACTTATGTATAAGTTCTCCCTGAAGCGTTCTGTTTCATTACTAGTAACACTTATGCGGTATTTGTCAAGTCGTTTTTTAATACTTAGCAAAGTAAAACAAAGAAAATTCTCATCCGTGAGATGAGGAAAAAAATTAGCCCACGGACAAAGAACTATCTCGAACATGTGCAAAGTAGTCTTCCCTATTCGTGGACGATCAGCAGGCTCAGAGCCATCATCACCACACCCTCCCATCACGCTCACCCTCGGATCCTTCGGCTACCTATCTCTGCAAATCTCGATCCGGAGCCATGGACCTACCTTCTACTATCTACCATAACTACTTAACTACAGATCTACTTACTACTCTCCTCAGCCACTGCCACTCTTCGACATACTGCACATACGAACTACATTCCTCACTACTATCTTACGGACCTACTCGCTACGCCTCATACTACTACTACTACGATCTACTCAACTACCTCAAATCTCCTCGTCCTACTATACTTCGGGCGCAGCGGCAGACACTATACTACTCACTCACTACTCGACACTCATGACAAGGTACCTCGGAGCTACTCACGAGCGGCTGGCTCGCGATGCCTCGGATCCTCGATCTCCGCTCTCAGACAACCATGTATCTACCTATCTTCACTTCAATCTGCTCGTCACTACTCCACAGACTACTCGGACTCTCGCACTATTGACTACTCTTCACTGGATCCACCCAACTACTGCTAATAGTATTTACTACTACTCGCACGCCTAACGAATCGCACTACCTGCTGGCCCATTGACGCATTTCTTACCATACAACTGGATTGTCTTGCGAGATTCCAATGATGGTCCTTCTTGTAAGGGGCCCATTGTGCCTAATGTTACCCATATAACCCCTAAACGGCGCTGTCTCTAATCCTCGGACCGCCACGGCTCCCTCACTTGCTGAACTACTCCTCCGTGCGTCCCGATCTCGCATCGAGGTTAGATGTACGTTCTCAGTTACACACACAGCTTCCTACCAGTCACAGTCTCTTCCTGTGGTTGCTCCAAGCGTGTCATACGACACGGTGGTGATTCTCGCTCGGGCCGCCGCGCCTGGCTCAGAGCCGCTCTCGGTGCGCTCTCAGATCAATTTAAATTCGTCTACACATACGACAAATGGTGCGTTATACGATAACGTTACAAAATAGGTTCATAGCACATGTTATTCATGGTTAGAATGCACGTTTTTCAACTTCAGGTTCCAAAACATTGCCTACACATAGGTTTAACACCGCCGTTACTCTTAGCGGTATCATAGCAAGGTTAGGCCATTAGGTTATTCAAGGCCAAGTTATACATAGTTTCAATGCACCGGTTTACTCTACTTTCCAAGCACGTATAACATAGGCTCTAGCTGACGTTACTCATTTGTTGCAACCAGCACGTTACTCAAACGGTGTAAGAATTGGGTTTCAAGTATGGTGCCATTAACTTGTACGTGCTTCGACTTAATGAGTAACCTACAAAGTAACGTGTGTTTCGCGCCGTGTTCTATAAACGATCGTCAGGAACGTGCGCAAGGAATCAGATGGCAACGCCATGCGAAACCGTGTGAGCCTTCAAGCTCGAGATACGTCTTAAAGATTTTCAGCATCGCTGAAAAATGTCACGACGTATCGAACGGACTAAAGGATATAGGTATGACAGTCTGGCAGTCACTATTCAAGATTCACTTACTCGTAGAACCATAGATTCTTGAGACCGTCAACCACTTCAAACTTCCATTACCTTCATTAAGGCGTCAATTTGACGTGGTGCCAATGACAAGGTCGTTGTAGAATAATCTACATCTATTCATGAAAGCACTACGCCTGGCAAAATCGGTCAGGTGTGACTGCAGATGTCGAACACACTGTCAAGGAAATATCTCACTGGGCTAGTTGTTGAGAATTTGCAAGGTGTTCGCCAGGCGGTCCGGCTTAATTCTCAACGAGATCTACTGAACCACTGTACGCTGGAGTCGACGGCCGACTCGAGACGATATTAGCGCTCGCCGACTACATAGAGGGTTAGATTAAACTATCACAATATGTCCTAGGTTATTGAAGCGCCAGATCAAAGGTAAGTCAATTCAGTTGGTAAAACTATGTCTATGTATCAGGTATCAGCAATCTGAACGATATGCTGTGCCGTTACTAATATGTTTACGTGCAAAGCAGACTCACCACGTTAATGAGAGCGCCAAATCTCAAAAACCACATGAGCATAAATATTCAGGACGCACGTCTAACACGCTTTTTAAGACTCGATATATGTGTCTCCATACCAGTGCCGGATGGCGTCGCGTTAAATCGTCCACATGGCTCGATGACAGGGCCCCTTAGAGAATCGATGATCAGTTTGTCTTGCAATAGCTAATCACATGGCATCTCCATCAGTGACCGAGTGCGTTATTGACGCAGCGCTAGTATATTAATAAATAATTCATAGGCAGAGCGCGGCGCTTCGGATGGATCAAACTTCGGAACTAGGAAACTATTTATGAGTACTGTAGAGATGCGAAATTAAAAGTACAAAGGGATGCCACGTCCATAGATTCATTTGAAAGCACTGGAGCAAACTCACGATACTAACTAGGTGAAAATTGAACAACGAGAAGGTTAGCGCTCATTTATCACAGAGCCTGGATCCGTGAAACCTCGAGGTCCAATGGACAAGAAGGATAGCACGCCTATTTGAATAGAGATAAGATTATATTTGATATGGCGTGTACGATGACATTGTTGTGAAATAGCCTACCGCCTGAAAATCTCGAGATGCCACACAGCGCTGAGTCTCCACAATGGAATTCGAGGGTCTATGATCCACAGCAGGGATGCATATCTCATGCTGTCGTAACTAATATTGCTCATTACCATCTGAGGAACGTCCCTTCTCGTAACAGCGAGAGATATGGTGCAATACTGCTGTGTAGAATCACATGGTGTGGACTTACAGCGTAGCCACTTAATTCAGCAGCCATGTTAGTAGGCTAGTGCCTATGTAGATACGAAGCTTGCTCGAATGTGCCAAGTTGGGATACCGCCTAAAGCCATGATGGGAATTAAAGACACGCTGCAATGGATGGGAATGGAAATCTCTAAACTGAGAGGATATTTTAATACGAGAAATCCCAGAACTATGTGAAAACTATCTGATACTATTTGAGAAAGATTACTTTAATTCACTAAGGTACTAAACGCATCTAGATAGGATAGGTTTTTGGTATTAAATTTTTCTGCCATCAGCACAACTGCTGAATAATAGAGCTCTGAACAGACTCGCTGTCGTACTTTTCGAAGTGATTAGCTGCGTATACGACTCGCTTGAGTGCTCACCTGCACTTCCATGGTGGACCTTACAATGGTACGAAACAGTTGAGCATCTCAGATGCGTTCAATGAGACTGTGAGTTGCGTGAATATCGCGAGGAGTTTAGGGAGCAAATTCTGAGAGGTATCTCAGTATGATTGAATACTTGAATCAACCAGTGAGGAAGGGTTTGCACGAAAACTAAGAGAGAGAACCATTCAGTTATGAGTATGGTAGAGTGTCTTTCTAGGGAGATTATTCAGATGCTTGCACTAATCATGTTGAGCTTCTCGCAGAGACTCTCAGATGTGAAAGGTATGGCCGCAAAGTGAAGATAAGTGTGAAATATATGTAGATATGAATGAGCACATATAAGTCACATTTGTTGAGCGACATAGCGAGACTTGGTTAGGTATGTTATATGATTTATGCTCTTTCAATTGATCAGATTTATCAAGGAGTTAGTGAGTATGAATTGATAATGTCCAGATTGTATTAATTTATATTAGAATGGTCTACATCAGTAGTGTAGTGTTCCAGCAGTTACTACAACAGGCATTCAAGTAGAGACACGAAACGATAGAGGACAATGGCGGCTCATAAATGTCACACTCAATAGTAGTAGTAGTATAGTTGGTAGTAGATAGTATTGGTAATAAAAGTTAGTAGTAGTACGTAGTATAGTAATGTCTATGTCAGATCGAGCACGTACACAACCGACAAAAGAGTGGGTGGCAAATGCTTTTGGGTGGCGAATGTCCAGCTGTTGTGTCACTGTGTCTGTAGTATCCGCTGTTGTGTCCGTGCCTGCCCCACCATCATGTAGTTTCAGCCGTGATGCTCACCGTCAGAGTGAATTCAGTGACCGATATCGCCACCATCCATGTTGTCTCGTGTACACGTAGCCATGGTAGTGCCTGCACGTGGCTGGTGATCGCGTGGCCATGGTAGCGCGTGTGGTGTGTACAGTGACCGAGTGTCCACCGTCTATAGTCGAGTGCCGTGTCCCAACCGTCAATATGTCAGTGCATAGATCCAGCCACCCGCGCAGAAAAGGCCCCGGCGAGAGCGCGCCGCCCCCGAGCCGGCCCGGCAGCCCAGCCCGCGCCGCGCCGCGCGCGCGGGCCGACCGTCGCCCGAGAAACGCGGCGGCGCGGCGGGCCGCGCCCAAAAAAATCAATGTCTGTGTCCAGTGCCCTGTCCCATATCGTAGAGGTGGATCGGTACCAGCAGGCCACACAGGTGTTATGATACACTGCTTCAAATTTGCCTGTAAATCATGTACTGAGGGAGCTCGAGGTAAAATGATGTTACAGTTGAGCTGACCGCTGCTTATATCTTCCGCTTAATCAGTAGGATGGCAACTCTCTCAAGTACGTAGAGGCCAGAGGGAAGCAGGGACTAGGATTTTACATAACTTATAGAGTATTTTTATATAATTTTTACTTTAACCATTTAATTTTGTTCGTTTATTTTGATATTGATTTTTCCTTTTTATTAAAAATTTAAACAACATGATAACTTATTATTAAACTCAATTTCGGTGTATCCCTTTTATATACCATTTTGCTACTCGGCATTTTTTTTTACTTTGCTTTATTTTACCTCATCAATTGTTCATTTTACTCCTTTGTTTACACTGACTGATAATAGGACACTTACTTACTTCTTATTGACGGCGGAATTTCTTTATTCGTACAAAAAACCCTTTTATGCCACTAACCGAGACTCAATACGCACCCTCGGTCTCAGTCGTCAATCAAGAAGGCCGCTGATTCTCGGAATCTCTATCCTACTGATCGGGTATCGCTTTTTTCTCGTTTTGTTCTGATTCTCACATGCTTCGGCATTCTCACTCTGCGTGTTTAATGTCTCTGTTTGCATCGGCTACTCGAATACTCTGATCGCGTCTGCTCCTGATGCCTCGGTTGTGTGACCTATCGTCGCCGCTTATCCTGTGCTTCTTTGCATTTTGATCTTTGTCCGTGTCTTGCGTCCGTAGTTTTCTGCTCTGTTTCTCTGTTTTGTTGGTTTTCGTACTTTCAGTTTGTTTTGTCCTCGTGACTCTTCATTGACATTATAATCGATATCTCGCTTTGCTTCTTGCTGACGGAGGCCCTCCCGTCGTCTGTGAGCTTTTCTGCCGGTGCTCGGATCTGTTTCATGTTTCTTCTTGTACGCTAGTCTTCATCTTTTGCTTTCTTCTGAATCCTACTCCCTTTCATTGGTCTGCTTACGTCTGAGATCTGTTCTTTATATTTCTTTATTTGATGTGCGATTATTGGTATATCCTGAGTCGTGCGCTGGCTGTTCTTGGTCAATACCCTCTATTCCTTTTTTCTCTTCCCGGTATCTCTTTTTTTATTTCGTTTTATATTATCTTCAGTCCTATCGTCACTTACATATCCTTCCTGGAGTTTCCGAACGCTCTCCTTCTGTTCATTCGAGTCTCCTTTGCTTTTTCGGGATATTGCCCTAGTCGTTCGTCTTTTATTCTCCTTTATGATTCCATTCTTTTCTTCTCCTGGATCTCGGATCTTACTATTTCGCCTTTCTTCAGCTTTATGTTTATTTTTTCTTCCCTTCAGTCCTCGTCTCTCTTTCTTTTTCCGTGTAACTCAGGCTCTTTGTTTTTTTTCTGCGTTGATTTATTACGGATTCCTTTCTCCTCTCGGTTTTACCTCTTTCCATTGCGGCCTTCGCTTAAAAAAAGTAAATTTCTCACACTTCTCGATCACTTGGTTCCTTTAATCTCTGGCCTTGGCTTATCCGCTTATTTAGTTACTATCGCTATTCTTCTCCTATCTTACTCAGGTCTTCTTTCTCTTATTTTTGCTCATTCGGTTAGATGTTTGTCCGCATACTTCTGCTTTTTCTTTTTCTACTTCACTCTTCCACATTTTCCTCTTGGTAGCGTGGAGTTTTTCTGCATCTATTAGTTTAATTGTTTCGGAATTATTTTTTCTGGCGCCATTCGTCATGGTAAAACTGACGATGGCCAAGGTGTCTTTGTTTGCTGTCGCGCTTTTATAGGTTTTTCTGTCCTCTTGGTGTTAGTAGTGTTTGAGAGATGAATTATCTAGGTCGTCAGTCTTCGTTCTGCACGGGCTCTAAGGGGACTTTCTTTGTTGTAGTTGGTTGTTTTTAGATGTATGTTAGTGTCTCTCGCTGGAGCAAGGCTCGTTCGTTGCTCGCGTGTTCTTTAGCTCGGTTTTTGTATGGGGTCGATGCTTGATCGTTCCAGATTAGCTAGATGTTTAGATGGTGCTGGAGTCGGATTTCTGCTCTTCGCCTCGGATGGGGTATTTTATTGATGCTTCGGCTTCGTTTCCAGTGATTTGGAGTTATGTCTGTTCGCTTAGTGTCCGTTTAGTTGTGATCGTTTTTCCTCGTGAATCGATGCGTGTTTTGCATGTTTTTCGGCTTTGGTCATAGTGTTAAGTCTTCAGGAGGTCGTCGCTTTTGGCCTCGTGGTGGTGTTGTGTCGAGAGAGTGGCGCTGGTTAGCCTCGTTGACGGTCTCGCTCTTCCACCTGCTCACTCGGTAATTGGCTATTTATTTGTACTCGTTATTCTTTGCACTTCTCCAAAAATCATTTCTCTTTCATGATGGGTAGTTGAGATTGTTCAATGTATCTCGGCTAGAATGTTTTTTTTTTTTTCTTGTTTATTGTTGCAATCATTGCATCATATTTGTTTTTCTCGCTTTTAGTTTATTTACTCTACGTTCCACTCTCCCGGTATTTCCACCTTCCCAGTAGCAGAGCCCCCTGACGCCCTGCAGAGAGCGGATCGCGTCTGTTCTAGAGTCTCTCATGTACTCGAATTGTAAATCATACTTTTTGGGCTAGTGCTTTCGCGCTTTGACTTCTCTAGTTCTACCTGTTCCGTTCTAGGTCTCCGAGCCCATCTGGTCTTCGTTCGTCAGACGCATAGGCTAGTGGGAGGTACCCACGTCCGTTCCCGGCCACCTTGGTTTCCGTTTGTCCGCGCCGCAGCTTTCCGCCGCCGTCAGGGGATTACGACCGGAGATGGCGTGAATCATCTCGTTGGCTAGAGATGGGGAGGAATCTCCACTCGTAATGTGACGCGAAATACGCCCAGCGCTCTCCGATACACCCGGTTGCTCGGGATCCCTGTGGTCTGCTTCTCCATCTCTCCTTTTCGCTTACGCTCCGGATCGAGCTCGAATTTGTTTTTACTTCTTCGTCTTTCTTTCTTCTCTCTCACTATCTTCTTTTCTTTCCCTATTAAATTCTCCCCTCTCCTCCCCTTCTCTCTTCTTCCCTAGATTATATTTCCCTTCCTTATTCTCTTCACTACGGGCTTTATTCTCTTTCTTCTGCGCCGTTTCTTCACCCAAATTCCTCTTCCTTCTTTCAATATTCTCTCCTTTGGTTCGGTGCTACCTAATTCCTTTCCTTCGTCTCCGTTTTTCTTTTCTTTTGGTTTTTTGTTTTTTTGCTTTTTTCTGCTTTTTTTTTTTTTTTTCCTCATTCTCACCCCGAATGAATAATTTCTTTGTTTTTACTTTTTAAAAGTCTCTATCAAAAACGACATTTTGAAAATGACATAATGTATCAGTAATGGAAAAGACACAGAACGCTATCAACAAAGATAAGATCCTTACTACCTCATAAGTTAATAACCACGATTGTTTCTCGTCGTTCTTAACGGGGAACTCGCCGCTCACAACCTTAGACAACGGAGTAGTCAAGCGTATGACATAGCGTAATATTACCCAAGCACGTTATTCATAGGTTATAACATACATACCTGAGCGAGCGGAAGTAACCCTAATACACCATGACTAGTATATTTAGATATGTGAATTAACGATAAAATTTAGTGAATTAGGAACTTTCAAGTAGCGTGTTCGACAGGTAAGTCGTTGAACTTCAACCGCTTCAGACTTTCAGTGTTTTTCCCTTGCGACTGAGCGGGCATTACACATAAATCGCCTTTATCCCTCTCTTCTCAATAGGTTACGCTACAATAAGCTCTCTTCCCGGCGCGCGTTCACGCCCCGCAATGTTTACCTCTTTCACGGGATGTGTTTTTCTCGACACCTCTTCTTATCTGAGTACACCATAACAAATACCTAACACCGCCTGTCTGCTCAACTGCAATCGCATGAAACGCTCGCCTAACGCGCACTTCACTGGATCCCTGGCTCGCTCTAGCGCGAGCGACACGATGTGACGCCTAATACCCGCGCTAACCACTTCGAGCGATACATTCATAATGACCTAATATTCTTGCGATGGATCATACACATTATTTTGTTTATAGTGCAATTTCGGCGAACACAGTGTTCGAGATTTATTACAGAGGTACTAAAATTTATGCGAGAGACAAAAGAGCATTGTTTATCTATTAACATACCGATATTTGATAACCTCGCGCACACACACGTCAGAGTGTATACTATGCCTTCCGGACTTCTCAATATAGGGACTGCTTAATATATGTATCCTTTCAAGGGGTATTCTCCGGAAAGCATGAAATATATAACTGAATATAACTTACCATTAGAACGTATTACGCACGAGTGGAATGTTCCGCACTAACCTAACCAGTTCAATATTTCCCCCGAAACAGCGGAATCTTTGCTCTAAACATAAACAATTACTACAGAAGATACT
>CM068965.1:27761978-27771983 GCA_035128595.1 Eptatretus atami | reverse complement strand
CTTGAGAAACACTTCTGGTCAGAGACAATGAAGAGTAACCACTCCGGAACCAAAGAGAGAAACATCACTTCCACAAGACTTTGAAACACTTCTGGTGAAAGGCAATAAGAGTAACCACTCGAGACACCAAAAAGAGAGAAACACATCACTTCCACAAGACTTTGAGACCAACTTTCTGGTGAAAGGCAATGAAGAGTAACCACTCCAGACACCAAAAAGAGAGAACACATCACTTCCACAAGTACTTTGAGAACACTCTGGTGAAAGGCAATGAAGAGTAACCACTCCAGAACACAAAGAGAGAACACATCACTTCCACAAGACGTTTGAGAACACTTCTGGTGAAAGGCAATGAAGAGTAACCACTCCGACACCAAAAAAGAGAGGAACACATCATTCCACAAGATGCTTTGAGAACACACTTCTGGTGAAAGGCAATGAAGAGTACCACTCCGGACACCAAAAAGAAGAACACATCACTTCCACAAACGCTTTGAGAACACTTCTGGTGAAAGCAATGAAGAGACCACTCCAGACACCAAAGAGAGGAAAACACACTTCCACAAGACGCTGAGAACACTTCTGGTGAAGGCAATGAAGAACATCCTGACACCAAAATGAGAGAACACTCCCCACTCACGTTTAAAACTTCGGTGAAAGCTGAAGTAACCACTCCAGACACCAAAGAGAGAACACATCATTCCACAAGACGTTTGTGAACACTTCTGGTGAAAGGCAATGAAGAGTAACCACTCCAGACAACCAAAAGAGAGGAACACATCCACTTCCACAAGAGCTTTGAGAACACTTCTGGTGAAAGGCAATGAAGAGTAACCACTCAGACACCAAAAAAGAGGAACACATCACTTCCACAAGACGCTTGAGAACACTTCTTTGAAAGGCAATGAGAGAACCACTCCGGACACCAAAAAGAGAGAACACATCACTTCCACAAGAGTTTGAAACACTTCTGGTGAAAGGCAATGAAGAGTAACCACTCAGACACCAAAAGAACGAACACATCACTTCCACAAGACGCTTTGAGAACACTTCTGGTGAAAGGCAATAGAAGTAACCACTTCCGGACAAAAAAAGAGAGAAACACATACTTACAAGACGTGCTTTGAGAACACTTCTGGTGAAAGGCAATGAAGAGTAACCACTCCGACACCAAAAAGAGAGAAACACATCACTTCCACGAAGACGCTTTGAGAACACTTCTGGTGAAAGGCAATGAAGAGTAACCACTCCGGACACCAAAAGAGAGAGAAACACATCACTTCCACAAGAGCTTTGAGAATATCTGGTGAAAAGGCAATGAAGAGTAACCACCTCAGACACCAAAAAGAGAGAGAAACACATTCACTTCACAAGACGTTTGAGAACACTTCTGGTGAAAGGCAATGAAGAGTAACCACTCCAGACACCAAAAAAGAGGAACACATCACTTCCACAAGACGTTTGAGAACACTTCTGGTGAAAGGCAATGAAGATAACCACTCGGAACCAAAAAGAGAGAAACCATCACTTCCACAAGATGCTTTGAGAAACACTCTGGTGAAAGGCAATGAAGAGTAACCACTCGGACACCAAAAAAAGAGAACACATCACTTCCACAAGAGCTTTGAGAACACTTCTGGTGAAAGGCAATGAAGAGTAACCACTCGGACACCAAAAAGAGAGAAACACATCACTTCCACAAGACGTTTTGAGAACACTTCTGTGAAGGCATGAAGAGTAAACCACTCCAGACCCAAAAAAGAGAAACACATCACTTTCACAAGACGTTTTGAGAAACACTTCTGGTGAAAGGCAATGAAGAGTAACCACTCCCGACACCAAAAAGAGAGAACACATCACTTCCACAAGAGCTTTGAGAACACTCTGGTGAAGAGCAATGAAAGTAACCACACTCCTGACACCAAAAGAAGAACACATCACTTCCACAAACGCTTTGAGAACACTTCTGGTGAAAGGCAATGAAGAGTAACCACTCCAGACACCAAAAGAGAGGACACATTCACTTCCACAAGACGCTTTGAGAAAACTTCTGGTGAAAGGCATGAAAAGTAACCACTCCGACACCAAAAGAGAGGAAACATCACTTCCACATCGTTTAAACACTTCTGGTGAAGAGCAATGAAGAGTAACCACTCCAGACACCAAAAAGAAGGAACACATCACTTCCACAAGACGTTTTGAGAACACTTCTGGTGAAAGGCAATGAAGAGTAACCACTCCAGACACCAAAAGAGAGAAACACATCACTTCACAAGACGCTTTGAGAACACTTCTGGTGAAAGGCAATGAAGAGTCAACCACTCCAGACACCAAAAAGAGAGAACACATCACTTCCACAAGACGTTTGAGAACACTTCTGGTGAAAGGCAATGAAGAGTAACCACTCGACACCAAAAAGAGAGGAACACATCACTTCACAAGATTCTTTGAGAACACTTCTGGTGAAAGGCAATGAAGAGTAACCACTTGCAACAAAAAGAGGAACACATCACTTCCCAAAGACGCTTTGAGAACACTTCTGGTGAAAGGCAATGAAGAGTAACCACTCCGACACCAAAAGAGAGAAACACATCACTTCCACAAGACTTTGAGAACACTTCTGGTGAAAGGCAATGAAGAGTAACCACTCCGACACCAAAAAGAGAGAAACACACTTTCCACAAGACGTTTGAGAACACCTGGTGAAGGCAATGAAGAGTAACCACTCCAGACACCAAAAAGAGAGAGAACACATCACTTCCACAAGACGTTTGTAGAACACTTCTGGTGAAAGGCAATGAAGAGTAACCACTCCAGACACCAAAAAGAGAGAAACACATCACTTCCACAAACGCTTGAGAAACACTTCTGGTAAAAGCAATGAAGAGTACCACTCCAGAACCAAAAAGAGAGAAACACATCACTTCCACAAGACGCTTTGAGAACACTTCTGGTGAAAGGCAATGAAGAGTACCACTCCAGACACCAAAAAGAGAGGAAACCATCACTTCCACAAGACGTTTGAGAACACTTCTGTGAAAGGCAATGAAGAGTAACCACTCCGACACCAAAAGAGAGAACACATCACTTCCAATCAGACGTTGAGAACACTTCTTGAAGCAATGAAGAGTAACCACTCCAGACACCAAAAAGAGAGGAACACATCACTTCCACAAGACGCTTTGAGAACAACTTCTGGTGAAAGAGAATGAAGGATAACCACTCCAGACACCAAAAGAGAGGAACACATACTTCCACAAGACGTTTGGTTAACACTCTGGTGAAACAAGTAAGAAGTCCACTCCAGCACCAAAAGAGAGGAGACACATCATTCCTACAAGACGGCTTTGAGAACACTTCTGTGTGGTGAAAGCAAAAGAGTGAAGAACCACTCCATGACACCAAAAGAAGGGAACCACATCACTTCCACAAAGACGTTTGAGAACACTTCTGGTGAAAGGCAATGAAGAGTAACCACTCCAGACACCAAAAAAGAGAACACATCACTTCCACAAGACGCTTTGAGAACACTTCTGGTGAAAGGCGAGGATGAGGACAAACACAGAGCAAGAAGGATACACATCACTTCCACAAGAACCTTTTGAGAACATTCTGGTGAAAGGCAATGAAGAGTAACCACTCAGAACCAAAAGAGAAACACATCATTCCACAAGACTTTGAGAACACTTCTGGTGAAAGGCAATGAAGAGTAACCACTCAGAACCAAAAAGAGAGAAACACATCACTTCACAAGACGTTTTGAAACACTTCTGGTGAAAGGCAATGAAGAGTAACCCTCCGACAACCAAAAAGAGAGAAACACATCACTTCCACAAGACGCTTTGAGAAACTACTGGTGAAAGGCAATGAAGAGTAACCACTCCAGAAACCAAAAAGAGAGAAAACACATCACTTCCACAGATGCTTTGAGAACACTCTGGTGAAAGGCAATGAAGAGTAACCACTCCAGACACCAAAAAGAGAGAACACATCACTTCACAAGACGTTTTGAGAACACTTCTGGTGAAAGGCAATGAAGAGTAACCACTCCAGACACCAAAAAGAGGAACACATCACTCCACCAAGACGCTTTGAGAACACTTCTGGTGAAGGCAATGAAAGTAACCACTCCGAGACACCAAAAAGAGAAAACACATCACTTCACAAGATGCTTTGAGAACACTTCTGGTGAAAGGCAATGAAGAGTAACCACCTCGCGACACCAAAAAGAGAGAAACACATCACTTCCACCAAGACGTTTGAGAACACTTCTGGTGAAAGGCAATGAAGAGTAACCACTCCAGACACCAAAAGGAGGAACACACTACTTCCACAAGACGTTTTGAGAACACTTCTGGTGAAAGGCAATGAAGAGTAACCACTCCGACACCAAAAAGAGAACACATCACTTCCACAAGACTCTTTGAGAACACTTCTGGTGAAAGCAATGAAGAGTAACCACTCCAGACACCAAAAGAGAGGAAACACATCACTTCCACAAGACGTTTAGAGAACACTTCTGGTGAAAGCAATGAAAGTAACCACTCCGACACCAAAACGAGGAAAATCACTTCCACCACGTTTAAAAAACACTTCTGGTGAAACAAGAAGAGTAACCACTCAGACACCAAAAAAAGGAAACACATCATTTCCACAAGACTTGTGAACACTTCTGGTGAAAGCAATGAGAATAACCACTCCAGACACCAAAAGAGAGGAACACATCACTTCCACAAGACGTTTGAAGAACACTTCTGGTGAAAGCAATGAAGAGTAACCACTCCAGACACCAAAAAGAGAGGAAACATCACTTCCACAAGACGCTTTGAGAACACTTCTGGGAAAGGCAATGAAGAGTAACCACTCGACACCAAAAAGAGAGAAACACATCACTTCACAAGAGCTTGAGAACACTTCTGGTGAAAGGCAATGAAGAGTAACCACTCAGCAACAAAAAAGAGGGAACACATCACTTCCACAAGACGTTTGAGAACACTTGGTGAAAGGCAATGAAGAGTAACCACTCCAGACACCAAAAGAGAGAAACACATCACTTCCACAAGACTTTGAAACACTCTGGTGAAAGGCAATGAAGAGTAACCACTCCAGACACAAAAAGAGAGGAACACATCACTTCCACAAGACGCTTTGAAGAACACTCTGGTGAAAGGCAATGAAGAGTAACCACTCCAGACACCAAAAAGAGAGAAACACATCACTTCCACAAGACGCTTTTTAGAACACTTCTGGTTGGAAAGCAATGAAGAGAACCACTCCAGACCCAAAAAGATAGAACACATCACTTCCACAGATACGCTTTGAGAACACTTCTGGTGAAAGCAATGAAGATACACTCCAGACACCAAAAAGAGAGGACACATCACTCACAAAGACGTTTAAGAACACTTCTGGTGAGAAGCAATGAAAAGTAACCACTCCGACACCAAAAAGGAGAAAGATCACTTCCACAACGTTTAAAACATTCTGGTGAGAGACAATGAAGAGTAACCACTCCAGACACCCAAAAAGAGGAAACACATCACTTCCACAAGACGTTTGGAACACTTCTGGTGAAAGGCAATGAAGAGTAACCACTCCAGACACCAAAAGAGGAACACATCACTTCCACAAGACGCTTTGAGAAACACTTCTGGTGAAAGGCAATGAAGAGTAAACCACTCCAGACACCACAAAAGAGAGAAACACATCACTTCACAAGAGCTTTGAGAACACTTCTGGTGAAAGGCAATGAAGAGTAAACCACTCAGCACAAAAAAGAGGAAACACATCACTTCACAAGACGCTTTGAGAACACTTCTGGTGAAAGGCAATGAAGAGTAACCACTCGGACACCAAAAAGAGAAAACACATCACTTCCACAAGATGCTTTGAGAACACTCTGGTGAAAGGCAATGAAGAGTAACCACCAGAACCAAAAAGAGAGAACACATCACTTCACAAGACGCTTTGAGAACACTCTGGTGAAAGGCAATGAAGAGTAACCACTCCAGACACCAAAAAAGAGAGAAACACATCACTTCCACAAGACGTTTTGAGAACACTTCTGGTGAAAAGGCAATGAAGAGTAACCACTCCAGAACCAAAAAGAGAGAAAACATCACTTCCACAAGACGTTTGAGAACACTTCTGGTGAAAGCAATGAAGAGTACCACTCCAGACACAAAAAGAGAGAACACATCACTTCCACAAGAGCTTTGAGAACACTTCTGGTGAAAGGCAATGAGAGTACCACTCCAGACACCCAAAAAAGAGAAAACACATCACTTCCACAAAAGACGCTTTGAGAACACTTCTGTGAAAGCAATGAAGAGTAACCACTCCAGACACAAAAAAGAGAAACACATCACTTCCACAGACGTTTGAGAACACTTCTGGTGAAAGGCAATGAAGAGTAACCACTCCAGACACCAAAAAGAGAGGAACACATCACTTCCACAAGACGCTTTGAGAACACTTCTGTGAAAGGCAATGAAGAGTAACCACTCCAGACACCAAAAGAGAGGAACACATACTCCACAAGACGTTTGGACACTTCTGGTGAAAGGCAATGAAGAGTAACCACTCCAGACACCAAAAGAGAGAAACACATCACTTCCACAAGACGTTTTGAGAACACTTCTGGTGAAAGGCAATGAAGAGTAACCACTCCAGACACCAAAAAAGAGAGAACACATCACTTCCACAAGACGTTTGAGAACACTTCTGGTGAAAGGCAATGAAGGTAACCACTCCGACACCAAAAAGAGAGAACACATCACTTCCACAAGACTTTGAGAACACTTCTGGTGAAAGGCAATGAAGAGTAACCACTCCAGACACCAAAAGAGAGAAAACACATCATTCCACAAGCTTGAGAACACTTCTGTGAAAGGCAATGAAGAGTAACCACTCCAGAAACCAAAAAGAGAGGACACATCACTTCCACAAGACGTTTTGAGAACACTTCTGGTGAAAGGCAATGAAGAGTAACCACTCCAGACACCAAAAGGAGAGAACACATCACTTCCACAAGACGTTTTGGACACTTCTGGTGAAAGGCAATAAAGAGTAACCACTCCAGACACCAAAAGGAGAGAAACACATACTTCACAAGACGTTTTGAGAACACTTCTGGTGAAAGGCAATGAAGAGTAACCACTCCAGACACCAAAAAGAGAGGAAACACATCACTTCCACAAGACGTTTTGAGAACACTTCTGGTGAAAGGCAATGAAGAGTAACCACTCCAGACACCAAAAAGAGAGAACACATCACTTCCACAAGAGCTTTGAGAACACTTCTGGTGAAAGGCAATGAAGAGTAACCACTCCGGACCCAAGAGGAAACACAGCAGAGAAACAGAAACCCACAAAAAAAACAGCCAAGAAACACACACTACTTCCAAGACGCTTTGAGAACACTTCTGGTGAAAGGCAATGAAGAGTAACCACTCCAGAAACCAAAAAGAGAGGAACACATCACTTCCACAAGACGTTTGAGAACACTTCTGGTGAAAGGCAATGAAGAGTAACCACTCCGAGAACACAAAAAGAGAAAACATCACTTCCACAGACGTTTTGAGAAAACTTCTGGTGAAAGGCAATGAAGAGTAACCACTCGGACACCAAAAAGAGAGAAACACACACTTCACAAGATGCTTTGAGAACACTTCTGGTGAAAGGCAATGAAGAGTAACCACTCCAGACACCAAAAAGAGAGGAACACATCACTTCCACAAGACGCTTTGAGAACACTTCTGGTGAAAGGCAATGAAGAGTAACCACTCCAGACACCAAAAAGAGAGGAACACATCACTTCCACAAGACGCTTTGAGAACACTTCTGGTGAAAGGCAATGAAGAGTAACCACTCCAGACACCAAAAAAGAGAGAACACATCACTTCCACAAGACGTTTTGAGAACACTTCTGGTGAAAGGCAATGAAGAGTAACCACTCCAGACACCAAAAAAGAGAGAAACACATCACTTCCACAAGACGCTTTTGAGAACACTTCTGGTGAAAGGCAATGAAGAGTAACCACTCCGACACCAAAAAGAGGAGAAACACATCACTTCCACAAGACGCTTGAGAACACTTCTGGTGAAAGGCAATGAGAGTACCACTCCAGACACCAAAAAGAGAGAACACATCACTTCCACAAGACGTTTTGAGAACACTTCTGGTGAAAGGCAATGAAGAGTAACCACTCCAGACACCAAAAAGAGAGAACAATCACTTCCACAAGAATGCTTTGAGAACACTTCTGGTGAAAGGCAATGAAGAGTAACCACTCCAGGACACCAAAAAGAGAGAGAAACAATCACTTCCACAAGACGTTTTGAGAACACTTCTGGTGAAAGGCAATGAAGAGTAACCACTCCAGACACCAAAAAGAGAGAAACACATCACTTCCACAAGACGCTTGAGAAACACTTCTGGTGAAAGGCAATGAAGAGTAACCACTCCGACACCAAAAAGAGAGAAACACATCACTTCCAAGACGTTTTGAGAACACTTCTGGTGAAAGGCAATGAAGAGTAACCACTCCAACACCAAAAAAGGAGGAAACACATCACTTCCACAAGACGCTTGAGAACACTTCTGGTGAAAGGCAGAAGAGATAACCACTCCAGACACCAAAAAGAGAGGAACATCACTTCCACAAGACGTTTGAGAAACACTTCTGGTGAAAGGCAATGAAGAGTAACCACTCCAGACACCAAAAAGAGAGAACACATCACTTCCACAGACGTTTGAGAACACTTCTGGTGAAAGCAATGAAGAGTAACCACTCCAGACACCAAAAAGAGAGGAACACAATCACTTC
The DNA here is from genome assembly GCA_035128595.1 of Eptatretus atami. NCBI lineage: Eukaryota > Metazoa > Chordata > Myxini > Myxiniformes > Myxinidae > Eptatretus > Eptatretus atami. Next base: position 27,763,156 of record CM068965.1, on the reverse strand, counting down.
CACAGACGTTTTGAGAACACTTCTGGTGAAAGGCAATGAAGAGTAACCACTCCAGACACCAAAAAGAGAGGAAACACCATCACTTCCACAAGACGTTTTGAGACACTTCTGGTGAAAGACAATGAAAAGTAAAGCCGGTATCTCACTGGGCTGCGACAGCTCGCGACTAGTTGGAGACACAAAATTGCGATAAAACAGCGATAATTTTCACTTGGAATCACACTGAATTTATACTAAAACACATTTGCGTATGTCTCACGAATATCGCACGAATGTCCCACGAACTCCCGGCGAAATTTGGGTAGAACTTCGCCTGGAGTTCGCATAAATGTCGCTCGACATTCGCGCGACGTTCAGTGACAAAACTGAGAATTTTTTGGCACATGCAACTGTCGCGCGACGGTCAGACGACGGTCGTGCGACCATCGCGCAAATGTCGTGCAACAGTCGCACCACAGCTGTGCGTGACAATTGAGAAATCGGGACCTATATATATATATTATATAATATATATATATATATATATATATATATATATATATATATATGAGGCCTCTCCCTTCCAGCAATCATATTGTCATCAGACGTCAAGCGAGATGGACCGCAGTGAAGAAGTGCAGAACTGCGGATGAGGACCTCAACCTGGATGAGGACCAGGCCGACATGCTGAAGCGTGCAGACATGTCTCCTTGCTGCTGCTGCGGTCAAGAAGGCCAAGTCCAAAGCCAGAGAAAGGAGGGCCAGAAGAAAAGAAGAAGAAGAGTGTTTGGGTGAGTGAATGGCTCTTGAAGAGACACAAGTATGGCATGTATGAGAGGCTGTTAGGTAGTAGTAGTAGTAGTAGTAGTAGTAGTAGTAGTAGTAGTAGTAGTAGTAACAGTAGTAGTAGTAACAGTAGTAGTAGTAGTAGTAGTGCTTTTACTCAGAACAGGAGAGAAAGAGGACAGACAATGCTGGTTTATACAATTTGGACTATAAGTTTGTTTGTTTTTTTTGTTGTTTTTTTTAGTCATATCTGGATTGAAATATTGTGAATCTATCGACATTAGATTGCATGGATAACATGTGGATTTCTATGTTTATATTAAATTGAGTAGACAATACATTGTACAAATTTCTGATTAATTTCTTTTGAAATAACAGAACAACATATTGTAGCAAAAGACTTTAATAAATGA
>CM068965.1:27721299-27731394 GCA_035128595.1 Eptatretus atami | reverse complement strand
AGACGTCCACCGAAGGATTGGAGGACCACCCCACGCTGCCTCCACCCCCTCACGCTGCCTCCACACCTCACGCTGCCTTAACCCCTGTCATGCTGCCTCCACCCCCCTCGCACTGCCTTCCCCATTCCCTCCCCTCATACTGCCTTCCCCATTTTTCCCCTCACGCTGACCTTCCCTACATTCCCTCCCTCACCTGCTCTCACGATGTCTCTCTGAAAGGCCATCTGAAAAAAAAACCCCATCTACTTTCTCACAATCCTCTTGAAGAAAGTCCTTTCATTCAAGCTTCTGGTTCTCACTATCTGCCATGATCTTTCCTACGAAAGCCACATCTCTAAGTCGTCGTACAAAGTCCTTCCTTGGCAACCTGAGCTCCTGAACCACATACAAAGTTTTCGTCCACAGCCGATGGAGTACCACTCTCCCCTCTGGGCTTGTGCTCCCACCTCTCATCTTTTGGCTTCACGCTGTGGAAACCAAGGCATTTAGGATCATTGGTATCTCCTGTGATGAGGCTGAGTCTTTGGGTCTCTCACTCTCATCACCGCAGGCAGGTGGTGGTCCTTTTTGTCTTCTACAGTCTCCTCTCCGGTCTCGCCCACCCTGCTCTGTCTGAGATTGTCCCCCCCCCCATTTCTGCAGGTGCTCAAGGTCACCAGCAACCCACTTCTGGCAAAACTTCCAAAATCAAAGAATCACTACTCCACCTCACTCTTTCATCCTCGTTTTTCCCACCTTTGAACAAACTCCCACACTCTCTTCAATCCGACTCTTCCCTCCAGGTCTTCAAAAGCAGCTGTTCACCACCTATCTCTTATCTTCCCCCATCCAACCTTCGATCTTTTCTTCCCCGCTAATCCACCCCAAACCCACCTCCTTCACATTCCCTGCTTTCCTTCCTGAAAGTCCTGGAATGTCCATCTTGTTAACCTCCGCCATCGAAGATGGACCGGAGGTTACTGTTTCACCCCTGTCTGTTTGTTTGTTTTTTGTGAACAGTATTACAGAAAAACTCCTGACGGATTTCGACGAAACTGGTGGGGGGTTAGGTATGGTCCAAGGATCATGCCATTAGATTTTGGACTTGGTCCAAGTCCATATGGCCGCTACGGCGGCCATTTTGAAAAATATTTGAATTTTTGTTTTTGCATTCTACATGTTTTAAGTGATTTCCAACCCAAAAAAATACATTTGTTAGAGAAAAAAAAATTTGCACCTTTTTTCAAAAAAATTTCGATTTTATTTGAAAAATATTTGAATTTTTTTTTTTTTGCATTTCTACATGTTTTAAGTGATTTCCAACCCCCCCCCCCAAAAAAATTTGTTGGAGAAAAAACCCAGAAATTTTGCAACTTTTTTTTCAAAAAAAATTCGATTTTTTTTTTTTTTTTGGCATTTCTACATGCGCGTCGATCTCGTTTAGTTTATTCAATCGGGGTTCAGTAGAGTCTGATCCGTTTTGACCTACAATGAATAGGATATCAGGTTCACTTAAGTGACCCAGCAGTATTGGCGGCGGAGGTTTTGCAACTCTAACCGAGTGCTCCCCCTCTAGTTTACTCTGTGTTCCCCGCCACATCCCTCTCCCCTTCCACAGATATCCTCATGTCTCTGTTCCCCACTGTTTTTTCCTTCCCTCTCCCACCCAAGCTAGAACAGAGGGGGAGGGGGTCAGGTGGGCTAGTTGCATGGGCCTACCATTCAGAAAATGTTCATGTCTCCAGTTCAAGTCCCCAGCGGTGGAGATACGAAAGAACACCTTCCTGTCGCACTGATAAAATGTCAAAGACAAGGTGGTCAGCGAGAATTGACTGTGTAAGACCAATTGCACGGCATTTGGATAGTGTTAGTCAATGTATTTAGCAATTATTACAAAATACTTAATGAGCAGTTTGAAAATGGGGGCCTACATTTCCCATCTGGCCTGGCTTATTACCACCAGCTTTGCACAGGCCTGCTCCCACCCTCTTGTCTCCTGCTCCCATTGTTGTGCATTTCTGTGTGTTAGCTCTCATACGAGCTCTCGAAGTGTATTAAAAAAACAAACAAAAAACCTGAAAAGGAAAACGTAGAGGTCAAAAAACAAAGAAATGTCAGGAAGTCAAAGTTGTATCAACCCTTTTTGAAACACCCTGTATCATATATCGATATGTATACTGTAATATATATATATATATCGAAAGAACAAACTTGACAGGAATGTACTACTGTAAGTGTCACACGATGGAAGTTGTAGCCATTTTCATTTGCCCCTCTCCCAAGGTGGTTTTCCGCCTTCGGCGAAATCCGTGTTGAGGTGTTTATCCATGTATAAATAGATTATCATGGCATTTCTTGGGGCAAGCCTACCAGAAGTAAAAAAAATATAAATCAACAACACGTGTGATTACATTTTAAAACAGTCGTGACTGCTGTTTAACACTAAACTGAAAGAAATTTGAAGGAATCCTGACGTCCTTGAGGCAGTCAATGCATTTCGCATCCAACATAGATGAACGGACCCGAGCCTAGATCGACTGTAATTTATATTTCTACCAGATTGGATGATAACAAGACTTCCTGCCGCTCCCGTCGGGAGTGGGTGCACGAGTTCATCTAAATGTGCCATTATTGGTAGGGGGTATGTACGTATGATGTTGGCTTAAATGGTTAGGTGGTGGGCTTGGGATTTTAGCAACCTGAGTTCAAATCCCACTTGGCTATTGATAATACAGTGGGGTTGACTCTTCCCCTCATCCTTCTGAGGTTGTTCAAAATGAGTGCCTGCTTGCTGGGATCTGTGTTCGAGTGGTGACCCTCCAGGATTGTGCCCAATAGCCAGGGAGACTGCTAAGGCAGCACAACGCTCTGCAAGAGTTTGGTCCGGATGGATGGATGGATGGAGGCTATATATATCTTACAGGCCACTGTGTGGTGTGTGGTGTGTGTGTGGTGTGTGTGTGTGTGTTGTGTGTGTGTATGTGTGTGTGTGTGTGTGTGCACACAACACCCAGGAATTGGTGTATTTTAATCTGAAGTGTGATAATTTTCACAGGCAACAAGCATTACTGCAGGATGTAGTTTTCGTCTGATACCATGGCTTGACCCTGGGTATCCTGAGCATGTGTGCAGAATTTGAGTGAAATTGTCCAAGCAGTTTTGATTCTATAAGGTTCAGATCATACATGCATACGGAGAACTGCCAAATTTTCGAACGATGATGAGAACAAAGGCCGTGATAGGAGCAATTTTAAACAGCGAAATGTCTTGCATAAAAATCAATCTTCCAGGAAGTGCAGTAAAGATGATTACAAAATGTTTTGTGTTGTTGTTGTTTGTTGTTGCTCAAGTAAGCTGGAAAAGGCATTCAATCAGAAATTATAATAAGAGATAACTTTTTTTTTAAACTTTTTTTCTTTCTTTCCTGTGGAACTTAACTGTTTCGGAGAAGTGCTGGAATTACCCACTTAATGTTCTATTGCAGATTATGTGAATGCATCACGAACATACGGTACCATTCTTGCTTTACCTCAGTGCTGATAATGGCCGACTTTCCACTGTGCACTCCTCCGTTGTAGCCCTCATTGCATACCCCTCTGGTCCATTTCTGCGTCTGGTTCTGGGCCTCTGCTGCCCTGGCTGTTGCCATCGTCCACAGAATCAGGCACATCATTTCAAGACACACAACCTCGCTCACTACCCAGCAGTCTTGGAGAGTGAAACAGTGACGGACTTTTGTGACGCCTCGTCAGAGTACATATTCTCAGTCGTGTCCTCTTCCACAATGTCCTTCCGCCCATCATAATAACCTGGGAATAAAGATCATCACACTCTTCTTCCTCCTCCCCTCTCATAAATATCTTCAAATCTTCCTCAACGCCGTCTCTCCTCATATTGGTACTCTCCGTGGCGAGTGTGCCGAAGACAAAGGCTGTGCACAAACCTCTCCAATGTACCTGCGTTGCCTGGATTCCCATTGATGAGCTGCAATAAAGACAAGAATGAAAGGATGGTGAGATTAATTCCTTGTATTGCTCACACACCTGTAGTCCCATTGCACATGTAACTACCTGGTGAGTTTCAATTACCTCAGATATCAAGATGTTTGCATTCCAGAAGTGTAAATGGCAATGAAATGTCGTGTAATTACAGAGGGACAGGGTGATAACTACCCCACGTGCGAAGCGCAAAGTGGGGTGAAGCAATTGGCTCACACTCTCTGTTTGTCTGTCTACAGATGTCTGTCTATGGTCGAGGAACTGACGAGTTAGATTTAATTTCATATTTAAATTTAAACCGTGTGGAACACAAACCTGCAGTTATCAGTACTTTGGCTCTGATTTGGCAAATCTCATGTTGAGCGCACGTGTGTTATTTTGTTTTTTTTGTTACAGTCTGGCAGTCTGGCGTTCAAACAAAATTGAAACCATTCCAAACAAAGAACCGTAAATGTGTTTAGGGCATCATAAAGGACAGAAACACCAGGCACGAAGATAAAATGGAAACATGTTCAATAAGGTGGTTAAAGAAGGTGCGTGTTTTTATTAATTCATTTTTTATTAATTAATTAATTAATTAATCCTTAATTTTAATTAAATTCAATTATACTTCAAAACTGCAGAACATAAATCGCAACTCGTTTCCTCAGCGTTGGGGAATATCGAGATTCAGACAATACCGCGGCTCTAGGGATATAGAACGTGCCGAAATGCAAAGCAAGAGTTTAAAAGACCCTTCCCATGTCCTTTTCTCAAGACTGCGGTTGGGGTAAGGTGTTCATGAACTCTAGTTAATAATTTATTAATCGGTGTTAAAGAATCAATGGAGGTTTAAGTGTTTGGGCTAAAAAAAAAAATCCAAGTAAGAGTGGTTCAATCTTATGCTTGTTCCTGATATGTAAAGTGCACTACTTAAGCAGGTACCCAAGGTAACCGACGACTAAGGTGCTCTCAGGTATCTTCACATTGACGACGAGTGTGTTCTGGAGTTTTAAGTTGGCGGCAATTCCTTGGCAAGTAAAACGCAGGACAAAACAATTTGGTAAAAACATATCATTAAACTACGCCAGATGCCTTAGATTGGTAATAACTCTATCTATGTCGGCTTTAACCCTCCTTGTTTAGCATTTTCAATCGTAATGTTCATCTTCACATTGTCTCCGTTTTTTTGCTGGACATTTGACCACCACAAGTTGTGGCATTTCATCAAAATCACAAAGCAAATGTCGTCATACTGATGAGGCCCGTAAGGGCACAAGCGGCTGTCCTTGCCATGAGAACGCTTCAACGCTTCTTCTTGACTCAATGTACCTGGCTGCACCATATTCCATTTACCGAGCTATCGTTGAGCATTGTACAAAACCATCAGGCCAATATAAGAGATGATGATTATTGTCAATACTCATACTATAACAGGCATCCACAACCATCCTTGACATGGTTGTGGACGTCAGTCAAGGCCCTCACTTTGTCACCTTTATTCACTTTTAATTTGGTTTCCTCCGCACAATCCATCCATCCGTGGGACCGGTACTCTGTGCAAAGTTGTTGTGCTGCTAAGCAGTCTCCTTGGCTATTGGAACAATCCTGGATGGGTCACCACTCCGACACAGGATATCAGCATGCTGGCACTCATTTTGCTGACCTCGGAAGGATGCAGGCAGAGTCAAGCCACCTGGTATTAATCAACAGCCAAGTGGGATTTGAACTCAGGATCTTGGATCCAGACCCACCACCTAACCAATAAGCTCACACCAGGCATTCTCCACAACCGCTTGAGCGATTGACACAACTTCCGACAGGAGCGCTACCCATGCATGGATAATTTTTTTTAACCATGACAATTGGATGGAAAATGCGGCTGGCATTCCAAAAAGTCTGTTTCTGCAGGCACGGGTTGCCGGGTGTTTCACGTATCAGGAACAAATGGCTTCGACCTCACCTCACACAGCCTCTGACAAATTATGTTCTCAACTTTTTGCCCACACAGTCGTCAAGGTATATTGAGGTCATTTAACGACAAATGATGTAGATGGTACAAGGAAGATAAAGTCAAAAGATCACATGTAGCTGTGAATGTAGACGTGAGATCACAGTGACCTGGCTCCTGGTGGACTGGGGCATGCGATAGATTTCTAAAGGCAGGAAGGAAATTGAGGCAGATTGAAAAGGACAAAAAATATGAAAGAGTAGAGGAGAGTGCACAGCTTGGATGCAAGGAACTATGAGAAACAAAAACAAACAAGCCGTTAGGCGACATGGGTGGTCGCTATATAATTGCATACTAGTCATAGTTTTTGACGGATCGGGCTGAATTTTTTTGACAAAGAGGTTGATTATAGTGCGCATAAAAGTGCGGAAGCCGATTTTTGATTTTTGAAAAATATATATATAAAATATTTTTCGATTTTTTCAAAAATTCAAAGTCCCGTTGCTAGGCAACGGTGGTGTCCATAGCAACGGTGCTCAAAAGCATACATCTAGATTCCTGGTATGAACCTACAGTCAAGTTTCATCAAATCGGTTGACTCCTCTGGCTCCAGAGCTGTCCATTACATACATACTGACAGACGAAAACCTGAGAATAACGGTAGTCTAGCGACCACCCAACAAACAATTAATTTCCAAGACCTCAAGTAACAGTATTCATCACAAGCCACCAGAAACTAAATAGTGTGTAAATATTTCCCTTTTCATATCCACAGAAAACCACCAATAATGACTAATCATCATCAACATCAGAGAGTATTCCCTCCCGTCATATCTCATGATTCTTTTCCAGGTGTTAAATATACGATTGATGCATCACATGCAGGACATCACTGTAATCTTTAGGAGAATGAGAGTACCTTCCGAGATATCAGTGCACTTTTACATGAATTATAGGGACAATGAGAAACAAGACAAATCATTATAATATGATTGTGGGATTTGAACCTGTGATCCCCAGAATTCTGAGCTTTCGCTTCAGATGGGAATGCTAACAAGCAATCCAAGGCCCTTGAAGCAGAACCTTTTCAGACATGCCAGTGGAACGGCACAAAAATACACTTTTTTTTTTTCTTTTTCAGCTGTCTGTCTGGGTTTAATTCCATACCTGACAATAAACGTCAGATTGGTGCTTTGTGGAGGGGTGTTGCAATCACAAAGTGCACAGCCCCTCAGATGGCATTAGGATGGCGGTGTCCCATCTGCCCAGCATTCATTGGACGTAAAACATCCACTGTGTATTTCACGGACAGTCGGTGAGTTATTGGTGACACAAGCCTGGTGTTGGCTTCACGACTAAGGTGGCTGGCTTCTTAGGGTCTTGAGTTCAAGCCCGTCACACCATTTAATGAACACCAAGGTGGGTTGACTCAGCCTGTCGTCTTCAAGGTTGGCAAATGAAGTTCCTGCCTACGGTAACAGGGGCCATTGCATCAGCGCACAGCGGACCCCCAGAAAATGATGCAGCTAAGCAGCCACAGGCTGCATATGAATAAATAAATAACATCGCCGATATCCTAAACAAATAAATAATTCCTGCCCAAATCCCTTAGTCGAACATCAGGCTTGACGAGCCAGTTTGTGAAAGACTTGGGCCAAAAACATTGCCAGGTGACCGCACAAGTTGGCCGTAATCAGGCCTGGTAAGTCGAAGCATACATTACGGGGATTTTAAAAGGAGAAATAGTAAAAATAAAATAATATACATTTATTTTGAAAGTTTCATCAATGATTGAAAATTATAATGTTTTGCGAGGAAGAGATAAATGAAAGGAAAATTTAATCAGCTTACATAACGGACAACATAGTCTTAGATTTTTTTTATTGCTGTTCCCATAACAATCAAACTAGAAGGGCACTCCATATACCTCCACCAGTAATGCCTGATCCACGAGGACAATCGGGGCCAATACATTTTGAAATATCATGCTATGGCTCGTTTTTGTCTTATCTCTCTCATGGTGAAGAATCACTTTAAAAATTAAATAATTCTCGTTCCAGATCCGGATCGGGATCTTCACAAAAATCGATCAATTCGTGCCTACACCCAACCTGTTCACAAAGTTTCAACCAAATCCGTTACAAACTTTTTTGAGATATCATGCTATATATCATGTGGCCCTATCTCTCATGGTGAAGAATCACTTTAAAAATTCTCAGATCTGGATCCAGATTCGGATCTTCACCAAAATCTAACATTCGTCCTTGCCAACACCAACCAGTCCACAAAAATTTCATCAAGTTCAGTCCAACTTTTTGAGATATGCTGCACACAAACAGACAGACAGAGAGGAGTGAAAACACAACTCTCTTCACCTTCGGTGGCGAGGTAACAATGCAAGGCCTCACCTTGGTATTTGTTTTGGTGACCTTCACACAGAGGGGACTGCTTATAGTGGGGCAACTTAGCTAAATATAGGCATAACAATTGTGCATTTAGTGAGGAAAGCACCAAATTTGGCAAGCAACTGGTAGCCTATCATATTATGAACAGATGTGGATATTGGAGCATCTCAAAATTTTTGATGGCAGTGGAAAATGGCGCCACACATCAGCGCTGAATTTGAGATGGCCCAATATCCAAATCTGTTTAATATGATAGGCTACTAGTGTGCCAAATTTGGGTGCTTTCCTCACAAAATGCACAATTGTTATGCCTAAGTTGCCCCACTTACTGTTAAAATTGAATCACAGGGAATATAAAACACACACACACACACACACCACACACACACACACCACCACACACACACAACACACACACACACACCCTCTCTCTTTCCCCAGCAGAAATAATGGTGTAAGTAAGGTAAATATGGAAAATTATTTATTCACGGAGCCTTAATATTCATTTTTCAATCGTGTTGATCCACCTTTGGGGCAAGATTGCAACTCAGACCCCGATCACTGACATGTTGTACAAGTTTTTGTATAACGACTACAGGCATCGTGTTGTAACGCTCCACATTAATAAACTCTTTTGTAACGATCTGACAAGAACCTTTACCCACTGGTTTTTATTTTCAACAATGGCACACAACAATGGTTCTTTTGTCTTCTCCGAGGGCATTACCCTGCAGTTGACTTGGGAAGGCCAGTTATGATGTAAAGTCACAAATCTCTGGCAACACAATCTACACTCTACATTGAGGTTACTCACATCATCAGTTTTTATAGGCCCATTGCATTTTGAGTTGAATACTGCGCACACCTTTGCAGATCACTGTTGCTTTGCAGTGGGAAGAACGTGAATTTTGTAAGCAGGTTGGAAGGATTCATGCAAGTTTTGGTGTGTGACGTGAAAAACTTTTACAGTTCAGCCTATTCGAGGTTCACCTCGTGGTATTGCCAAACTTAACAGTCCACCGAAGGAGCGACAACAATGGATATTGGAAAATAAATCGTTTGGAAAACTCGGGTAAATGACATGCAATGGCTCTCGTTGTGAAAGGTTTTACAAAACAACAGAAACAACACACAAAAAAAACATTAAGGACGAAGTCAAGGTGTGCTTAAACTTTAAAACAATGCAATTTTGTTTGTTATCATTGTCCTATGAACCTCCTCAAACATTTTTCAAAGTCCTTGTTCCAAATTGTCATATAACTTCGCGATGCGATTACCTTCCCTCAAAATTCCCCTGACAGACAGGACAAATCTTGAATGAGAATATCTTTTCCTTTTTTTTCATGGAAGCAAACATCCCATGACACATCTACTGTGCACAACTACATAATTATGCATTTTAAAAAGCAGAGGATGGCGTGGGGGTTTGACCGTGTTGAGGGGAATGTGGATAGTCGGGGGCAGTGTTGGTAGTTTCAGGGTATGAAGAGGGTGAAATTGACTCAACAATCCTCTTGAAGAAGTCCTTTCATTCAAGCTTCTGGTTCTCACTATCTGCCATGATCTTTCCTACGAAAGCCACATCTCTAAGTCGTCGTACAAAGTCCTTCCTTGGCACACCTGAGCTCCTGAACACATACAAAGTTTTCGTCCACAGCCTGATGGAGTACCACTCTCCCCTCTGGGCTTGTGCTCCCACCTCTCATCTTTTTTGGCTTCACGCTGTGGAAACCAAGGCATTTAGGATCATTGGTATCTCCTGTGATGAGGCTGAGTCTTTGGG
>CM068965.1:27707675-27720233 GCA_035128595.1 Eptatretus atami | reverse complement strand
TAAGTGACCCAGCAGTATTGGCGGCGGAGGTTTTGCACTCTACCGAGTGCTCCCCCTCTAGTTTACTCTGTGTTCCCCGCCACATCCCTCTCCCTTCCACAGATATCCTCATGTCTCTGTTCCCCACTGTTTTTTTCCTTCCCTCTCCCACCCAAGCTAGAACAGAGGGGGAGGGGGTCAGGTGGGCTAGTTGGCATGGGCCTACCATTCAGAAAATGTTCATGTCTCCAGTTCAAGTCCCCAGCGGTGGGAGATACTGAAAGAACACCTTCCTGTCGCACTGGATAAAATGTCAAAGACAAGGTGGTCAGCGAGAATTGACTGTGTAAGACCAATTGCACGGCATTTGGATAGTGTTAGTCATATGTATTTAGCAATTATTACAAAAATACTTAATGAGCAGTTTGAAATGGGGGCCTACATTTCCCATCTGGCCTGGGCTTATTACCAGCTTTGCACAGGCCTGCTCCCACCCCTCTTGTCTCCTGCTCCCATTGTTGTGCATTTCTGTGTGTTAGCTCTCATACGAGCCTCGACAGTGTATTAAAAAAACAACAAAAAACCCTGAAAAGGAAAACGGTAGAGGTCAAAAAACAAAGAAATGTCAGGAAGTCAAAGTTGTATCAACCTTTTTGAAACACCCTGTATCATATATCGATATGTATACTGTATATATATATATATATCGAAAGAACAAACTTGACAGGATGACTACTGTAAGTGTCACACGATGGAAGTTGTAGCAATTTCATTTGCCCCTCTCCCCAAGGTGGTTTTCCGCCTTCGGCGAAATCCGTGTTGAGGTGTTTATCCATGTATAAATAGATTATCATGGCATTTCTTGGGGCAAGCCTACCAGAAGTAAAAAATATAAATCACAAACACGTGTGATTACATTTTAAAACAGTCGTGACTGCTGTTTAACACTAAACTGAAAGAAATTTGAAGGAATCCTGACGTCCTTGAGGCAGTCAATGCATTTCGCATCCAACATAGATGAACGGACCCGAGCCTAGATCGACTGTAATTTATATTTCTACCAGATTGGATGATAACATGACTTCCTGCCGCTCCCGTCGGGAGTGGGTGCACGAGTTCATCTAAATGTGCCATTATTGGTAGGGGGTATGTACGTATGATGTTGGCTTAATGGTTAGGTGGTGGGCTTGGGATTTTAGCAACCTGAGTTCAAATCCCACTTGGCTATTGAATAAATACTAGGTGGGGTTGACTCTTCCCCTCATCCTTCTGAGGTTGTCAAAATGAGTGCCTGCTTGCTGGGATCTGTGTTCGAGTGGTGACCCATCCAAGGATTGTGCCCAATAGCCAGGGAGACTGCTAAGGCAGCACCAACGCTCTGCAGAGAGTATGGTCCGGATGGATGGATGGATGGGAGGGCATGAATACTTTTACAGGCCACTGTGTGTGTGTGTGTGTGTGTGTGTGTGTGTGTGTGTGTGTGTGTGTGTGTATGTGTGTGTGTGTGTGTGTGTGTTGTGTGTGTGTGTGTGTCACACACACATCCAGGAATTGGTGTATTTTAATCTGAAGTGTGATAATTTTCACAGGCAACAAGCATTACTGCAGGATGTAGTTTTCGTCTTGATACCCATGGCTTGACCCTGGGTATCCTGAGCATGTGTGCAGAATTTGAGTGAAATTGTCCAAGCAGTTTTTGATTCTATAAGGTTCAGACATACATGCATACGGAGAACTGCCAAATTTTCGAACGATGATGAGAACAAAGGCCGTGAAGGAGCAATTTTAAACAGCGAAATGTCTTGCATAAAAATCAATCTTCCAGGAAGTGCAGTAAAGATGATTACAAAATGTTTTGTTGTTGTTGTTGTTGTTGTTGCTCAAGTAAGCTGGAAAAGGCATTCAATCAGAAATTAATAATAAGAGATAACTTTTTTTTTAAACTTTTTTTCTTTCTTTCCTGTGGAACTTAACTGTTACGGAGAAGTGCTGGAATTACCCACTTAATGTTCTATTGCAGATTATGTGAAATGCATCACGACATACCGGTACCATTCTTGCTTTACCTCAGTGCTGATAATGGCCGAGCTTTCACTGTGCACTCCTCCGTTGTAGCCCTCATTGGCATACCCCTCTTGGTCCATTTCTGCGTCTGGTTCTGGGCCTCTGCTGCCCTGGCTGTTGCCATCGTCCACATAATCAGGCACATCATTCAAAGACACACCAACTCGCTCACTACCCAGCAGTCTTGGAGAGTGAGACAGTGACGGACTTTGTGACGCCTCGTCAGAGTACATATTCTCAGTCGTGTCCTCTTCCACAATGTCCTTCCGCCCATCATAATAACCCTGGGAATAAAGATCATCACACTCTTCTTCCTCCTCACCCTCGTCATAATATTCTTCAAAATCTTCCTCAACGCGTCTCTCCTCCTCATATTGGTACTCTCCGTGGCGGTAGTGTGCCGAAGACAAAGGCTGTGCACAAACCTCTCCAATGTACCTGCGTTGCCTGGATTCCCATTGATGAGCTGCAATAAAGACAAGAATGAAAGGATGGTGAGATTAATTCCTTGTATTGCTCACACACCTGTAGTCCCATTGCACATGTAACTACCTGGTGAGTTTCAATTACCTCAGATATCAAGATGTTTGCATTCCCAGAAGTGTAAATGGCAATGAAATGTCGTGTAATTACAGAGGGCAGGGTGATAACTACCCCACGTGCGAAGCGCAAAGTGGGGTGAAGCAATTGGCTCACACTCTCTGTTTGTCTGTCTACAGATGTCTGTCTATGGTCGAGGAACTGACGAGTTAGATTTAATTTCATATTTTAAATTTAAACACTGTGGAACACAAACCTGCAGTTTATCAGTACTTTGGCTCTGAATTTGGCAAATCTCATGTTGAGCGCACGTGTGTTATTTTGTTTTGTTTTGTTACAGTCTGGCAGTCTGGCGTTCAAACAAAATTGAAAACCATTCCAAACAAGAACCGTAATGTGTTTAGGGACATCATAAAGGACAGAAACACCAGGCACGAAGTATAAATGGAACATGTTCAATAAGGTGGTGTAAAAGAAGGTGCGTGTTTATTAATTCATTTTTTTATTTATTAATTAATTAATTAATCCTTAATTTTAATTAAATTCAATTATACTTCAAAACTGCAGAACATAAATCGCAACTCGTTTCCTCAGCGTTGGGGAATATCGAGATTCAGACAATACCGCGGCTCGTAGGGAATATAGAACGTGCTCGGAAATGCAAAGCAAGAGTTTAAAAGACCCTTCCCATGTCCTTTTTCTCAAGACTGCGTTGGGGGTAAGGTGTTCAATGAACTCTAGTTATAATTTTATTATCGGTTGTTAAAGAATCAATGGAGGTTTAAGTGTTTGGGCTAAAAAAAAAAAATCCAAGTAAGAGTGTGTTCAATCTTATGCTTGTTCCTGATATGTAAAGTGCACTACTTAAGCAGGGTACCACCCAGGTAACCGACTAAGGTGCTCTCAGGTATCTTCACATTGACGACGAGTGCGTTCTGGAGTTTTAAGTTGGCAGCAATTCCTTGGCAAGTAAAACGCAGGACAAAACAATTCGGTAAAAACATATCATTAAACTACCCAGATGCCCTTAGATTGTAATAACTCTATCTATGTCGGCTTTACCCTCCTTGTTTAGCATTTTCAATCGTAATGTTCATCTTCACATTGTCTCCCGTTTTTGCTTCTGACATTTGACCACCACAAGTTGTGCATTTCATCAAAATCACAAAGGCCAAATGTCGTCATACTGATGAGGCCCGTAAGGGCACAGCGGCTGTCCTTGCCATGAGAACGCTTCAACGCTTCTTCTTGACTCTATGTACCTCGGGCTGCACCATATTCCATTTACCGAGCTATCGTTGAGCATTGTACAAAACCATCAGGCCATATAAGAGATGATGATTATTGTCAATACTCATACTATAACAGGCATCCACAACCATCCTTGACAATGTTGTGGAACGTCAGTCAAGGCCCTCACTTTGTCACCTTTATTCACTTTTAAATTTGGTTTCTCCGCAACATCCATCCATCCGTAGGGACCGTACTCTGTGCAAAGCGTTGGTGCTGCCTAAGCAGTCTCCTTGGCTATTGGACACAATCCTGGATGGGTCACCACTCCGACACAGGATATCAGCATGCTGGCACTCATTTTGCTGACCTCGGAAGGATGGCAGGCAGAGTCAATGCCACCTGGTATTAATTCAACAGCCAAGTGGGATTTGAACTCAGGATCCTGGGATCCCGAGCCCACCACCTTAACCAATAAGTCAACACCAGGCATTTCTCCACAACCGCTTGAGCGATTGACACAACTTCCGACAGGAGCGCCTACCCATGCATGGATAATTTTTTTTAACCATGACAATTGGATGGAAAATGCGGCTGGCATTCCAAAAAGTCTGTTTCCTGCAGGCACGGGTTGCCGGGTGTTTCACGTATCAGGAACAAATGGCTTCGACCTCACCTCACTCAGCCTCTGACAAATTATGTTCTCAACTTTTTGCCACACAGTCGTCAAGGTATATTGAGGTCATTAACGACAAATGATGTAGATGGTACAAGGAAGATAAAGTCGAAAGATCACATGTAGCTGTGAATGTAGACGTGAGATCACAGTGACCTGGCTCCCTGGTGGACTTGGGGCATGCGATAGATTTCTAAAGGCAGGAAGGAAATTGAGCAGATTGAAAAGGACAAAAAAATATGAAAGAGTAGAGGAGAGTGCACAGCTTGGATGCAAGGAACTATGAAGAAACAAAAACAAACAAGCCGTTAGGCGACATGGGTGGTCGCTATATAATTGCATACTAGTCATAGTTTTTGACGGATCGGGCTGAATTTTTTTGACAAAGAGGTTGATTATAGTGCGCATAAAAGTGCGGAAGCCGATTTTTGATTTTTGAAAAATATATATATAAATATTTTTCGGATTTTTTCAAAAAATTCAAAGTCCCGTTGCTAGGCAACGGTGGTGTCCATAGCAACGGTGCTCAAAAGCATACATCTAGATCCTGGTATGAACCTACCAGTCAAGTTTCATCAAAATCGGTTGACTCCTCTGGCCTCCAGAGCTGTCCATTACATACATACTGACAGACGGAAAACCTGAGAATAACGGTAGTCTAGCGACCACCCAACAAACAATTAATTTCCAAGACCTCAAGTAACAGTATTCATCACAAGCCACCAGAAACTTAAATAGTGTGTAAATATTTACCTTTTCATATCCACAGAAAACCACCAATAATGACTATCATCATCAACATCAGAGAGTATTCTCCTCTGTCATATCTCAATGATTCTTTTCCAGGTGTTAAATATACGATTGATGCATCACATGCAGGACATCACTGTATCTTTAGGAGATATGAGAGTACCTTTCCGAGATATCAGTGCACTTTTACATGAATTATAGGGACAATGAGAAAACAGACAAATCATTATAATATGATTGTGGGATTTGAACCTGTGATCCCAGAATTCTGAGCTTTCGCTTCAGATGGGAATGCTAACCAAGCAATCCCAGGCCCTTGAAGCAGAACCTTTCAGACATGCCAGTGGGAACGGCACAAAAATACACTTTTTTTTTTCTTTTTCAGCTGTCTTGTCTGGGTTTGATTCCATACCTGACAATAAACGGTCAGATTGGTGCTTTGTGGAGGGGTGTTGCATCACAAAGTGCACAGCCCCTCAGATGGGCATTAGGATGGCGGTGTCCCATCTGCCAGCATTCATTGGACGTAAAACATCCCACTGTGTATTTCACGGACAGTCGGTGAGTTATTGCTGACACAAGCCTGGTGTTGGCTTCACGACTAAGGTGGCTGGCTTCTTAGGGTCTTGAGTTCAAGCCCGTCACACCATTTAATGAACACCAGGTGGGTTGACTCAGCCTGTCGTCTTCAAGGTTGGCAAAATGAGTTCCTGCCTACTGGTAACAGGGGCCATTGCATCAGCGGCACAGCGGCACCCCCAGAAAATGATGCAGCTAAGCAGCCACAGGCTGCATATGAATAAATAAATAAATCGCCGATATCCTAAACAAATAAATAATTCCTGCCCAAATCCCTTTAGTCGAACATCAGGCTTGACGAGCCAGTTTGTGAAAGACTTGGGCCAAAAACATTGCCCAGGTGACCCCACAAGTTGGCCGTAATCAGGCCTGGTAAAGTCGAAGCAGTACATTACGGGGATTTTTAAAAGGAGAATAGTAAAAAATAAAATAATATACATTTATTTTTGAAAGTTTCATCAATGATTGAAAATTTAATGTTTTGCGAGGAAGAGATAAATGAAAGGAAAATTTAATCAGCTTACATAACGGACAACATAGTCTTAGATTTTTTTTATTGCTGTTCCCATAACAATCAAACTAGAAGGGCACTCCATACCTCCACCACGTAATGCCTGATCCACGAGGACATATCGGGGCCAATACATTTTTGAAATATCATGCTATGGCTCGTTTTTGTCCTTATCTCTCAATGGTGAAGAATCACTTTAAAAATTAAATAATTCTCGTGTCCAGATCCGGATCGGGATCTTCACCAAAATCGAATCAATTCGTCCTTGCCACACACCCAACCTGTTCACAAAGTTTCAACCAAATCCGTTCACAACTTTTTTGAGATATCATGCTATATATCATTTTGGCCCAATCTCTCAATTGTGAAGAATCACTTTAAAAAAATTCTCAGATCTGGATCCAGATTCGGATCTTCACCAAAATCTAATCAATTCGTCCTTGCCACACACCCAACCAGTCCACAAAATTTCATCAAGTTCAGTCCAACTTTTTGAGATATCCTGCACACAAACAGACAGACAGAGAGGAGTGAAAACACAACCTCCTTCACCTTCGGTGGCAGAGGTAACAATGCAAGGCCTCACCTTGGTATTTGTTTTGGTGACCCTTCACACAGAGGGGATGCTATAGTGGGGCAACTTAGCTAAATATAGCATAACAATTGTGCATTTAGTGAGGAAAGCACCAAATTTGGCACACTGGTAGCCTATCATATTATGAACAGATTTGGATATTGGACCATCTCAAAATTTTTGATGGCAGTGGAAAATGGCTGCCACAGCCATCAGCGGCTGAATTTGAGATGGCCCAATATCCAAATCTGTTCACAATATGATAGGCTACTAGTGTGCCAAATTTGGTGCTTTCCTCACAAAATGCACAATTGTTATGCTATATTTAGCTAAGTTGCCCCACTACTAGAAGCTACTGTCCACTAGAGACAGAAGAAGGAAACTATGATTCTGCATATACCTGCACACACTTATCATGACCTTCACAAATAGTACATTAATTTCACAAAGTTATAGGAACACTAAGGAAATACACATAATAATGTTATTGTCTCACAAGTTTAATTGACCTTCAGCAGGGTTTTCGTCCACTCTGGGCAATACGCGGAGCTCCAGACCCTGCCGTTAACAGTCTGTACCAAATCTGGTCCAGATATCAGGCACAACATTGTGCCATTCCACGTTCTGATGTTCTTCTGACCTGATATATAAATGCTTTGGGCCTGCTTGTCCTATGTCCAACATTAGCACTGCCTGGTGTCTTCCAGTTCCTGAGAACATTGCCCAAAGTTAACTTGCGAAGGTCTGATGTGATGGATATATCGAGGAACTCTAGTACCCGATAACCATTCTAAGAGGAAGGTCGATCAGCTCTTCCCATCGCAGCATCTTCATTGCAAATTATTTTATCAATACCTGCTGCCAGACACTTTTGTAAAGCGCTTACTGATTTGCATTGCACACATGGATTGGGAAGAGTCATTTCGAGCTCGGCTGTGCTGTCCCAAAACTTTGAAGATATGTCGTACACCTGGAGGCGACATCAGTCTGACCAAAAGAGACAACTTCCAAATTTCTCGACCACAAATCGCGGCTCTCGAGGTGCCCACCACAGATGATTGCGCAAAGTACCTAATCAATAAACGCCAAGCTTTGAAGTCCAGTCACATGTTAAGCAGCCAATGCAACCCATCCAATATTGTTTAAGATCCTTCACAAAGTGTTCCTTTAGATATTGGCATGCGTACATGGTGCCAAGCTGCCTTGGCAGGAGTAGGACAAAATGCTCAAGCAAAAGATGCTGATAGCTTCGTGCAATTCCCGAGGAAACACACACGTGCTTCTCCCACAACATAGAAAGGAAAACCTTTGGTGGGAGATAAAAAGAAGGGATGCAAAAGGGAAAAGAACCCTGTTAAAAAAAAGCACTAACAATACATCTGGCGACCAAATGATTCCACCATTTTTCATCTTCTCCGGCACGACACAGGAAGCGGCGTGTTTGCATGCTGTGTCTGGCTTCCAAGTTCACAACCGGATGAAAGCTGCCGAAGCAGATTGCCGAGATAAAGTGGCCTAATTCATCACGGTGTCCGATTGCCAGCGTAAGCTGTCCCAAGTGCGCCCACAGCGGCGATAACCCTTGCGCTTTACGGCAGCGTTATCAAATCTGGAAACCGAATCAGTGCCACATTGCGGCGGCGACTGAAACCATCCTCGGATATCAAATTTGGTTGCTAAAATGGAGACGCCGGGAGTCGAAGACGGCAACCTTCATGGCAAATTATGCTCCCCAAGAGCTGCACACCTGAGAAAAAAAAGCTGCCAAAAACAAAATGGTTCCAATGTGGGCAGTGTTTTAGGTCGAGGGGCAATTCCTTGATATTCCGCTGCGTTTTTTTTCAGGGTGCAGTACAGTTTTCATGGAGAACCAGCGTATTGTAGAATGTTGCAGTCAACCGCAACGAATGGCACACACATTTCTTCATTTCCTTTTAACATCCAGCATAAACTTTTCCATGCAATAAAAAAAAAAGAAAGCTTTCTCTACTCGTCTCACGCAAGTACCATGTCCAAACTATCGGTTCCTTGACCATAACACCTCTTCATGTACCATGTTCCATACACAGCATCGGTTAGATCAAAGGGGTTTCTTGATCAGCATTATAATCCTGGATTAGTCACCACTCCAACAACAGAAGTCAGGGCAGGAATTTGGAATTTGGCCATGGTGCCAGCAATAGCTCGACTACTTATCGCGAAGGACACCGTGGGATCTTCAACATCCACCAACTGATGCTGGCAAATTGGGACACCCAGTTTAATGTCGATCCAAGGGACGGCACACACGTTGATGAATCAATCATCCTGCCTGTGAAACACGAGGAAGACAGTTTATAGCTGGGTCAGGATTCAAACCCAAGCTAGGCAGCTTTGAAGCAAATGTGCATTCCTCTAGGCCATCCTGCCAGCCCACACCTCTTGTGATGTGGTTATAATATAATGAGTTCCCTTACAAGGAACTTCAACACAGCAATAGACAATTTGGCCCATGAAGCTTGTGCAATGGTTGCCGACCTATGGCTGTTTGTCTGTCCTCTCTCCTTTGAGATGCTGTGCATCAAGCAAGAAAGCAGCACGTATCGTTTTTAGCTCACCTGGACTTTAGTCCTGTGAGTTTATGCGATCGAACAATGTACATAGATGAGTGAGTGAGTCTGTAAACTCTTCAGTCGTTATCACTTGAACCAAACACACGATTTTGATGAAATTTGGCCACAAGCTTCATATCTGATGCTTCACGAAGATGCATTGACTGCATCAAAATCTGCGCTCATTAAGGGGATCTTCGGGAGGGAGAAGGTTTGACCCCTCCCCCCCCCCAAAAAATAGGTATTTTTTCTCTCTTCTCCAAAAAATACACACACAATTTCTATGAAACTTGACCACAACCTTCATCACCCATGATGTACCAAAGTGTATCAACCACATCAAAATCTGCACTAATCAAAGGGGTCTGCAGGAGGGTTGAGTGATTGTTACTCCTGATCCAGGTGAGCTTCAAAATGCATGGTCCTATTTATTAATTCTTTGGTACGACTCAGCTGGGGTTCAAACCACCGACCTTCCATACCCAGAGTGGACACTCTAACCATTATACCACTGAGTCTGTTTAACATGAACTGTTTGTGGGCTGTTAAACTTCAGAGGTGCTCCAGCTGAGCTCTACTTTGATGCATTGATGCAAATACCCTCAAGCCACTTCCTCCCCATCAGCATGGATCCCATGTTTCTTTACGTGAAACTGTGCACAAAGATCGAAAATTCGCCTCTTGTAAAGGTCATGATCAACCTTTCTCGGTTGATATATCGGTTCCTCCCATAAGTAGCGAAGGCACCATCTCCATAATATTATGGACATGCAATATTGGTGGAACTAGCAGATTCCTGTGTAGTGCAGGATCAAGGCCTCTCTCAACTCATGTTGAGGGGTGTTTGGTATATGAGCCACGCTTGCTGAGTGTGGCTTGATGAGAGTGAGCAGCCATGGGAATAGAACCCACACCAGGCAGTGAAGAATGAGACCAGCCTTTAACCCCTCGAACAGACAGCCAGCTCTCAAAGATTATCGCATGTACAATATTCTCCCATCATGTGGTTAGAAAAAGCAAAAAAAAACACTCAATTTCTTTATGTTTTTTAGAGAATTACAAACAGTGATGTCATAATGGCGCATGATCAACCAGAATTAAATTACT
This sequence comes from Eptatretus atami, assembly GCA_035128595.1. Classification (NCBI taxonomy): domain Eukaryota; kingdom Metazoa; phylum Chordata; class Myxini; order Myxiniformes; family Myxinidae; genus Eptatretus; species Eptatretus atami. Next base: position 27,709,632 of record CM068965.1, on the reverse strand, counting down.
CAAATAATGACAAGTAGGATACGTGTCGGTTGCTTGGGGCTGGTGGGATAGCCTAGCGACGTGTGTGTGTGTGCTCGCATCTGAGCTGTTCAGCCTGGGTTCGAATCCCAACACAGTTTCACAGGCTCGGCAATATATCAGTGTGCGCACCATCCGTCGGATGGACATTCTGCCGGAGGACCTGTCTGCCACCACTGGTTGTCGAAAGACGTAAAAGATCCTCCGGTGCCATTCACGAAAAGTCGGCGAGTTATTACCGGCATTCCTGAACAATCGGTGGAGTATCCTGCGTTGGAATGGCGATCCATCTAGTCTAGGATTGGAACCACTTATCAATGAAACTGCTTCGGCGGAACCGACGCTCTGTATAGAGCCCGGTGCACGAGATAAGATTAAGATTGCCCGTCTATTGTCCCTTTTGGAGATTGAGCAAGTACATACATCACGAGGTCACAAGCAATACCGGGAACAAAGAGGAGACAGACGTTTATGGTCGTAAAATTGATCAGGTGGGAGGAGAAGGGGCTCGCCATCAAGCCGAAACAGGTAGACTGTGCTTTGAACCCCGGTCACACCAAGGACTTTTAAAATGGTGCAAGCTGCTTCCTTGCTTGATTCTCAGCATTTAGAAAGGATGGAGCATGGACAAACAACCATTGGTTGGAAATCATAGCGCAGCCTTTAGGTGGGCCTAATGCCCTCCTGTGTTGAAGTTCCTTTTTAGGGAACTCCTATCAATCTTAACATGTGGATATTCAAATTAGATTGTGGGATGGGGGAATTCTTTCTTCCCGTGGGGGTCAAGTTGGACCCCATTTTCCTTGTTCAAGATTACCAAGTTGTGTGCTCCTTTCAGTGAAGTGCATCAACAACCTTGTCTTTCAACCATAGACTGTCAGCGGCCTCGTATGTAACATGCTTATAGAAAATGCACATTAAATATTCAAGGTTCTTTCATTTTATAGGAAATAAATGCTTTTCACTCGAAATATATTTTCGCCTCCTGCTCCTCTGGCAAGGTCGTTAAATGAGTTCCGACCGACCAACCGACCGATCATCCGTCCATGCACTTTTGTGTTCACGATATTTAAAAAACCGTTGAACATTTCGCTTTCATATTGCAGATATCTATTCCTCATGACATTATCTCAACCTGATTAGATCACGCTGTGATTGGCTGGATTATGTTGGCATGGCAACAATCTCAGTAAATTGACTTGTGTATGTGATATTTCAAAAAACGTTCAAGATTTAGCTTTCATATGACACAGATCTATTCTTCATACCACTCAAAAGGTTGTGGACCAAGAGTATCAGCTCCTTGTTTGTTTGTTTTTACTATCAATCATGCATTTAAGCATGAGGGTCACGCATGACCCAGTTTCTTACAAAAGCTCAACAAAACCCATTTCCATCACCCGGAGCTGTTAGAGCAACATTGAGCCTGTTCGTACTTATATGGATTGCACAAAGCCGGGTGCTATTGGCTGACGGATGGCAGGTTAGCTCCGTTGGTTAGCTGTCTCATCACGGATTTGGTCTGCTGTGGTCTGTGGAGTCCAATTCGACTGAAAGTGCCAATCCGGTGCAGTGCTGACAATCCACGCTGCATCTGTGAGCACATTGTCCTTCAGATGAAGGTATAATGCCAGCTGTTCCATCCACATTTGAATGTGGGTACGAGGTAGCTTTCCAAAAAGTAGAACACTGTGTGCCGGTACCCTGGCAAAATTCACTGCTCGGCCTTATGCTGTGCAATTAGTATCATCTGCAGGACGTGGGACGTGGACATAGCCGTGCAGTCATGAAGGACCAAATGACCTCCACTCTCTAAATTCACTTGCATGTGTAACTAGAAGGGCACTCGTAGAGCGCATACCTCCGCCACGCAATACCTGATCCACGAGAACATATCGGACCTGTTACATTTTTGAAATATCGTGCTATACAGTACTAT
>CM068965.1:27675065-27699536 GCA_035128595.1 Eptatretus atami | reverse complement strand
CACATAGGCCTCCTTGTCCACCCTCAGCACACGCACAGTTTTACGCCTCAACTCCCTGAACAGCTCGGCTCAGCCATTAAGCCCAGCCGTGCGACTAGTCAATTGTATCCAATGTCCCTTGAGAGACAAAATTCTTCTCCCTTCGGTGAGTTCCAAGACAAGCACCGGCAACATCAAGGTTGGTGGTATTAAAGGCACACCACAACTCCTCAGGATTCCCCAAAGCACCCAGACCCCCCCCCCCATATCCCCACTCAGCCTGTCACAAACTCCTCAGATACCCTCTCATCCTTGAGCTTGCCAACATCCAGCCACGGCTGGGATGGTACCATTCTCACAGATTTAAGCTGCAGCTTCAGAGTTGCTACCACAAGCCTGTGGTCGATATTGAGGAACGGACCACTCTGGTCGACCCTCAATTTCTGGATCATCCTCCAGCGATCATCAACGAGCACATGGTCAATCTCCTTTGCCACACCAGCAGCATTGGAATACCAAGTCCATTGATGAGCCTGTGGGTGCTGAAACCATGAAGCAGCCACCCTAAGTCCACGACTTCTTGCAAAGTCAAGGAACTTAGTGCTATTCTGGTTCACAGTTCCAGACCCATGGGGACCAACAAACATCTCATAACCATCCCTATCAGTTCCAATCGATGCATTGAAATCCACCAAGACAAGAAGAATATCTCACCTGGGGCACTGATCAACCACAGACTCGAGCACGGCATAGAATGCGTCCTTCACGGTGAGATCACTCGCCTCAGTTGGAGCATATACAGAGACCAGGGAAACAACACCCAAGGAGTGACGAATCCTTAGTCTCATAATATGCTCGTTAACTGGTGTTACCTCAATTATCATTGGAATCAGCTTAATGGACAAAGCTACAGCAACTCCTTGGACATGGTAACCATCAGAGCGACCAGACCAATAGTCAGTGTAACCACCCGCCATGATATCACCGCTATCCGGTCTCCGAACCTCAGAGAGTGCTGCAATACCGATGTTCAAATGCTTGAGCTCAGATGATAATAGAGACAGGTGATCATCCTCTCTTAGGGATGGGACATTCTAGGCACACACCCGAAGGGACCACCTCAGTTTAACCAAAGGAGGCCGCCGTCTGGTGGACGACACCTCAGCACCACCCTGACACACACAACCGCAATCTAACCCAGGAAGATTACCCCGTGGTTTTTCTCCCATCATCAAAGAGTAGGGGGTCTTGAAGGCTTTTCCCAATCCCGTCATCTGGTGAGCTGCCCTGCGAAGAGCAGCTGCACAGGAGGTACTCCCACAGAGTGGGTTTTCAGTTTTCTTTGTGTTTTTCTTGTGTTTTGCGGAGTGGAGGATTTTATGGTGGCCGGAGTGCAAATCCTGCCACCAACCTCCTAAAGAACAAGCTGAATACCATGAATGACCCCGACGTTGAATGAAAGTCGATTACTGTATGATGTTGATACTTGGGCAGCCGATTACCAGACAATGTAAAAAAATAACAAGAATGAATACCATGAATGATCGCGAGGTCAAATAAAAGCCAATTACTAAATGATGGTCATAATAATTAAGTCGCTGATTACCAAACATAACAAGATGGCGACTATGCGTGACCCCCCCACCCCTTGTATGTCATGACATCGATTTCTTCGATAAAATAAATGTAGATACAAATTCCTATCAGCTTGACGACACAATGTAAGGTGACATTGCAGTTAAAGATGACAGAAACACAAATCTATCCATATCTTAACGAAGACACGTCCTTTGTGCGTGACTGTTTAAACGGTGAAGATGGACTGACCACGTGCCTGGGCGTGGCCTAACTCTATGATTGACAGGAGTTCTGAAGCGCTCGAGCTGTGATTGGTTGCTGATCTCGTGGACGGTCTGACGACGCTTCTGCAGACCTCGGTACAATGTTGTCTGTCGGTCCTTTGAAGTTAATTGCTACAATCAGAGCAAGTCCAATCACAGCAATGACGTAAAGTGAGGAGGATGAGGAGGAGAAAAAAATTTGAAAACCCCTCCTATTGACAGTCAAACGTTGGGGTATAAAGTAACCCAACTGCAGGAGGACGTCCGCAGACACAGTTGGGCACTAGATATGGATGGCCGTTGGCTCACAAGGAGCTCCTCTGCCCTTTGACATGTTTTGTTTTTCATCCTGCTGGGTGTCCATATCCATCAACCGTCCTCACACGAAACATCGTGAGGGAGACGGTTTAGTCGCCGACAACCCGACCATTAAACAGGTTCGTACAGGTTTACATGGTACCTGTAGGCATGTCACAGATCTAATCTGGCCTGACCTGACAATGACATTCATCATCGGCACAAGTGCCATAAACTGCTGTTGAGACACATGGAGGAGACAAGACAGTTACTGCGCCCCAGAGAGGGTACATAGGGGAGACGAGACCATTGCTGCGCTGTCAACTGGGTACCACCGTCGACGTGGCACTACCATCATGTTATGAGCCAGCCATTGGGCGCCAACGGATCGCAGGAGCCAGACAATGAGTGCCGCTGGATCACAGCAAGCATGGACGTTTCTGGAGACGGGCAGTACACCTACAAAGCATCAGGCAGAGCGAACAAATGGTGTGGCTAGGTCTGGGAGCAGCACAGGGAGTTCGGGGAAGACCGAGAGATTGGAACTTGGAGTTGGGAGCAGAGCCGGAGCTGGGAGTGGAGCAGTCCGAAGGAGAGCCAGGGAAATCACCAAGTAACGTGCTCCGAGATGTGTTCACCACTCACATACCCTCGCACAGCCATTCTCCTCTGCTGTATCTATCTCATTTCCTCTGAATGCCAGAGCATTGACAAAGTCGCCAAAGTCCTGTTCAGGACCCAATTTACACTCTTCACAAACCCATATCACCCACCCAGTTCAGTACCATGTGAGCCAGCCGGTTCAGGAAAGGGCAGCGTCAAACCAACACCCCACTTCCATCACTCATCTGTCTGTCATTCTTACTCTTCTTCTTTTCCCGGATCAAATGTGGTGCCTATGTCAATAGCGTTAAGTCATTGTCAAAGGGGTTCTTCTCTGCATAGATAAGGCTTTTTCATGTGTGGCTTTTTGTGACTTGTAATTAATTGTATTCCTGAATTATACACATAGTAAACTGTAGCAGTGAGTTCACCCTTGCCATTTCGTTACCCATAGTTAGAAGCCAGTGCGTAACCTACGGTGAAGCTTGACCTTATCCTGGATCGGTTGCGCGTTGGGAAGCACAGTACTCTACCTGCAGGGTTTAATTTGCCGGGAAGGTAAAGCGGGATTTGGACGCTGGACCCTAACTAAAGTAAATGTCTCAGTCGGCGTCTGTGGTTGTTTCAATAACCTGTTGCACCGCGGAGTTATCTGCGGAGCCAGCGGCTTCAGGATCGCTATCAGGGAAGTGGATTCAAGAATTCCCCTTGCAACCCCCGCCCCGAAGCGAATCCATAACAATATATAAAACAATTAATAGCAAAAGTTCCAGTTGAAGATTCACAATCACTTCCACCTTGGAATGGTCCCAAAAATGTCGTGCAGATTCGATTTCAGCTGCTTCATTCCTTCCGAGGCTTGCACGAGCAAATCGCCAAACTATTATGAACAAACAAAAAGTGAATCTTAGGAATAACAACGCAGCCTGGATCACCCAACCGGCAACACGTTTTTGCAGTTGAGTAACTGTCGAAGGCACTCGTACAAATAAAAAGAAATGATGGACGGAATCAACAGAACATTGGTCGGAGAGTGCTAACTGCCGTCGTAAGCAAAGAGAAGTTGATGTTTCGGATGTTGACCCTTCATCAGAACTTATTTTGCTCTGACGAGGTGTTAACACTCAAAAAGTCAGCTGCTCCTTGCTTACCACGGCAGTTAGCATACCTCAATCAACATCCTGTTGATTTAATCCATTGTTCTACCTGTCTGCCGAGGCAGATCGACACTCGACTTCGCGAAGACTAGTTTTTCATTCTGAAAAAGAAAATACATTGGCCAACTTCGGTGACTCACAATACATTTCCGTGTTCTGATCTATTGGCCGCACATAGTGACCTGAGTTGACCAACTAGTGGCATACGTGAGATCAAGAAAGGAGTAAGGTGTTACAATTTGAGTTCGATAAAGGAAAGAAACTACGTTTTGCGAGCTAACAAGCACAAGCGATTAAGAATCCACAACTGGAAAATGTGCAAGGCACTTCAATGCCCATGCTCTGTCTCTCCTTTTTAAATGCTGAGCATCAATCAAGGAAGCAACACAGACCATTTTAAAAGTCTTTGGTATGACTTGGCCGGGTTTCGAACAAACAACCTCCCAGACTCGGAGCAGACACTCTATTATGCCACCAAGGCTAGAAAACTGATGAATGCATTTTCTTGATGTAAGCAAATTTCTGAGATTATTACCTCTGCCACCGAAGGTGAAGGAGGTTATGTTTTCACCCCTGTCTGTCTGTTTGTTACTTGCAAAATCGAGGATTTTTGAAGTATATTGGTTAGTCAATCTTGTTATTCTGTCTGTCTGTCTGTCTGTCTGTCTGTCGCCTACAAGTCACAATTCTAAACTGATCATCATGAAACTTTACCAAGTTGTAGAGGTAGTCTCAACTGAGAAGCCTATTGATTTTGAGGTCAAAGGTCATCTTGAGGTCAAATTTCTGAAATCGTCATTTTTCATCCGATTGACTTGAAATTTGAACAATATTTGCATATTGCGTCATTGAATTAGAAAACCAACTATTTTTGAGGTCAAAGGTCAACTCAAGGACAAACTTCTAAAATCATCAAATTTTATTTTTAAAATCGTCAATTTTCATCCAATTGACTTGGAAATTAAACAGCAATTGCACAGTACATCACTGAATTGGGAAACCAACTATTTTTGAGATCAAAAGGTCAAAGGTCAACTCAAGGTGAAACTTCTAAAGTCATCGATTTTCAACTGAAAAATCGTCAATTTACATCCTATTAACTTGAAAGTTGAACATGATTTGCATAGTTCATCACTGAATTGGGAAAGCAACTATTTGAGGTCAAAGGTCAACTCAAGGTCAAACTTCTAAAATCATCAAATTTCATCTGAAAAATTGTCAATTTTTCATCTGATTAACCTGAAATTAAGCAGCAATTAAGCAGAAATTGAATTAAGCAGCAATTGCAAAGTACATCGCTGAATTTGGAAACCAAATATTTTTGAGGTCAAAAGGTCAAAGGTCAACTCAAGGTCAAACTTCCAAAATCATCAATTTCAATCTGAAAAATCATCAATTTTCATCTGATTGACATGAACTTTGATCAAATTGTAAATTTTAATCTTAATGAAATAGACAATTTCATGTATCCATGGCAACCTTTGGAGAGGGGGGTGGATTTTGCAAGTACCGTGCTCTGCACGATGTCTTTTTCTTGTTATTATGTCTGTTTGTCTGTCTGTCAATCGTCTACAGGTCACAATTTTAAACGGATCTTCACGAAACTTCACCACATGATAGAGTTTGTCATAAGTGTAGAAGATTTTTTTTTTTTTTTTTTTTTTTTTTTTTTTTTTATTTTTTTTTTTTGTATACCATGTCCAGGCTCGTATGAGAGCTAACACACAACGCACACAAAGGGGGCATGAGACATAGAGGGGCGGGAGTGGAAGGGACAAAACAGTGGGGAACAGACACATTAGGTGATCTGTAGAAGGGAGAGGGATGGGGATGGACGGGAACATGGGGAAGAGAAGATGGACATTACAGGGACTTTCAGGAGGAAAGCAGGGGAATTGAAGGAAGTGGGCTTGGGTGGATTATCGGGGGGTAGAAAAGATCGAGGATTTGGATGGGGGATGATAAAGAGGTGGTGGTGAACAGCTGTTTTGAAAGCTGGAGGGAAGAATGGGAAAGAATAGAAGTGAGGGAGTTATTCCAAAGGCGGGAAAAAAGAGGAATGAAGGAGTGAAGGTGAGCAGTGGTTCGTGATTTTGGTAGTTTTACCAGAAGGGGGTTGTTGGCGGACCTTGACGCCTGTGAAATGTGGTGGGGACAAATGGCAGAGAGAGCAGGGGGGGCAAGGTGAGAGGAGTCGTTAGAAGACAGAAAGACCCACCGACCAACCTGCGGTGATTGAGTTGAGAGGCCCAAAGACTCAGTTCATTGCGGGAGATGCCGATGATCCTAAATGCCCTGGATTCGACAGCGTGAAGCCGAGAAAGGTGGGAGGCAGGAGCACCAGCCCAGAGGGGAGAGCAGTACTCCTCAGGCTAACGGACAAAGCTTTGTAAGTGGTCAGGAGCTCAAGAGGCCGAGGAAGACTTTGCACGACGGAGGATTCCAGTCGGCGACTGGCTTTTGAGGCGAGGTTGGAAATGTGACTTTCCAGGAAAGGTCATGCGAGATAGTGAGACCCAGAAGCTTGAAAGAAAAGATTCTTCCAGAGATTGTTGAGAAAGTGGATGGGGGGGTTTTCTAAAACGGTCCTTTCGAAGAGACATAGTGAGAGTGTGAGATTTGTCTGGATTGGAAAGACATGTTCCATGTGTTTGGACCAGTTTGTGATTTTATCCAGATCTGCAGTGAGCGAAGAAGCTGCTGCTTGCCGGTCTGAGGGATGACAGATGGTACGGCAGAGGGTGAGTCATCGGCAAAGAGAATATGAGGATTTTCCAGAGAGTCGGAGAGATCATTGATGAAAACCAGAAAAAGAACAGGGCCCAGAACGCTACCTTGAGGAACTCAGCCTGCACAGGAAGAGGGGATGAAAGAACTCCATTTAGGGCCACACGTTGACTGCGACAGGAGAGGAAGTCTGCGAGCCATGAGTGGAGATGGCCTTGGATACCATGGGAAGAGAGTTTGGTGAGTAGTTGCAGGGTGCCAGACTGTGTCAAAAGCACGTGGATATGTCCAGGGATACGGCTCGGATTTCCTGTCGGCATTGAGGACCTCATCCATTGATGGGAGAGCAGAAGCAGCATATCCAGGGTAGAGTGACCTGGTCTGAAACCAAATTGATGATCGAAAATCAAGCCATTGGAGAAGAGGAAGGATTTCATGTCTGAAGCGATGATGGATTCCATAACTTGCTGATGATTGGGAGAAGGCTGAATTGGTCTGTAGTTACAGGGATCTGTTTTTGCACCTTTTTTATGCAGGGCAGTGATGTTAGCAGATTTCAAGCAGATGGCAGATGACCTTGAGCAAATTGAGAGGGTGAATAGAACAGAGAGAGGTGAGCAAGGGCAGAAGAGCAGGCTTTGAGGACACGTGGGCTGATGCAGTCTGGACCGGTTGCAGATCTGAGTCGAGGTTTGAAAGCAAGCTCTCCACCTTGTTAGAAGAAAAGGACACAGAGTCCAGGGACAGTTGGGTGCGACTGGGTAAGGTGGTTGAGAGTGATGGGTTTAGGACACAAGATTTAGCTGCAAACACCGAGTTTAGACATTCAGCTTTATCACGTGCAGTATCAGCAGTGCCGCCATTTGAGGTAGGGAGGGGATGGAGGGGAACATACACCAGAAACAGATTTGATTAAACGCCACCAGGATTTGAGGAGGGAGAGAGGTTTGAGAGTTCAGAACTGGATGAGAAAGATGTTGTTTTCTGGCTCTCCTGAGGGTAGATACACACTTGTTCGAGCTTTGTGGAAGGAACTGAGATTGCCACAGTTGGGTTTGCTTTCCATGAGGCAAGCAAGTTGTTTCAGGACAATGCCTCGCCACAAGCTTCAGTAAACCAAGGGCGGAGGAAGGGTAGGACAACTGAAGACGAGAGGGGATAAATCTGTGCATGAGGTAGAGCAAGTTTCTTTGAAAGAATTCCAGGATGAGTTGATGTTTGAGAAAGTAGTGATAGGAGACCAGTCTGTAAGTTTGATAGCTGCTTGGAGACCCTGCCAGTCGGCTTGCGTGAAATGCCAGAGCTCGACGGCGGTGAGGTGTTCTCTGAATAACAGCCAGAGAGATGTCCACTTTGACAAGATAAATAATTATATTCATGTGTTCTCAATTATATTCACTTTTTGAATTGTTGCTGCTACTTTATAAATTTAATTTTTGTGCTATAGTTGAATTGGCTGTCAGTAATGTTTCCCTTTTCCTGACAGTCTTTTGACCTACATATTGATAAAAGGAATATCTTACTATGAAAAAAGGTCTTGCTCGCTACATAGAAACAGGGTGACCTGGTTGTTAACACTGCAAACTTTTACCATGAGTGTGTCTGTGTGTCATTCTCTCCCTCCAACCCAAAGTGGCCACGTATTACAGTTCTGAGTTCTTTTCCCTAGTGCCTATCAAGCTCATCCTGTAGTTGAATTGCCAAGTGTCTCACCCTCCCATTTTTTGGATGTCAAATTGTGTGACAGAGGGATAGCTTTGAATTTCTAGCTCGTGAAGTTGATTCGAATGTTTCAGTGGATCATTGAATGTTCTTCCTCCGTGTATACGAAATTAAAGATTCTCCTTTGGTATGCTGATCCATCGTGTGGAAAATCAAGTTCTTTTCTACCACATAAGGAAGACGCCTATTGTTTTTGAGGTCAAAAGGTCAGCATAGGCCAAAGGTCAACAACTTAAGTGGGATTTATAAAATACTCAATTTTCACCCGATTGACTTGAAATTTGAAGAGGAGTTGCATATTTGGTCATTGAATTAAACCACCAATTATTTTTGATGTAAAATTTGTTTTATATATTTTGCAAGACGTCTTCTTCTTGTTTGTCTGTCTTGTTTTCTGTCGGGATACAAGAACTTTTACATTTTCAAGGTGATTCTTCACCATTGAGAGATGAGGCAAAAAACGATATATCGCATGATACAGTATTTAAAAAATGTATTGGGCCCCATATATTCCACTGGATCAGGCATTGCGTGGCGGAGGTATGTGCTCTACTGAGTGCCCTTATAGTCTGTTTATATATTTGTTGACCACAATAATTAATTGGTCGTAAGCACGATACAGACTATTATCTACCCGTGAGTACATTTACCAGTGTTTACGGATGTTTGTTTTTTCAGTTGCTTTTATGCCGGTGCACAAGATTGCAGGGTTATTGCTAAGGATGTCCCAATTTAACAAAAATAAATCCCTGGCCTTGAGCTAAATTGTCTCAAGGGGAGAGAAATCCATCTAGCACTACCATCGAAACATCACAGATGACAAATTGGATCAACGTTGACGTGCCATATTCTCCGTGGGTTTAGGGCACTATATTGTGGCTCATAGGCTCACACAATTGGACTAAATGGTATATTTTCTGTGTCTTATCTCATATACACAGGATTTGTCAACACCCGAGGAATATTAAGGGCAATTAATAATTGCACGTCTGGAAGAAGGGGTTGTGTTATGGTGGCAATGCATAGAGTGTTAACACCAAAAACGGATGAATGCATTGTTATCCCCATGCTTTAAAAACAAAAAAAAAAACGTGGATATTGTAATCAGCTCCATCTGTCTGTCTGTCTGTAGGTCTGCCCCGCGATCTCCTCCTAAACAGTTATGGAGAAATTAACCGAACTTGATAGTTATGATCAACACATGGCAAGAATGTGCAAGAGCAGTATTACTTTTGGCCCCGCCCCCTGGGGTCACTGGGTGGGGTCAAATACCAAAAAATGCAATTAAGGGGCACATTTTAATACATTTCTTAATGAAACTTTTTTTTAATGCAATCAACATTGGGGGACGCATGAAATATGCAACAATTTTTTGGATTTGACCCCCGGGTTCATGCCCCAGGGGGTGGGGACTTACTGTCACAGGGGTCAAAACAGAATATTTATCTTTTTTAACTCAAAATATGATATTTGGTCATTCCTGGTGGAACCTTTTTGCCACTTTTCAACTCTGCTTGAGGTGGGAAGGGTGGGGATTTGTGATGGTGCTTCATTGACTTCCCTCTAATCTTTAATTGTATTCAGGTAAATTAAATGATTGGGGTATTTTGATATTAAATTATTTCATGTTATCATGGTTTATTCTTTAAAAATAAAAATAAATTTGAATAATACATTTTGAGCAAAAATGATAACTCCTCGTGCACTCTGCTTTTGAATGATGCAATAGCGTAGCTCGAATGGACATCGAAAATGCACCAAAATATTGGTTCAAAGAAAGCATCTCTGTGTTATAAGCAATGAGACGACACCAGGGAACAATTAAAGCTATTCATATACTGTATATCAAATCCTTCAATAATTGGTCAAGAGGATTCTTCCAACTCCTGTAAAGATTTTCATGATCCCCATGACAGTGACATCTAAAATTGAACGAACACATTTACCCTTACACTTTAGGAGGCGTGTACATCTGAAGCACTAGCATGGTCCTATTAACCCCTCCTCAATTCTCCCCATGCATCTATCTCCCTTCACTTCCCACCCACCCCTACATCCCAGTCATCCACTACCACCCCTAAGAGCACTGTCTAAGACTTGTATCGAGAGAAACTTGAGGAAATCCACGTAGCCATTGCTCGATGTCCTTTTTGAGGGGAGATCTCTCCGATCTTATCAAACTCCTCAGCTCTATATTTTCTATCCCTCCCCAATCCATTTCCCTTCTTTCTCTAAATTACACCCCACCCCCTACAATTAGCCACTTCCCTTTCAGTAGGGATGTCAAAAGAAAGGTTTACACCAACAAACCCCAAAGTTTAAGTCGAGTGAAAAGAATCGCCACTATGGAAGACATTCATTTCAGGAAAGATTCTCAATTGAATTACAGCTACACCAAACCATAGAGACAACTCCGTCAACTATGGTATGTTTTACATTGTTACTTACATAGTTACACGAGTTCCCTTACGAGAAACTTCAATGGAGGGCATAATTGGGCCCATTAAGCCTGTGCTATGATCGCCAACCTATGGAATTGTTGGTTGTTCAGTAAAAAAATTTCAATGTTTGTAAATTTTTAGATGCAGAAATCTTAGATTCATGGATAACATGAAACAAGATTACAGGTGTTGTGGCTTCACATCCCAAACACGAAGGTATTGCCTTGCGCCAGCAATGATTTCCAGCGAAGGTCACATTCTACCCCATAGGTGTTGAGTTAGCTGATGCCATTGGAAGAGCCCTTAGCACTGAAATGTTTTGGAAAGGGAAAGACGTGTTTATTTCCCACCCCTCACACTTTCACCCTCATTAACCTGTGAGCACAAAGCTTGTGAGGCTGAGACCCCAGGTTCAAATCCAATATGGTGTGTTAATTAATCCAATCGTCTCCTTTTACACCAACAAACCTTGCATATTCACGTGGAAGCACACAGAATGGCACCGTCGGTTTGACGGTCCCACTCGAGTCCAAGAAACTTTCACCTTTGGCAAAAGCAATTGATAAGATGCATGATGAATGCATTTGTAACAATGAAAATAAGCCATCGCCATACTGCCGAGAAGTTTAAGGGAAAAAAAAAACAGAAAAGAAAACGCTGTTACATTAAAACTCAAGTGAAATCATCAAAATTTTATGAAAGTCAGTATTAACGAAGATATGCGGAGCCGTTTTAAGGTTGCTATTACAGTAAAATTCTTGAACTATTTTCTTATAATGAAAAAGATGCAATTTCTTTTTTCACCCAAACAATACAGTTGTTGGGTGGGGAAGAAGCTTCCACTCATTAAGACAAAAATTGGAAAATTAAGGGGCAAAAAATGGCAGCAATTAAGGGGTCGATACACACATTTATGAATCGCCCTGGATGTGAAACACCAGGATGACAGCTTACAGTTGGGCTGATATTCAAACCCAAGTTAGACAACTCAGCGGTGAGTGCGCATACCCCAAGCAATCCTGACATCCCAGAAGACAGACAAGCATCCACGCAAGCCATCAAAAAGGCAATAAGAATAAATAAATAAAAAGACATACCCTTATACAGAGGGGTAATCCAGCTGTCATGGATGCAGAAAATGGCTGAATTTTGATCATCCCTCTCCACCCCCCTATCACTGTCCCATATGCCTCATACATCCTCTCTTATACATTCTACCAACCTCCTAGCCTCTTCCCTTCACCTCAACTCTCTTTTGCTCCTTGACAATTCGCAAGAAGATTTTTTTTCTTTCTTCCAAGGATTCCTTTTCTCAATTATTTATTTTTACCCCTCGATGTACCATTGTCCCCCACACCCTCCTTCTCCCTATAAGCATACACAACATAGCAATAGCTGCACGAGATGCATTTTAAATGAGGTGATTTCACAGCATCATGATGATTAATGCTATTGCAGTGGTTCAATGTGATCGGGTGTGACCTACACATCAAAAACGCCAATCTGAGCTTCAAATATTTTCCAAATCAAAGCATCTCGTGCATCTCTTGTTAACCCTTATACCTTCGGTCCGAGTCACCCTCCTGATCCACGTACACGTACCAGTCTTCCCTCTGCTACTCATCCTTCATTGCCTCCCAAAATATTCACTCTCCTCTCCTCTCCAACCTTTTCGCAAATTCTTTCCACCTCCTCACACCAAAGTATTTCAGAAGTGCCCATCTGCATGCATGCTTGAATTCTCTAACGAGCTTTATGTGCACTGAATTTTAATTCACCGAGCAAGAACACCTCCCAAAACCCGTGTCTCATACCAAACAATGGGGTTCCTTCATTCATCCTACTCACCCACACACCGAACTGAAACGATTAATTACTAAGCTACAGTACTTCATGACATCAACTGTATCACATCCTGTACTAGCAACGATTTCTACACGACGTGACTGCAATGACTGTGCTTTACTATGTCATTAAGGGCCAACTACATATTACATACGCAACACTGTGTGGCGGATTAAAAAAATAATCAGCTGACAAAAGCAATGAGGGGAGTAGAAGACAGGGCAAATGTAAGTGGAAGAGGAAAAGGGGGTTGGGGCTGGGGGTCAAAAAAAAAAATGGAAGGAGATAGGTATGAGGGCAGAAGAGAGAAGAGACGTGCACGGAACGTGTCAGAAAGAAGGGAAGGTTGACGAGTGGGGGGCGAGAAAGGGGAAAATATTGTGTACGTATGTATTATGCAAATGGATACATCCCAAGTTGTCTAATATTGGGATTGATCTCCAACTGAATTAAACATGACTATAATTTGACACTCTCAAGCTGCACAGGCAAGATTCCATCATGGAACACACATTCGTACAAACGGGACATGAAGCTGAATGTAGGCCTAACTACCATCTGCATTGATATGTAGAATAAGTGTCCAGCTGTAAATGTCACAATTATGAAGTTATGATATTTTGTGGCATACATAGGTATTTACAAGACAAGAAGTTGTGCCGTCAATGATCAGCCCAATTGCTGTGACTGAAAAAGACAATTCCCCTTGAGAAAATGGCTGCATAACAGCTTCAATAAGTATATTGCTATCAAGTCCTTGAGAAGTCAATCATGTCATAAGCAGTTGACAACACTCATAAGACTATAATTATGGTACGTCAAAAGCCATTGGCTTTAATGCCTGTACTTGTGCAACCCAAGGCTAGTGGCTGTCTCTCCTTTTTATCTCCTTGCTTGTTCGTCTGCAACTATCACCCGAGTTACTGATATTCTCTTTGCAATGGATTTAAATGCGAGGATGGGAGTATAGGCTTAAGAAGGTAAATAGGAATTTATCATGTGTGATGTAAAAGGATCATGATTATCAATCAATTTCAGTTTGAGTGAGGTGGGCAACAAGGTGCAAAGGGGTGGGATCTGCCGCAACATTAGTGGAAACTGCCGCAACGTGGCGTGAATCTGCTGCAATGTGGTGGTATCTGCCACAATGTGGGTGGATATCTGCTGCAACGTGGGTGAGATGTTCCGCAACGTGGGTGAGATCTGCCACAACGTGGGTGAGATCTGCCACAGCGTGGTGAGATCTGCCACAATGTGGGTGAGATCTGCCGCAACGTGGGTGAGATCTGCCAACGTGGTGAGATCTGCCGCAACGTGGGTGAGATCTGCCACACGTGGTGAGATCTGCCACAATGTGGGTGAGATCTGCCGCAACGTGGGTGAGATCTGCTGCAACGTGGGTGAGATCTGCCGCAACGTGGGTGAGATCTGCCGCAACGTGGGTGTGAGATCATGCCGCCAGCGTCTGTGGTGCGAGATCTGCGAACATAGGTGAGATCTGCCACAACGTGCGTGAGATCTGCCGCAACATGGGTGAGATCTGCTACAACGTGGGTGAGATCTGCCACAACGTGCGGTGAGAATCTGCCGCAAACATGCGTGTGAGATCTGCCGCAACGTGGGTGAGATCTGCCACAGTGTGGGTGGGATCTGCCGCAACATGGGTGAGATCTGCCGCAACATGGTGGAGATCTGCCGCGTAACGCGCACGCCGCAACGTGGGTGAGATCTGCCGCAACGTGGGTGAATCTGCCACAGTGTGGGTGAGATCTGCCGCAATGTGGGTGAGATTCTGCCCACAACGTGGATGAAATCTGCCCGCACGCAACGTGGTGAGATCTGCCGCAACGTGGGTGAGATCTGCCGCCCGCCGCAACGTGGAGTGAGATCTGCCACAGTTGTGGGTGAGAATCTGCCGCAACGTGGGTGAGATCTGCCGCAATGTGGGTGAGATCTTCCGCAACGTGCGGTGAGCATCTTCCGCAACATGGGTGAGATCTGCCGCAACATGGGTGAGATCTGCCGCAACGTGGGTGAGATCTGCCACAGTGTGGGTGGGATCTGCTGCAGAAAAGTGGGTGGAATCTGCAGCAAAGCTGGTTAGAGCTGGAGTAAAGTGGATGGGATTTGTCACAAAGTTAGTGTCATAAGGTGAGTGGGATCTGCCACCAAGTGAAAGGAATATTATAAGTGTGAGGTTGGGATGAACTTTGAGCTGCCCCACAATTAAATCCAACTCATATCTAGAGCGATTGTTTTTTCAACCAATCTTCCACAGACCGAAGGCATCCATAAGCACATATTATAGCGGGTCCGCAAAGGCAATTGTAAAAGGAAAAAAATGAAATAACTTAAATTTTGTGCTGACCAATGACGAACCACCCCATGCATCTATCCTTTTTCATGACATTTATTAAAAATTGTCATGTGTACTGTTCTTCCCAAAACCATAAACAATAAAAGACGGAAACCGTACACTCCGGGAGTTAATAGATAATATCCTGCGAACAGCCGGCTTCAGGCTTAATTTGGATAACACGCCACCAAGTGGCAGTGTGACACACCACTGTTCTGTGTGTTTAGATATACGGGGATAACCAAACAAAGGGATTACCATCATAAATTTCTTTCTTTCCAGGGGTTTCCAATGAACTGAATCGGTCAACGCCTAAAAGATAGCGGAAACCAGACATGTATGCGGGTACTTCACAAATAATTAATTTAACACAGAACATGCACACAGGACAGCAGTAATGGAATCCTGAATATAGAAGACAACAACTATTTCACGCATTGAAACCGAACAGGAACAACAACGAAACTACTGTAATCCATAAAGCACACAGTCAAGACCATGGATGGTTTTGGAGCATAGCCTATCTCTTAGTGAAAGAGAGAGAGAGAGAGAGAGAGAGAGAGAGAGAGAGAGAATGTGTGTGTACCGTAGAGTCCCTGCCTTTACAGACTCCTCCTCTCCCCATCCCAAAGGCATTGCCATCGGTGCTCGGCAGTAGTCGGTCACTGACAGGCTCCACCTGCATATACATGTAGTCTTGGCCAATCGACATCATCAATCTCAAACCAATCAGCAACGTGGTCACCACGCAGCATGAACCAATGGTGCGCCACCTCAGTTCCCTCAATCAGAGTTGGCATGGTGCAAAGCGGACACAGGATAAGACAAACAGTACTCTAACTCAGCTAAAATTACTTGGCCCATCCACACAGCTGGGCCAGAGACAACTTTACCCTATCACGTAAACTTAATACATACAAATGCACAATTCCGTGTGTGGGGAATAGCTGAAGGAAATAAGGGAGAAGTAATTATGGTCATAATTGCTCAGATACACCACAAGTGACTGTTTGATTCATAAATTCAACTCATGCATAAAACAAACAAATGAACCACTGATTTCAAACTATTCACCAACTTTACAACAGAATTAGTAAATAAATGTTAGATGTGTACCATTATAGCAGTGTGTGTGTGTGTGTGTGTGTGTGTGTGTGTGTGTGTGTGTGTGTGTGTGCGTGCGTGCGTGCGTGCGTGCGTGCGTGCGTGCACGTGCGCAATAGTGCATGCTTACCGAAGGATCTGCAATTACATAATCAGATCGATGTTTGATCAAGAGAAAGGGTGAAACTGCACAACAGCAATAGAACCCAACAAAAGTGATCAAAGAAGGTGAGACAATATGAAGAGCAGTGCCTTAAATTTGCTTTAATTCATACAATAACTGTCGGATGTGATGAAGAACTGCCTCCATTGTTTACAGATGAGATGTGATTGACGATCACTTGAAGATACTTCATTTTCCCTGGACATTGCCAGCGTTTAGTGGTAAGAAGATTGCATTAAGGAAATATTTTCCAGGAGGGAATAGTTCAGGGAGGCGGTTCGTACTCTTACTATCCCCGTATTAAAGGGTGTCACAAAAAAAAAGAGGTTGAAAACCCCTGATCCGGAGAAGAATCGCTTCAAACGTGCCTGCGCGTCCCATGAGACATTGACCATATGGGCTCGAAAATGCAATTACATTGTCTATATTCCCCTGAATGCCATTGTTTGCTTTGCTAATTCATATGCTTGTTCAAGTTGTATTGCCACAGAGACATGAGCAAGATTACCTTACTGTACGTCCCTGTAAAACAGCATTGTGGGACACAAGATCAGAGAGAAGGGCAAAAACATCTAGCCATTAGAGAGTTACAGGTCATGGTTGAGCACGTGTGCAAAGCAATAATGTGAAAATTCTGGACGTGGGTAGTTGGCATAGAAGAAATACCTTTCGAAAGCTTCAGCGGGATGGCTTAACCACACACTCGGGAAGTTACAGATCAGGAGGCTCGAAAACGACAGGGTGTTTAACCTTTCATCTCCAAAAAAATTGGTGGGATAGCTCACTCGAAGCACGTTAGACTCGGAGATGTCACGTCTGGTTATGATCCTCAAGGGAATGTGATCTGAATGCGATTATTAGATATCCTGGTGCTGCACAGACAGGGTACAGAATCGTACAAAGTATCCCCATCCTGCGTACGGAATGTAAAGATGGCTTTTCCTGCCACTCTGCAATTAGGCGGACTCAATGTATCCGACGATGCAATCTTCTGACCAACAGTTCGCATGTGGATTGTTACAAAACAAATCCTGTTCATATTATCTAGCCAGTCCGTGGATCATCCATAAAATGGGTTGTATAAATCTTGTACAAATAACAAAAGGAATTGGTTGTTGGTTGGAAGAGATCATTTCCTCCATCATGTCGAGTCCTATTGACACATCCCTGGTGTCCACAACAATTAGAAATAACAAATCCATTTGTCGATCCAGAGAATGAAAGAAAAAGAAACTCTCGTGAATTTGCAGTAACAGCATGATAATTACATCACATTATTTAATTGTACATAGGACACAAGCCATTATGCATTGTTCTTGGCAATGGACACACAAATGGACACAGGGTTCTCAATAGGAGGTCTGTTTGACTGGAAGGAGACCACAATTTGACAACCATGCCAGTTCAGCCATTAAGAAAAACAATTCCTGATGCTCACACGTTCCACAGCACAACTCATCATGCGCAATTGCCCTTAATCACAGTAATTTCAATTAAGGCATTGGCACTGAGACACAACATATAACAACCGCATGTCGCGGGCATTTATTTTGCAACACTTGTACACCCACGGCATAGCACAAAGGGCTGGCCTGCAGTGAGACGCAAACGCACGGCCCACACATCCTCTCTGGGAGCTAATTATTCCCACGATTCACTGCACAGCCAATTTTGTCCTCGGCAGCCCATCTTTCACCGGCACACTATGCAAACAGTGGGGATTTGTTACAATATTTGATGGGCCTGACCCGTCAGCTCGGGCGCCGTTTTCTGCAAGGTGCACGTCAGTTGGAGGACAGTGTTGCCTAAATCATTGTTGTAAACACTGCAAACTTGAGCATGATGCGTCACGCAGCAAGGCTGGCCAGGGGATAGCTCTTTACATAATGTTGTATTTACATTGTATTAGTGGTGCCATGATTGGGTATTTAAAATGATGTACTATAAGTATGCTCAGCAGATGGACTGGCTTATTAGGATTAAGGTGGCATTTTGCATAAACATCATATGGATAGTTCCAGAGAGACCACTATCAGTGTGGTGGTACCTCACTCTCGGGAGCCACGTACGTATGATATATGAATGAGGGATGGGGTGAGAGTAGGATAGGAGCTTGAATTGAGAAAAGTAAAATAACAAAAGGAAGAGGAAGAGGAGGATGATAGGCCAGATAACGGAGGGTAGGTGAGTGTGCAGGTAGAGAAGAAAATGAATGTTGAGGGGAGATATGAATAAGGGGAAGTAATGGGCATGCAAGGGGTAGGTATATGTGGGGTTGGGGGAGAGGTAGGGAGGAGGTTTTGGAGGGAGGAATCAAATATTTCACCATATTTGCACATATAACTAGAACGGGCACTCTCCAGAGCGCATACCTCCGCTAGGCTGAACAATTTACATTTTGTATCCCACTGATAGGCCAGACCTGGATGTGGACCTGAAGCAAAATCTAATCGGCTTGTTCTCGTCACCAAACCAACTCATCCACCAAGTTTTGTCATAATCCATCCAGAACCTTTTGACATATCCTGATATAAATCGTTTTTGGCCCTATCTCTTAATGGTGAAAAATCACTTTGGAAATTAAATAATTATCGTATCTGGAAATGGATTCGGATCTCCACCAAAGTCGAATCGATTCGTCCTTGCCACACACCCAACCTGTCCACCAAGTTTCGTCCGAATCCGTCCACAACTTTTTGAGATATCCTGCTCAAAGACAAACAGAGACAGACAAACAGGGGTGAAAACATAACCTCCGTCCATCTTTGGTGGGAGAGGTAATAAATACTTGTACGTTGATTTGGTGAAGTTTTAAAGGCATGAATGAAAGTAGTTTCAATTATTTCCACCCAAGATCACAATTCACAAAATATCCCATGAGACACCAATGTAGTTTTTTGATTGGAATTGTTTTTTGTTTTGTTTTTCAAATAAATCAAGAGGAAAAATAAATAAATAAATAAATAAATAAAACAATTAGTTGTTGCATCAATTTACAAATTTAATGATGTAAACAATATTGACGCAAGAGAAGGAAAGGGTCAGAGACATCTGCATCCAAAGCGACTGGCCCGGTCCAATGATTCAACCAGAAATAAGTATTTCGTGTGCAGCCTGTGGCTGCTGGTTTGTATCATTGCTAGGAGCATGTCTGTGCCTCTGATGCAGTGCCCCCTCCCAGTTATGGCAGGAATTTGGAATTTGTTCATGGTGCCAGTGAATACTCGCCGACTCTTCACGAAGGACACCATGGGCTTAACATCCACCGACTCATGCCGGCAGACGGGACACCAGTTCAACGCCCATCCGAGGGACGGCACACACATTGATGAACCATCCTGCCTTCGGAATGTCAGCAAACAACAAGTAGAGGATAAAATTAATGTTTGCATTTTTTTTAACCAACAATGGGACCACATTTTTCAGGAATTTCATGCATTTCTGACATACAGGTAAAAGAGTGTTAAAAGTTATCTGACACAGCTTGAACAGACGAGTAATAACATTGCCTTGGTTGGACAAGGATTCCATCGGTGGCTGAGACTTTTAAAAAGAAAACACGATAAACAGGACAAACTTGGACAATGATAATGGTCTCATATTTAAAAGGAACTTGTGCAAAACGTTTTTGAGTATCGAGCAAACTTTGGGGACGAAATACAGTTCGGTTTCTTTACTTAATCTCTTTAGTAAGTTCCGATAAAAGCACGATTGCATTGCTGTTCTCTTCGGCTTGGGTAATTGAATGACATGAAACCAATTTCGTTTAACAAATATTAAATCTATTCATCTATCAAATTAAATTCACTACGAGAAATGGCACCTTCACACTAATGAGAAATTAATTATTAAAGGCTCTTTGCGGACTGCTGGCTAAATTGTCCGGGTTGTTGAATGAACATACTTCGTTGTTTTCAAAACTCTAAACTGAACCATCAATAACTTTTTCATCATTTTACCTAGTTATCGTCATAATAATCATGTTGAATGTCCCATTATAAGTTTGGGGTTGCAGTGACTCATAAGGCACGTGTTATTCGAGGAAATCTTTCACAAACCGGACGGACATCCATGCTTGACATTTGAGTGAAGGCAATTTGAACGGGAATACGCAATTTGGTCAGGAGTACCGGAGATGACTCGCCGACTCTTTGTCAAAAGACATTGTGCGATTTTTCTTGTCCATAAACCAATCCTAGCAAACGGGACACCCAGTTTAACGTCGATCAAAGTGACGGCGCACGCATTGATGCCTCGACCAGCCTGCGGAACACCATCCTGTCGTTCCATCCTGATACCTCTCTCTCTGCGCCATCTTGTCGGACTCGTACCATATTACTGTTTACGTTTTCTTTTTTAAACAGCCAAACCATAATTTGTTACTTCATTAAAACAAAAAAAATTAATACAACTAAGTTGTATTATTTAATTCCCCTAAACTGGTTGGTCAGTCATGCAAATATTTTGAAAAACATGAGTGGAAGCACATCCTGTTTCACAGGAAACGATTTGTCTTGTGCCTTCTTGTTTCTGCTATTGAGAGAGTTGTAAAAGTGCATTTGTAAATAACTCTCTCTGGAGGTGCATCCCCAAAGTTCCATTTCACTTGGTTGCTGCTCTATATTAGGCTCTGAATAGTGAGCCTCTCCCCTTGATCAATTAAATAAATACTTCATGCAGCCTAGAGTCCAAACCCTCCAAGATTACTACAACACCCGGTCAAATTAGCCAAGAGAATAAGCACCGTCACAATTGCAAAGTCACGTTAATAATTACATACAAGTTTCATACAACTTTGCAAAATCTCCCGTCATGTCTGAGGCACCGGTGTTCAGCAAGTGAGAGCAACATTTCCTTGTGATGAAGTGCAAAGTGCATATTCGTGGTGAAGGAATTGCCCAAAGGGAGTAAAGGGCCATTGCTCTTTAAACGCCAGCAAAACACACCTTCATCATCCGAGGCCTCACTGCTCCAGTCACCACGCTGCGCTGGGTGCGGGCGCTGGGACGCCTGCTGGCCGCTTCGAGGCACGTCACGCACCACTTGCCCATAGAGTGACGAATGAATACTCTGAGAGCGCGACTCCTGAATTTTTCCCCTCACCTCCTCGTCACTGTCTGACGACGTCTCTCTGGGGCAGTCGTCATTCCCATAGCTCTGCACTGTGGTGGCACACAAAGCAGGCTCAGTATGAAAACTAAAAATGTTGGACTCGAACAACAAAGTTAAGCACTGAGCCAAAAACTTTAATCGTGCACAGAAAAAATAAGCCAGACAATTGTTTGTACATATATATATATACATACACACACATCATGTTTTGCTTAAAATTGTACACAATGACATACGCCATGCATGTCCCCATGAGCTTGAAGTCCCCGTGAGCATCCCCACGGTGACGTTGAACGTCCACCGGCTTTTCGCATACTTGAGTATGGGAATGGTGTACACATTGTATCTATGGCACTATATGCAGGACCAAGGAGTGAGATAATGAAAAAGAGTGGCAAAGAGAGACTAGAAAAAAAAAAATACCGGTAGTAAGCATGGAATGGCAAACACAACAAATAAAATCAGGAATCTCTTGGTCTATACAGATTGCATCGGCGTAAGTACTGACATTAGCTGATATGTGCCTGTTAGTCATTTCACTCTTTTACATTTTAGCAATTTCTGATGTTGAAAGCCTTAACTGTACCAATACTGATTATGCTTGCTGAGTCTAACTAGTATGGGCAACATTTCATTAATTCTCAGATTATATCATGTGCGCATGCACACACGCGCGCACGCACACACACACACACACACACACACACACACACACACACACACACACACACACACACACTTGCTGATGTATTCACATGCCGCCACTTCCACCTCTTGGATGAAAACAATGGCCAGGAAACAACATCAGGGATTCACATAATGCATGTTCCACTCCAATCAGAACACTTTTTGTGGCGGCCTATTCTGGCAATTTCTCCACGGTAATGGAATTCACAGTCTCAGGGCCACGCTGACAAAAAAAACAAACGCAGAGCAGACACTGTTTTACGGCGGACTTTCAAAGCCGCCAAAGCGTGGCGTTTTTGCTATTACACCTCTAATGGCTCATGGGGATGCGTATGCTGCATGTCAGAGCAAGACACACTTGGCATTTCGAGGATGCGCTTGGCCAGAGCTTTTTCACATTTTGCGCAAAACAAAATGCCCTAAACCTGGCACGGCTCAAAGAAAGAGGTTCCTGCCACTAACAGATATGGCATTGTTTTGCTGCAACCCAGTGGGGCCTGCACATCTAGTCTTTCTCTCAGACGCGTATTTATAGGATTGACTCCACAGTCGATGAACCGCGTTCTCTTGCCTGGAGAAAAAAAAAATTCATGACAGCGTTGGAGCCTTTCAACATTTTGCTCTTTTCCTTTGACCTCTGACCTGACCCAAGACTACTGAAGCAATATTTGAGGTGTATTGCATATGAAGTATATCAACAATCCAGCGGATTTCCCAGGAGATGTTCCTAAACATTGGGAAGTCTCATTTCTTCCTCTTTTTGAAATGTTTTTCAACTCTGGCCAGTCTCTTCGTCGCCTTAACTGATGTGATCATCAGTGGTTTTGACCACTACTTTTGTATGTTGATGGGACAATTGTGCTTTGAAACTTCGGGGAGATCGGTGAGGGGGTTGGGAGAAGGGGGATCAGACCAATTTTCATTAGCTTGGTTTTACTGTTGGAGGCTAAACCACGGAGTGCATATACCAGAGGGATACCGAAGTCAGATCACTTGATTATCGGTGTCTGGTGTTAGGATGTGTAAATTTCTGAACGAATCAGCCGTGCGTGCTCGCAAAGCAGCAGAATTAATTTGGCCCAATCTTCAAAATCGGTCATTTTTTTTGTCCATGTCATAAGACACCAATCACGACAAAATTACAAAACGAGGTGAAAGGCCGAAGCGTATGGTCTCAGCAGCACCATATTCCTTTTTCTTTTGTATGCAGCACATTGTTACTGCTTGCATCATTTTGCTGGAGGCACGTCTGTGTCACAGAAGCAGTGCACCCTGTAAGTTCGAGCAGGAATTTGGAATTTGTTCATTGTGCTGGCGACAGCTCACCTACTCTTCGCGAAGGACACCGTAGGATCTTTAACATCTACCAACTAATGCCGGCACACAGGACGCCCAGTTTAACGTCCATCCGAGGGATGGCACACACAGTGATGCCTCACCCAACCTGCGGAACACCAGGATGACAGTTTAAGGCTGGACCAAGATTAGCAGCACCATATTCACAATTGTCAAACAAGACGACAAGGTGAAAGAACTTTCATTCATCGTCTGAAGTTTCAAACCAACTGATTCCTGATTGAAGAGTATGGTTCCGAGCAATAACCTCATGCTAAGCCCTGCTTATACAATGTCTGCATAATGAAAAACAACTCTTAGCCAATCCATTATAAGAAGTGTAAGAGGTGAAAGATGTGGTTGAGTTGATGAGAGTTGTGTGGAAGGAAGGAGGGTTAGGTGGGACAAGTATGTAAGGTTAAGTAAGGATGTAATTGGCATCAGGTGAAGAGCACAGCAAGAAAATGCAGCTTGTCAGTTGCAACAAAAGCCATATATTAAATTATCCTCCTCGTACACAGCCTCTGAAAGTATTGTTTCCATTCCAGGAATGAAGTTGCCCCTCCAGCTAACCCCTCACCCTCCCAATATCTTTATATATTTATGGGCTTTAAAAATTTTTTTGTGTGGAGCTTCAATCTTGGCGGACGACTAGTTTGTTGTTATCATCTGGCAAAACAGTTTTGGTCAGTTTAAAATGGAGAAACAGTGAAAAACCGCCAAATAAACCACTTCTGCCCACGTTCTCATCCATCCTCGAATGGAATGTCCTACATCTCATGGATATAATATGATGTTACAGCAAAACACGCTCATTTTTCATCTCCACTCAACACAAAGGGAGGCTCAGATTTTTAGAAATTAACCTTTGCATTTCGAGGGCAACTTTGAAAAGTCAAAACAACATCTCAAATCTCCTATTATTCTTCTCTTGCATTTGCTTACTTTTCCACCCAGTGCGAACGTCATTACCTGCTAACACAGCTGTTATCTCTTTACCTCTTCTCACCCGAGTTTGATAACTTTCAAAACCCCGTGAGCCAACAATAACCACACACATCATAACCAGTCCCTCTCCAATACCAATGAGACAGCCTCATCC
>CM068965.1:27634899-27661743 GCA_035128595.1 Eptatretus atami | reverse complement strand
CCACCCCAAAATTTAAGTCCATTAGTAAATTTTAAAACAAGACATTTCATAGAAAAATAAGAACAATTGAGTATAATAGAATCAAATAAGTAACACTTACCATCAATAAGAAGGCTTTCTGCTTAGAGTACCTGTACAGTGTACAGTATGTGATGAAGTTGTTGTTTGAGTATGCCCTGGTCAGTTCTGCTTGAACAGGCCCATGACATGGAGATAGCTGATTAATCTCCCAGGAGCGACCGACATATCCCTCAATCTATTATGTTGGCTCTTACCTTGTGGAGGCAAGACCGCTCAGTCTTCCATAATTTTTGTTGTGTGTGGACGGCCTGCAGAGGTTGCAGCATCATCAGTGGTTCCTGATAGGCAAGCGTGGGGGGGGGGGGGGGAATCACTTTTTCCATGGTACACATAAATATTGGTGCAGAGGGAGAGAAAGGGTGTCTGAAAGAGTGCGGAAATGCAAAATCACAGACCATGAACACACATGCACGCAGGTTTTATGTATATGAAAACAAGATCAATGACGTATCTTCACCTGCAATTAGAGGGAATAACCAATCAGCTCTCACCTACCTGATCAATTCCTTCCAGGCTGGATGATTATAAATAAATTGACTCCTCCCATGCTCTTCTCGTGAAGAAAGCTGCATTAAGCAACCATGAAAAGCGACACAAGGTAAGCCCTTGCTGTTTCAAACTCTACCCGAGTCCTCTACAGCTGCAAAACATTCAAGTGGCATCGATATATTTTATTATAATGGAGCAAAATGTATATGTTATGCATATTTGTGAACAAAATATCTTCTCTTCAAATTTTCTTTCACAAATTTGCCATTTTGTTCAATTATATTTTATATTATATATATTATATATATATATATATATATATATATATATAATATATAATTTAGCTAACCCAAAGAAGCACATTCGTACTCACCTGTATTCATCAACGCTAATTTTTTTTTGTTATTTTACTTGATTAATCAAGATCGAGAATATGGGCAAAAGAAAATATACGCCGTAAAAACCTGGCCAGAGTCCAAGGGAACGGTGTGATTTGAGCCATGTCTACTCTGTAGGCTGGCAGTTTCGAATTTCCCGTCCAGTTTTTGCCATCCAGCTCTAACTGATACCATCCCGCCCCCAAACCCCCTCCACCATTCCCCATCCCCCATAACCCCAGATCCACCAACACCTCACTCCCCCCGCCCTCACTCCCCCTTTCCTCACTCCGGAGAATGCAGCATGGTCAAAGATACCTATGCCTCACAGCGATGTGTGGTAGGTGTATGAAGCGCACCGATCCACACAAGTATGTATAAAACAGATAGGCTGTTGTATTCATTGTGCCTGTTTATTGCATGATGGCTGTGTGAGGCTAGGTGCAATGTGATTGCTCCTGGAAAGATTGACTAATTAATGTACAACAGCTTATTAAAGCTGATATTTCAAAATCTGATTCCAAAGTGACAATCGGACCTCATGGCCTAAATAATTGTCAAGACTCGAGTTATAAAGTATAATTTACTCTAAGGAAAAAATTTAGGAAAAAGCAAGTTTTTTTTCTACCCCAATATAATTAAATAATAGCTTCCACCGAAACGTCATCTGCGCTCCAAAAAAATCATTTTTCACTTTTTTATCCCCCGCGCGTGCGGAAGGGGATATTGTTAAAGGTAATTATCATACACCTTGTTCATTTTACACTGTCCAGGTTACACCAGTAGTAATCCTTCCTGTTGGATTGGGATTTACAGCATGGCTACAAAGTCCCATATACACGCAGTTAGAATTTATCTGTACGCTTCCTCCATTCTCCTCACAAATTTTGATTTTTTTCTCCATGTTCTTTTGACATCTTCCTTTCGTGTGTGGAGGTCATAAAAGCAGCCCCTGACATGTCTCGAGGTCTTCAACTGTCACGAATGAGCTATCCTGCAACAAGATGGGCACCAGCACATTATGCTCACGAGTTAGAGAATATTTCGACGACGAATTCAGTGGATGATGGATTGTGTGGATCTGAGATAGTGTAGCCTCCTCGAAGACCGACTGAACAAACATGTGACAACTCGCTTTGGGGCATTGTGAAAGAGGAAATTTCTCATCTCCGCCAAACAACAGTTGAAGGACCTGCTCTGAGATTCCTAAGAACTCCTGCGACTTCCTTCCCCTCTCCGTCTTTACGCCCTCAGCCCATGCATCATTGATAACATGCCGCACTGTTCCCCCTCACTTACCATTGGTGCCGGCTCACTCTTGCAGGGTAAACCCTTCTTGACCCTTCAACTCCTGCTCTGCTAGCTCAAGGCCCTAGCGAATACTAAAAAGACATTTAGACAGATTTGCAGAGGTAAGGATATTGAAAATGGGTCATAGGTTGAGATTTTTCAGACACATACATTAGGAGGGAGATGTCAGTCATCAATTACATAAGCGATGCATGTCTAATATTCACAATTAATTATGTCACACTTATGCAATTACATATATTGAGGATATAACTTGAATTTATACCAAACAAAGTAATCCTGAGAGCCATTTCCACAACAGTATCATTATTTTTAAAAAAAATAGAATTAAAGTTTTAACAACACCTTTTGTGGGTCAACTTTTTTTTTGACCCACCCTCTACTTGAAACATGATTTTTGTCTTCCTCATGTTCAGTCATCGTCTAATCCTCAGCTCCCCAAATTTAGCTCTTACATCATGATTTTCAGTTCTTCATTGTTGTTCGAAATGAAATTGCCATCCTTTTTTTTTCAGTTTTCTTTTTAAATACAAGATCGTAGGCTCCATAATGGAGCTCATTCACCCATCACACACACACACGGACATTATACAAATGAGACACAAGAAAGGACTTTGGACAAGACAAACACAGCCACTGAGTTTGGGGGAATTGCCGCCACTCCCAGGAAACTGAGACCAGTGATGTTACAACAATGGCGTCACCTTTCTTACGTGCACTCAGTCGGTCATTTCTTAAGTATGAAATTTCCTCCTCCCCATCGATGCCAACCTAGGGATGTCCATGCTCTTCTCCTTTGAATGCTGAATGTCAGCAAGGAAGCAGCATGCACCTTTTAAAAAGTCTTTGTTATGACTCAGCTGGGTTTGAACCACCGACCTCCCAGACAAGGAGCAGACTCTCAAACATTTATACCACCAAGCTAGATCAAAGTGGTGACCTTTTATCCTTGACACTTATTCCTATATTTTCCAGCTTAGCTCCTCGGCGTGTGGAAAACCATTTTTGGATATTGCGCCGCTTTGTCTGACACCCCTTTTATAATAACATGCCACAACTTTCATGCAGTTTCAAGTATATTATATATTTTTGCTTAATATGTTGATATCGTGAATATTAATGCTTAGGTGATATCAAAACTTGTATGAAATATTTTTGTAATGTTAATTCTAACAATTAGGGCAGTTATATTCTCCTGACTTTTTCTCGAAGCCGATTTATTGTTTGATGGTGATACATTGTTGAATATCCACTTCTAAAAACCTGCTCACTCCCATGGTTGGTTTTGGCCAGATCAATCCTGAATCTATTATGGATAATAAAACGTTCATGAACAATTTATGAATACTATCAAATACCCATCCCACCGGAGCGAGCGGATTGTTTTCAGGAATTGGCATCGTTTCCCACCCTAATACCCCCTCTCTCAGCCAGCATCAGTGGTTCAACACTTGCATCATTCCACGTATCTGGCAAAAATAGCAATTTGTTTCCCCACACTCACCTGGGGGGGGGGGGGCAAGGTGGAGGGGAGAGATTTATTTAATTTTCATGGCCTGACTCTGGGCACTCCAAATAAGAATGTAAAATTTGGGGAGATTGGCCAATTCCATTTAGGATTCCATAGGGAACGGACATACAGATCCACAGACAGCGAATTGCTCTTATTTTAGTAAAATGAAGAAACAGGCCCAATGAGAGCAATTCTTGCGGTCCATCTTGTTACCTTTTGGTGCATTATTGCCAGCTCTGAATTTTCACAGGTTGTGAGAATTTTCATCTATTCCATGCAATTTTGAAATCCATCCATCCATCCATTGGACCATATCTCAAAATATGTGGACAGATTGGATGAAAATTATATGGACAGGTTGGATGTGTGACATGAAGAATTGATTCAATCTTGGTGAAGATCCAAATCCAGATATCACCATCCATAACCAGTATATCCATCATCCATTTGGACCATACCTCTGTGCAGAGCATTGCGCTGCCTAAACAGTCTCCTTGGCTATTGGACACAATCCTGGAGAGTCGCAACTCCAACACAGGATACCAGCAGCTGGCACTCATTGCCGACCCCAGAAGATGACAGGCAGAGTCAACCCCACCTGGCATTAATTCAACAGCCAAGTGGGATTTGAACTCAGATCCTAGGATCCCAAGCCCACCACCTTCACCATTAAGCCAACACCAGGCATAATTTGAAGATGGTTTTGCAAAAATTAGCCACTTTCAGTTAATTGTCAGCCTGGCAGCAACTTCATGAAACACTTGGGCAAAAAATGGTTCTCTATTGACCTCACAGAGCGTGGATAATTAGGACCGTTAAATATAATAGTATAGTAGTTAGTAGTAGTTAGTAGTTAGTAGATTGGTAAAGTGTGTTTTAAATATGCTCGAACACCGGCTCACAGTGGCAACTTGTTGTTTGTAGTCTCTTACCACCATAGCATACCAATGAGCACCTCTCCTAGAAGAAAGAGCACTCCATTTGGCCCTCAAAATGCTATGTGCCACAAGAATGGAAAAATGCGGCCTGAATGCTTGCTGGGTCTTGACGGCTCTGATTTTGGATGTTTTTTTCCCCTCATTTAAAAAAAACTTTTTTTGGCACAAGATTGAGACTCGTGAATAGTTAATTATCACTTTTCCTTGTCATCACTTTTCAATGTTCATTAAATAACTCGAAATATATCAGATTGAGAATGTCATGGCACTCCCCTCCGCCTCACAATGCCTAACCTTGCCCCTCCTCCCTTTTTTCGTAACATTGTGTGGGGTGTGAAACATGGTATGTTTGCTGTGGGGATAAACTGATAAAGATTGAGGAAATAAGGTTAAAGGTAAATGAGGTAATTTTTATCGATAATAAAAAGGTGGTTTATTCCGACATCCTTTCACGACGAGGACCAGTGATGTGGTATGCAGTGGTATTGTTTTGACTTTGCTTGTTTATATCACAAATAAATGGAACGTAGCAACGTAGCATAACTACATGCAGTTATTGATGGGTTTGAACAATTCATATCATTCGTAATTCTATTGATTTTCTCCTGGAAACGAGTTCATGCCTCAGGTACGCGATATGAGCTGAACTTGGAGTGGGCTGTTTTTAGGGATCGGTGGGCAAAGGGCTGGTTGGGGGTAAGGAGTGGGGGGATTTTTGTAGTATCTACAAACCGTTTTTATCCAGAATCATACAATGCTCAAACACCATTAGCAAATTATGTTTTCTGTTGAGGGATGCAGGAAAGGACAAGTTCAGACAAGTAAAGCAAGGTTTCAAGAAATTAATTGCCTTTATTTAAAAAAAAAATCCTTTCTCTGGATGGTTATATTACACACAAGAAACTTTGGCACAGGAGGGGCCATTCGACCATGCACAAACTAGAACCCAAAACCCTCATCCGTCCACACATAAGCTACCGACATGTCCCACCAATTATCCCGATACCCCTTATCCCCAATGCATCTATGTACCTATCTAATCCCAATTTAAACCGTATTTACTCTTTCTGCTGCCACTGCCTTTCTCGGAACACAAATTCCATGCATTAACCACTCTCGCCTGAAGACTCCTAGCTCAAGACTGTCCGAAGTCTCATCTTGCCACCAAGCCATGGCCCCTGGTCCTATCACTGTCCATCTGCTGAAAAATTCCTCTTCATCTATCTTATCCACACCTTTCATTATCTTACACCTCTCTATCAGATTCCCTCGTAACGCTTCCTTTCTGATGTACAAAGTCCTGTCTCCTTCACCGCCACTCATAGCTTGCTAGCTCGGCCCGGAATCAGTGTTCCTCAATATCACTAGGCGTACCCTCTCTATGGTAGCATATCCTTCGTCAGATGTGGTGACCAAAACTGCAAACAGTATTCTAGAGGATTGGCCTCACTAAGTTCTCTACACTGTAAATACTACCTCCTTTCACTATATAATTTATCCCATTAAATTACAACCTAAAACCCTGTTAGCTTTACCGATTGAATTGCCGTGACTATGCTTTCTGCTTAACTCCCCCGTATCTATTACACCCTCAGATCCTTCTCCTGTGATCCTCAGATCCTAACACGCTCCAAAGATTGTCCATTGCATCCTGTAATCTGATTTTCATTATTCTTACCTATCACCAGCCCCTGACATTTCTTTATGTTAAACTGCGTCTGCCAATCTTTTGGCCAATCTATTAAAGGATCTCAACTTTCCTGCATCTGATCACTACCTTCTCTGCTATCTACCTTACTCCAAGCTTTGTGTCATCTGTAAATTTAGAAAGCT
Source organism: Eptatretus atami (assembly GCA_035128595.1). NCBI lineage: Eukaryota > Metazoa > Chordata > Myxini > Myxiniformes > Myxinidae > Eptatretus > Eptatretus atami. Next base: position 27,655,201 of record CM068965.1, on the reverse strand, counting down.
GACTCTTAGCCCCACGATCCAATAATTGATATAAATTATCAATAACAAGAAAAGAGCAATCAGAGATTGCAGCCCTCGCTAGGACTGCTTTTGTGTATTTTGGTACTGGTGTGTACATAATTAAAAAGACGTATAGAACTGCCACTTTATACTGCAGGCAGGATGACCGGCACCAAGACGTCTGCTTTATGCAACCCCACTTTGACTGATACCTGACCCTAACCCATGATGATGATTATTATTTTATTTATTTAGAAAGGATTAAAAAATTCAATTCCAATAAACAAATTGAAGACCAAATAGTACAGTCCTGCATTGGAGTAATCAGAAGGAACGCCAAACAATCAAAAAGAGAAGATGAAGTCATGAGGAGGAACCTGGATAGGATTCCATTTCAGCTGCTACTCCTCTACTCTCAAACCCATCCAGGCACAACCAGTGAGCTTTATTCCAAAAATTTAAAAAAAGGAATCCAGATCAAAAACATAAAGTAATCTGGCTGCCAGACCATGGTTCCGACAAAGTTTAAAATTTAAATATGTATTCTCCATCACTAACTAGATGATAATTATGAAGTTTCATTCAATTGATTAAGCGGTTCAAGAAATTATTTAAATTTTTTCAATCAATATTGACAATCAATTATTCCTGAACAAACTGTACACCCATGGTTGGGTAAATTGTGTGAAGTTTCCCTCGATTTGTCAACCTTCTGAAGAAGTTTTTTTAAAATGGGTTTACTTAAATCCAATATGGCTACCAAACCATTGACCTTGATTCATAGTGTGAATTTTTTCCTATGATAGTCTTTTGTTTAACTAGCGTTGTGAGAATTTCTTTCACCTCTGTAACTGTTTCCAGCCACTTCAGAGTGAAGAAATAATTTTTTTTGAAGGTTAAAAAATACAAGCAACTATGGCTCCCAAATCACTACGATGCCGTCATTCAAATTTTTTTGGTGGTCCAATTTATCCCTAGATGACCCTCAAAAATTTTTCATGTCTATCTAATTTGCATTCTTTACATTAGCATTATGACTGCTTTTTATGATACTCAAGACTATCTCATTTATATCATATAATATATCCATACTCATTTTTTCTTCCCTTTTTTTAATGTCATTTTCAATCTTTTTTCTTTGGAGTTCTAGTAGCTACCTTTTATTTCTCATATTTTTTCTTTTTCCAACTTGCTGTTTTTTTTTCTCTATCACTAGTTTTTTTGGATGTTGACCTAGCACGTGATAATTATGATGAAATCATTCTGCATGAGTAGTCGCACCAATGGTGAAAATTTCGTCTCAATCCGACAAGCGTTGCGGAGAAAAACACGAGAAGTTGTACAGACAGACAGACAAACAAACGAACCCAAATGCAATACCCTCTCTTCAGCGAGGGTAATAATGGTTGAGTACTGATCCCCCTAAGTACCCCACTACTTACATCCTCCCAGCAAGACATCTCCCACTCACAGCCACTCTTTGCTTCCTCTCACTAGCCAGTTAGTTACTTGACCAGCCACTCCACAAAGCCCTCACTTTAGCTAACAACCTCCACATGGTACCACATCAAATGTATTCTGGAAATCCAGAATACTCATCCACTGCACTTCCTTCATCTACCCAATCAGAAACTCCTCCTATAACTCCAATAAATTTGATAAACAAGGCCTACCTTTGGTAAACCCATGGTGACTGCCTTTAATTAGTTTGTATTTGTAGAAATGGTTCTCATCTGGTCCCTAATTAATGTCCCAACTCCTTCCCCACAACTGAAGTCAAACTAACAGGTCTATAGTTCCCCAATTCTTCTCTGGATCTTTATTAAACTAGAGAGTTCATAGAACACGATACCCCACGCAGTGTTCAGGTATATACAGGAGGACCTTGCGCGTTCCCATGGGGTTACATTCTGAAAATCCTCGTGGAAACGCAAATCTGCAAACTTATGGGGTAATGGAAAAATGGGGTTCGGACTTCAACTTTGAAATTTGTCCAACTGTACCCTAAATTAATATGTTTGTGCATTGTTTTGTGCTGTTTATTTCATGAGTAAAGTTATTAGAACATAAAATAAAGTATTTTATCGATGATTATTGTTGTTATGCCTCTGTGTTGCTGGTTAGGGTGGTTTGTGGTCAGGGTGGTGCTTGGATCCTTGGGTCCTGAGTTCAAATCCGCTCAGCTGTTGAATAATACCAGGTGGGGTTAACTCGGCCGTCATCCTTCTGAGGTTGGCAAATTGAGTACCAGCTTGCTGGTATCCTGTGTTAGAGTGGTGACCTGTCCACGATTGTGTCCAATAGCCAAGGAGACTGCTTAAGCAGCGTCAATGCTTTGCAAATAGAATGTCCCGATGGATGGATTATTATTATTTTGTTATGCAGCCTGTTCTGCTGGTTGCATCATTGTTGGAGCATGCTGTGCGTTGATGCAGTGCCCTCTATTTCCAGTAAGCTGGTACTCATTTGCTGACCTTTTAAGAATGACAGGCTGAGTCAACCCCACCTGGGTTGCTTAACAGCACGACAGGTGGCTGAAACTCAACAACCCTGAATCTTAAGCAAGTCACTTTAACCGTTAAGCCAACACCAGGCTTGTTGTCCTGCATGAAGAACATAAAATAAAGTTTATTTTCTTGAGTTATTAAGATCATGAAACTTACCTTTAATAATAGTGATAAAAGTGATCCAATAATGCGATCGCAAGTTGATGAATATGGTGACGATAAAGATGAGTTGATGGAGATGATCAGTACATATCCATAATGGCCGCCTCCTCTTTCCCTCGGAAAACATGCCATATCCTTTAATGCTATAGATCGATATATTTTTAATTTAGGTAAAGGTTTAAAGAGTTTAAAAGTGTAAAAGTAAAAACAATTCGGTTTTACTGCCATTTTCCCAGTGTCTAATACATCACCCTATCAAACACGTAATTAGTTATTCGTCCCTGTCATATGTGTGCATTATAACATCCTTAAAACAGTAAGTTTCCTGTTTGGAATGACTTTCAATTTTGTTTGATTTCCAGGCAAGCAGAGAGGAATTTTTTTTTATCTCACTCCGCACTACATGTACGGTCAGGACGAATTCAGAGACAAAATAGGTAAACGAAACACTCGTCTTCATATTCATGTTCAATCAGTTCGAATTAACATTTGATTCAAACAAGTTTGTTCCTCGATCATAAACTGATGACAGACGGTAGACATGAACCAATTGCTTAACCCCGTTTTTCGATTCACGTGCGTGGGAGATAACGGTGTTACATTTGCTACTCTCCAATCCTCCGGTACTGTCTTGACTCCAACGAGGTGTTAAAGATATCCGTTAACGTCCCGCATATCTTCTCTGCTTCCTCCCTCAATAATACTCTGAGATGCATATTATCTAGCCCCGGAGCTTTATCATCCCTTAATTTTAAACTAATTGTGACCGTTACAGGTAGAATATAGAAATGATTTTTTTTTCCATCCTCTGTTCAATGTACATGTTTGCTTCAACATACTTTGGTATGAAATCTCTTTTATGATTCAAAGTGAACAGGACAGTAAAGTGACTGATATGTAATCTACATATTTTAGAAAGCCAACATGTAGCCAAATAGAATTGTGGTTAATTAAATAATGAAATTGGTGGGTTGGGGAGACGACATGCCCATCGATATGCTGTCTTAACGTGCACCAACAGAATGTCATAACAGGAGAACTTTTCCTATCTTTTTCTCAGATTCAAACAATGTCTTGTATTAATGAACACAAACACAAGCAACATGGCCAGCAATTAATCAGATGCATGAAAGTTTAACTAGATATTGTGGAGATGCATTTTGCTGTGATTTGTGCAAAAGGAATCATTTTCAGCATCAACATAATCTGTTAATAGATTTCAGAGCTGTGCACCTCTGCCATGGTTTAGGCCCCACAGCAGCCTTTTAAAATGTATCTCATAAATGTATAAAACCTCCACACAAAAGTAATATTGACATGTCAGAGTCTCGAACCTCGAAAGAGCGTCAGTCGGCTGTGAATAGCTGTCGTTTCTGACTGTCAGTGCTGATGGGCCCAGCAAGGTGAACAGACTCATTAGCTATCACAAGGATATAGCCATGTAGTGGTGACTCCACTTTATCTCCTGCTATATCGGCAAATCTTAATCATGATGCGAAAATGGTAAAATTATTTCTAATAATTTGAATTATTTTCATTCAAACAGAAATTACATTATATGATGGAACGGTATGTTTTGTTCATGTGGAGGAAGTGAGATTTGACCTGTATTTCTCTCGTAACTATGAAAATTCCATGACACAACATCGTCTGCCTAATGGAGGAATCCATAACATCAACCACACTCAGTGCGGAGCACAGGAGAATCTTTGGTCCATCATCGATATCTCTCGACGCAAATCCATTTGCTAATGACCTCTGCTTCTCAAAACCCTTCCATCTACTTCCTAAAAAACCGCTTGAAGAGGTTGTCACTCAAACTTTTGGCCGTCACCATCATCCATGATCTTTCTGGGCAGCTGATATTTACAAGGCTTCCAAGCCAGCTGCCACTGGGCATCCTTTGTCGTGCAAAGTCTTTCCTTGGCCAATCTGAAATTTTGACAACCTACAAGGGTTTCGTTCATAGCTTGATGGAGTCCTGCTCTCCCCTTTGGGCTCACACCTTTGCCTCACACCTTGCCCTTCTGAGCATGGAAAGTGAGGCTCTCAAAATATTGGGATCTCCCATGACAAAGCGAGTGACTAGGCTTGTTACTCTCACATCGCAGACTGGTTGGTGGCCTCTCTGTATTGTATTTACCACCTCCTTTTCGGTCTTTCACCCTCTGCCTCTCTTGGTTCCTCCCAGGAATCTGCAGGACACACACGGTCTGCCAGTAACCCTCTTCCTGTTAAATGCCAAAATCCAGACTCTATGCTCATCTCCACTCATTTGGTTCTTCTTTTCTCTCACCTGTATAACCAACTTCCCTCATCTGTCCAGTCCCATTCCTCCCTCCAGGGCTTCAATACAGCTGTTCACCACTACTTCGGACACCCTCTCCATACTCATGATCTCTTCCACCCCAAATGACCCCTTTTCCAGCTTATTGTGATTTACCCCCCTCTCTTCCTCACCTCTTCGAGTTTTTTAGTTGTCAGTTGGTTAGTCTTTTATGTTTCATCCCACTTTCCCTTCCTCTTCTTGCTGTGTTTCATTCAGCTTGTGTGCAGCCTGTTAACCCACATGTGTCCTCCCCTCTCCTTAATCTCACTCTCACTTCTATTGTGCTGTTGATAGTGGTTCCCCCCTTTCCGTTTTGTTACCTTCCATTCTGCTCAAGCTCTTCCACGAGCCTCGACATGTATACCAATTGTTTTTTTAAATTGCTGTCGTTTTTGTGCACGGCGGGTCAAGCTTGATTGGACTTTTTAGGATAGAACATTTGTGCAGCATTGATATGTCTATCCTGAGCAAGTCATACAGGAGTGGGAATGCTTGTCAAAGCATATTGGTAAAACCAAGTTCTAAGGTGTCCATCATAGTCACCTGCACTGTGGAGCAGAGATGCATCATGAAGTTCCTTGTGAAGGAGCAGTTCGTTAGAGTTAGTACAAGGAACTAAAGTTACAGAGACCTTATGTTTGAATGAAAAGCAAATTGTGTGGCACATTGTAACAGAGCTCCAGGAACCCAGAGAGTGTGCTTTATTGAAGAAGATTGTGTTTGTTGATTAAACCTGGCCCATCATTTCACACCAGCTTCAGTGAGCATATCAGACTGCAGTGGAGACTTCTTGTTCCTGACCACCAAAGAAATGTGAGGATCAGCCATCACCATGAAATATTAGTCGATCGTATTTTGGGCCTTAATGGTTTAATCTGTGTGTTTGAAGGTGGGAAACTATCGATGCACAGTTTTATAATAACTTGCTACGCAATGAAGTAAGACAAGCAATACACAGACTATGGCCAGGGAAGCGGGTCAGACATGATTGCCTCACAATAATGCTCGTCCTCACCTGGCAAATGCGACCACTTTTACTCGAACAGAGATGCTTTTAGAAGTTCTAAATCGTTACCTGTGCAGACCAGAACCTGGTGCAGACCTGACTTGTCACCTTGTGACTTTCATTTCTTTGGACAACTCAAACAAATCTGGGTCATATTAAGTTTATGCATTATGAAGACATCAAAGCACTACGTGTCCAGAAATTGCTGTGCACCTGTCACGAAAAAATTATCTGTATGTTGGTATCAGAGTGTTGCCACATACTGTACATGGGGGAAGGGTGTATGGGTGGGGGGAGTACCTTGAGAATTCGGTGACGTTTCATCAGCATCACTGTAAAGTGTAAAGGATGGCATTGAGGTATGCACACTCCCCTCCAAGCAATCTAGCCTGGTTTGAATCCTGACCCAGCTATAAACTGTCATCCCGGTGTTTCATTGGCAGGGTGATTCATCAATGTGTGTGGGTGATTCATCAATGTGTGTGTCGTCCCTCGGATGGACGTTAAACTGGGGTCCTGTCTGCCAGCATTCGTTGGTGGATGTTAAAGATCCCATGGTGTCCTTCGCGAAACTAGGGTAGCTCTCACCGGCACCCTGAACAAATTCCAAATTCTTGCCCTAACCAGCAGAGGGCATTGCATCAGTGACACAGTCGTTCCCTCATCCATTGATACTACCCGGGAGTCTTGTGCTGCATATGAACAAGGAAGAAGCGCGTCCCTGTACTTTTAGATTTTCAGAACAAAAGGTCCATTCAACCTTGAACAGCCTCCACATTGATATAAATTGCATTTACCATTTTAAGAATTTCAGTAATATCCTTTAATGTTCCCCTCTCCCATACAGATCTCGATATGGTGTTCCTGAACAGTCGATCTAATTTTCATTACGTTTCTTCTTGTCGCCTCTTTTACTCCATGATCTATCCTGTAGTCTCCCCAGAGGCCGTGGGCTTCCTCTCTGCCGTCGGGCTTTTCGTGATCCTACTGGTTATCCTCTTCCTCTTCATAAACAAGAAGCTGTGCTTTGAGAGTGTCGCGGACTACCTTGTCTTGAGGCACCAACTCAGGAGAGACAAGAAGCACTTCATGAGAGCTGGGTGAGCATTGTTTTCATTCAGACAATGAATATGCATGACTGACTCACCTCCACTGCGCAGTCAAACCAAGCACAACAACTTTCCAAATGAAAGACACACACAATAGTAAAACTGCTGAGCAGGAAAGACTCGGGTCGGATGTTTCATCCACCGAGTGGTCTTTCATCGCTTGTCAAGCATTGAGTATCCTCCCAAATGGAAGGGGCATCACCTCACCTCAATATGCAGACTGTGAGACTAACGTCATTTTCATCAGCTCATCATCACCTTCTCGGTAAATGATAGTGTCTTGGTAACGGATAAAACAACCTTCTCAGTTCAAAACTGAAGGGATCACCACTTGTACAGCTGCCAGGAGCAAGGCTGACATCTGACGGATTTCACTATCCAGGACATGTCCACGTGATGACGCTTGTGTTTGAACTTTGGACCTGAGCCTTGCCTGCTATTACTCTACGAGTCGGCAATGGCTTCATTTTTGAATGAATCTTCCAAACATAACTAAATTATATTAAGTAGAATATTCACAGTAATATTTTTTATTTGCACTTCCTCTACTTACCAGCACAGCAATGGTGAAAGTATTGTGTGCACTTTGAGGTAAAAGCATGAAACTTGCAGTTGTAGTAGCCACTAATGTACTGATAATATGTGAGTAAACACCTGATTTCAAAATCACAGTCAAATCCAAGATGGCACCAACATAACAGTCAAATCCAAGACGCTACCAACGTAACAGTCAAATTCAAATGCTACCAACATCACAGTCAAATCCAAGATGGCTACCAACATAACAGTCAAATCCAAGATGGCTACCAACATCACAGTCAAATCCAAGATGGCTACCAACATAACAGTCAAATCCAAGATGGCTACCACAAACAGTCAAATCCAAGATGGCTACCACCGAAACAGTCAAATCCAAGATGGCTACCAACATCACAGTCAAATCCAAGATGGCTACAACATAACAGTCAAATCCAAGATGGCTACCAACATCAACAGTCAAATCCAAGATGGCTACCAACGTAACAGTCAAATCCAAATGGCGACCAACATCACAGTCAACCAAGATGGCTACCAACATAACAGTCAAATTCAAGATGGCTACCAACATACAGTCAAATCAAGATGGCTACAAAACAAACGTCAAATTCCAAGATGGCTACCAACATCACAGTCAATCAAGATGCTACAACTAACATCAAATCAAGATGGACCACATACAGTCAAATCCAAGATGGCTACCAACATAACAGTCAAATCCAAGATGGCTACCAACATCACAGTCAAATCCAAGATGGCTACCAACGTAACAGTCAATTCAAGATGGCTACCAACATACAGTCAAATCCAAGATGGCTACCAACATAACAGTCAAATCCAAGATGGCTACCAACATAACAGTCAAATCCAAGATGCTACCAACTAGTCAAATCAATGGCGACCAACATAACAGTCAAATCAAGATGGCTACCAACATAACAGTCAAATCAAGATGGCTACCAACATAACAGTCAATATTCCAAGATGGCTACCAACAAACAGTCAAATTCCAAGATGGCAACCAACATAACAAGTCAAATCAAGATGGCTACCAACATAACAGTCAAATCCAAGATGGCTACCAACATAACAGTCAAATTCAAGATGGCACCACATAACAGTCAAATCAAGATGGCTACAACATAACAGTCAAATCCAAGATGGCTACCAACATAACAGTCAAATCAAGATGGCTACCAACATAACAGTCAAATTCAAGATGGCTACCAACATAACAGTCAAATCCAAGAGCTACCAACATAACAGTCAAATCCAAGATGGCTACCAACAAACAGTCAAATTCAAGAGGCTACCAACATAACAGTTAAATTCAAGATGGTACCAACATAACAGTCAAATCCAAGATGGCTACCAACATAACAGTCAAATCCAAGATGGCTACAACATAACAGTCAAATCAGAATGGCTACCAAGTAACAGTCAAATTCAAGATGGCTACCAACAACAGAAATCCTCAAGATGGCTACCAACATAACAGTCAAATCCAAGATGGCTACCAACGTCAACAGTCAAAATCCAAGATGGCTACCAACGTATAACAGTCAAATCCAAGATGGCTACCAACGTAACAGTCAAATCAAGATGCTACAAATACAGCAAATCCAAGATGTCTACCAACATAACAGTCAAATCCAAGATGGCTACCAACGTAACAGTCAAATTCAAGATGGCTACCAACATACAGTCAAATCCAAGATGGCTACCAACATACAGTCAAATCCAAGATGGCTACCAACGTAACAGTCAAATCAAGATGGCTACCAACATACAGTCAAATCAAGATGGCTACCAACATAACAGTCAAATCCAAGATGGCTACCAACTAACAGTCAAATTCAAGATGGCTACCAACATACAGTCAAATCAAGATGGCTACCAACATAACAGTCAAATCAAGATGGCTACCAACATAACAGTCAAATTCAAGATGGCTACCAACGTAACAGTCAAATCCAAGATGGCAACCAACATCACAGTCAAATCCAAGATGCTACAACATAACAGTCAAATTCAAGATGGCTACCAACATACAGTCAATCAAAGGCTACCACATAACAGTCAAATCCAAGATGGCTACCAACATACAGTCAAATCCAAGATGCTACCAACGTAACAGTCAATCCAAGATGCGTACCAACATAACAGTCAAATCAAGATGGCTACCAACATAACAGTCAAATCAAAGGCTCCACATAACAGTCAAATCAAGATGGCTACCAACATAACAGTCAAATTCAAGATGGCTACCAACATAACAGTCAAATCAAGATGGCTACACAACATAACAGTCAAATCCAAGATGGCTACCAACATAACAGTCAAATCAAGATGGCTACCAACGTAAACAGTCAAATCCAAGATGGCGAACCAACATAACAGTTCAAATCCAAGATGGCTAACAACATAACAGTCAAATTCAAGATGGCTACCAAACATAACAGTCAAATTCAAGATGGACCAACATACACAAATCCAAAGACTACCAACATAACAGTTCAAACAAGATAGGCTACCAACATAACAGTCAAATTCAAGATGGCTACCAATAACGATAACAGTAAATCCAAGATGGCTACCCAACATAACAGTCAAATCAAGTATGGCACCAACATAACAGTCAAATCCAAGATGGCAACCAACGATAACAGTCAAATCAAAGATGGCTACCAACATAAACAGTCAAATCAAGATGGCTACGCAACTAACAGTCAAATCCAAGATGCGACACAACAAAAAAACGATACCAAACAGCAATCCAAGACAATAAAAACACAACAGAACAACAAATTCAAGAGTCCACATACAGTACAAATGGAAAGAACAGTCAACCAGGCTACAAATAACAGCTCAAATTCAGAAGCTACCAAGAAATCAAGTCAAAATCCAAATGAGTACACTAATAACATAAATCAATGGCATACCAAGTAAGTATCAGAGGCACATACCAACATAACATCAAATTCCAGATGAGCTACAACATAAACAGAAATCAATGGCTACCACATAACATTCAACTATCAAATCAACAGAAGTCAAATTTCCAAGAATAGACTACCAATAAATACAAATTAAAGAACCAAGATGAACAGTAATCAACATGCAAACAAGATAGAGTCATAATTCCAAGAATAGGCTACCAACATAACAGTCAAAAGATGCAACTAAGAATAAGTCAGAATACACAAGAGGCAAAATAACAGTCAATTCAAGATGGACCACCAACATATCACCAGTCAAATCACAAGACGGCTACCAACATAACAGTCAAACAAAGATGAAGATAACATCATCCAGTGCCAACATAACAGTTCAAATCAAGACGGCTAACCAAACATAACAGTCAAATTCAAGACAGCCTACCAACATAACATCCAAATTCAAGAGGTACCAAACATAGACAGGTCAAATCTAGATGGCTACCAACATTAAAAGTAAATCTTCAAGATGGCAACCAAGATAACAGTCTCAAAATTCAAGATGGCCACAACCAAACATAACAGTCAACATCCAAGATGGCTAGCCAACATAACAGATCAAATTCAAGATTGGCTACAAGAATACACAGTCAAAATCCAAATGGCTACAAACATAACACAGTCAATCCAAGATGGCACCAGATAACAGTATCAAATCCAAGCAGCTACCAACTGAAACAGTACAAATTCCAAGATGCACAGGAAACAGTCAAATCCAAGATGGCTACCCAACATAAACAGTATCAAATTCAAGAGGCTACCAAACATAACAGTCAAATTCAAACGAATGGCTACCAACATAACAGATAAATGCCAAGCATGGCCTACCAACATTAACCAGTTAAATCAAAGGATGGCTACCAACATAACAGTCAAATTCAACATGACTACCAACATAACCAAGATCAAATCAAATGGCTACCAACATAACAGTATAAATTTCCAAGAATGCTACCAACATACAGTCAAATTCAGTGCTACCAACATAACATTAAATCCAAGATGGGCTACCAAAACAGTCAAATTCAAGATGCGCCTACCAACATAACAGTCAAATATCAAGATGCTACCAACATAACAAGAACAATATCAATTCAAACCCGCGCTACCAACATAACAGTCAAATCCAGATGCGACCAAACATACAAGTTAAATTCAGAGCTACCAACAAACAGTCAAATTCAAGATGGCTACCAACATAACAGTCAAAATCCAAGCATGGCCTACCAAAACATTAACAGTTAAATCATATGCCTTACCACATAACAGTCAAAGTCAAGATGGCTTACCAACATAACATCAAATCCAAGACCGGCTACCAACATAACAGATCAAATCAAACGATGCGACCAAACTAACAGTTCAAATCCAAGATGGCTACCAAACAAACAGTCAATATTCAAGATAGCCACCAACATAACATCAAATCCAAGACTGGCTACCACGTAAACAGTCAATTCAATATGGCACAACTAACAGTTAAATTCAAATGGCTACCTAACTAACAGTCAATATCAAATGCTACCCAAACTAACAGTCAAAAACCAGTGGCTACCAACGTAAACAGTTCTTTAACTGTTATGTTGGTAGCCATCTTGAATTTGACTGTTATGTTGGTAGCCATCTTGAATTTGACTGTTTCGTTGGTAGCCATCTTGAATTTGACTTATGTTGGTAGCCATCTTGGATTTGACTGTTTCGTTGGTAGCCATCTTGGATTTGACTGTTATGTTGGTAGCCATCTTGGATTTGACTGTTATGTTGGTAGCCATCTTGGATTGACTGTGATGTTGGTAGCCATCTTTGAATTTGACTGTTATGTTTGGTAGCCATCTTGAATTTGACTGTTATGTGGAGCCATCTTGAATTTGACTGTTACTTGGTTGCCATCTTGAATTTGACTGTTATGTTGTAGCCATCTTGGATTTGACTGTTATGTTGGTAGCCATCTTGAATTTGACTGTTATGTTGGTAGCCGTCTTGGATTTGACTGTTATGTTGTAGCCTCTTGGATTTGACTGTTATGTTGTTAGCCATCTTGAGATTTGACTGTTATGTGGTAGCCATCTTGGATTTGACTGTATGTTGGTAGCCATCTTGGATTTGACTGTTATGTTGGTAGCCATCTTGAATTTGACTGTTATGTTGTAGCATCTTGAATTTAACTGTTATGTTGGTAGCCATCTTGGATTTAACTGTTATGTTGGTAGCCATCTTGGATTTGACTGTTATGTTGGTAGCCATCTTGGATTTGACTGTTATGTTGGTAGCCATCTTGATTTGACTGTTATGTGGTAGCCATCTTGGATTTGACTGTTATGTTGGTAGCCATCTTGATTTGACTGTTATGTTGGTACCATCTTGGATTTGACTGTTATGTTGGTAGCCATCTTGAATTTGACTGTTTATGTTGGTAGCCGTCTGGATTTGACTGTTATGTTGTAGCCATCTTGGATTTGACTGTTATGTTGGTAGCCATCTTGGATTTGACTGTTATGTTGGTAGCCATCTTGATTTGACTGTTTATGTGGTAGCCATCTTGGATTTGACTGTTTCGTTGGTAGCATCTTGGATTTGACTGTTATGTTGGTCGCCGTCTTGAATTTACTGTTATGTTGGTGCCTTCTTGAATTTGACTGTTATGTTGGTAGCCATCTTGGATTTGACTGTTATGTTGGTAGCCATCTTGGATTTGACTGTTATGTTGGTAGCATCTTGAATTTGACTGTTTTGTTGGTAGCATCTTGAATTTGACTGTTATGTTAGTAGCCATCTTGGATTTGACTGTTATGTTGGTCGCCATCTTGAATTTGACTGTGATGTTGGTAGCCATCTTGAATTTGACTGTTACGTGGTAGCCATCTTGGATTTGACTGTGATGTTGTAGCCATCTTGGATTTGACTGTTATGTTGGTAGCCATCTTGGATTTAACTGTTATGTTGGTAGCCATCTTGAATTTGACTGTTATTTGGTAGCCATCTTGAATTTGACTGTTTGTTGGTAGCCATCTTGAATTTGACTTATGTTGGTAGCCATCTTGGATTTGACTGTGATGTTGGTAGCCATCTTGAATTTGACTGTTATGTTGGTAGCCATCTTGGATTTGACTGTGATGTTGGTCGCCATCTTGGATTTGACTGTTACGTTGGTAGCCATCTTGGATTTGACTGTGATGTTGGTACCATCTTGGATTTGACTGTTATGTTGTAGCCATCTTGGATTTGACTGTGATGTTGGTAGCCATCTTGGATTTGACTGTTTCGGTGGTAGCCATCTTGGATTTGACTGTTTCGGTGGTAGCCATCTTGGATTGACTGTTATGTTGGTAGCCATCTTGGATTTGACTGTGATGTTGGTAGCCATCTTGGATTTGACTGTTATGTTGGTAGCCATCTTGGATTTGACTGTGATGTTGGTAGCCATCTTGAATTTGACTGTTACGTTGGTAGCCGTCTTGATTTGACTGTTATGTTGGTGGCTACTGGATTTGACTGTGATCTTTGAAATCAGGTGTTTACTCACATATTGATCAGTACATTAGTGGCTACTACAACTGCAAGTTTCATGCTTTTACCTCAAAGTGCACACAATACTTTCACCACATTGCTGTGCTGGTAAAGGTAGAGGAAGTGCAAATAAAAAATATTACTGTGAATATTCTACTTAATATAATTTAGTTATAGTTTGGAAGATTCATTCAAAAATGAAGCCATTGCCGACTCGTAGAGTAATAGCAGGCAAGGCTCAGGTCCAAAGTTTCAACCACAAAGCGGTCATCACGTGGGACATGGTCCTGGATAGTGAAATCCGTCAGATGTCAGCCTTGCCTCCTGGGCAGCTGTACAAGTTGGTGATCCCTTCAGTTTTGAACTGAGAAGGTGTTTTATCCGTTACCAAGACACTATCATTTACCGAGAAGGTGATCGATGAGCTGATGAAAATGACGTTAGGTCTCACAGTCTGCATATTGAGGTGAGGTGATGCCCCCTTCCATTTGGGAGGATACTCAATGCTTGACAAGCGATGAAAGACCACTCGGTGGATGAAACATCCGACCCGAGTCTTTCCTGCTCAGCAGTTTTACTATTTGGTTGTGTCTTTCATTTGGAAAGTTGTTGTGCTTGGTTTTGACTGCATGCAGTGGAGGTGAGTCAGTCATGCATATTCATTGTCTGAATGAAAACAATGCTCACCCAGCTCATCATGAAGTGCTCTCTTGTCTCTCCTGAGTTGTGCCTCAAGACAAGGTAGTCCGCCGACACTCTCAAAGCACAGCTTCTTGTTTATGAAGAGGAAGAGGATAACCAGTAGGATCACGAAAAGCCCGACGGCAGAGAGGAAGCCCACGGCCTCTGGGGAGACTACAGGATAGATCATGGAGTAAAAGAGAGCGACAAGAAGAAACGTAATGAAACATTAGATCGACTGTTCAGGACACCATATCGAGATCTGTATGGGAGAGGGGAACATTAAAGGATATTACTGAAATTCTTAAAATGGTAAATGCAATTTATATCAATGTGAGGATCGTTCAAGGTTGACATGGACCTTTTGTTCTAGAAAATCTAAAAGTACAGGGACGCGCTTCTTCCTTGTTCATATGCAGCACAAGACTCCCGGGTAGTATCAATGGATGAGGGAACGACTGTGTCACTGATGCAATGCCCTCTGCTGGTTAGGGCAAGAATTTGGAATTTGTTCAGGGTGCCGGTGAGAGCTACCCTAGTTTCGCGAAGGACACCATGGGATCTTTAACATCCACCAACGAATGCTGGCAGACAGGACCCCAGTTTAACGTCCATCCGAGGGACGACACACACATTGATGAATCACCCACACACATTGATGAATCACCCTGCCAATGAAACACCGGGATGACAGTTTATAGCTGGGTCAGGATTCAAACCCAGGCTAGATTGCTTGGAGGGGAGTGTGCATACCTCAATGCCATCCTTTACACTTTACAGTGATGCTGATGAAACGTCACCGAATTCTCAAGGTACTCCCCTCCACCCATACACACCTTCCCCCATGTACAGTATGTGGCAACACTCTGATACCAACTACAGATAATTTTTTCGTGACAGGTGCACAGCAATTTCTGGACACGTAGTGCTTTGATGTCTTCATAATGCATAAACTTAATATGACCCAGATGTTGTTTGAGTTGTCCAAAGAAATGAAAGTCACAAGGTGACAAGTCAGGTCTGCACCAGGTTCTGGTCTGCACAGGTAACGATTTAGAACTTCTAAAAGCATCTCTGTTCGAGTAAAAGTGGTCGCATTTGCCAGGTGAGGACGAGCATTATTGTGAAGGCAATCATGTCCTGACCCAGCTTCCCTGGCCATAGTCTGTGTATTGCTTGTCTTACTTCATTGCGTAGCAAGTTATTATAAAACTGTGCATCGATAGTTTTCCCACCTTCAAAACACACAGATTAAACCATTAAGGCCCCAAAATACGATCGCCATAATATTTCATGGTGATGGCTGATCCTCACATTTCTTTGGTGGTCAGGAACAAGAAGTCTCCACTGCAGTCTGATATGCTCACTGAAGCTGGTGTGAAATGATGGGCCCAGGTTTAATCAACAAACACAATCTTCTTCAATAAAGCACACTCTCTGGGTTCCTGGAGCTCTGTTACAATGTGCCACACAATTTGCTTTTCATTCAAACATAAGGTCCTCTGTAACTTTAGTTCCTTGTACTAACTCTAACGAACTGCTCCTTCACAAGGAACTTCATGATGCATCTCTGCTCCACAGTGCAGGTGACTATGATGGACACCTTAGAACTTGGTTTTACCAATAATGCTTTGACAAGCATTCCCACTCCTGTATGACTTGCTCAGGATAGACAATATCATGCTGCACAAATGTTCTATCCTAAAAAGTCCAATCAAGCTTGACCCGCCCGTGCACAAAAACGACAGCAATTTAAAAAAACAATTGGTATACATGATCGAGGCTCGTGGAAGAGCTTGAGCAGAATGGAAGGTAACAAAACGGAAAGGGGGGAACCACTATCAACAGCACAATAGAAGTGAGAGTGAGATTAAGGAGAGGGGGAGGACACATGTGGGTTAACAGGCTGCACACAAGCTGAATGAAACACAGCAAGAAGAGGAAGGGGAAAGTGGGGATGAAACATAAAAGGACTAAACCAACTGACAACTAAAAAACTCGAAGAGGTGAGGAAGAGAGGGGGGTAAATCACAATAAGCTGGAAAAGGGGGTCATTTGGGGTGGAAGAGATCATGAGTATGGAGAGGGGTGTCCGAAGGTAGTGGTGAACAGCTGTATTGAAGCCCTGGAGGGAGGAATGGGACTGGACAGATGAGGGAAGTTGGTTATACAGGTGAGAGAAAAGAAGAACCAAATGAGTGGAGATGAGCATAGAGTCTGGATTTTGGGCATTTAACAGGAAGAGGGTTACTGGCAGACCGTGTGTGTCCTGCAGATTCCTGGGAGGAACCAAGAGAGGGCAGAGGGTGAAAGACCGAAAAGGAGGTGGTAAAATACAATACAGAGAGGCCACCAACCAGTCTGCGATGTGAGAGTAACAAGCCTAGTCACTCAGCTTTGTCATGGGAGATCCCAATTATTTTGAGAGCCTCACTTTCCATGGCATCAAGAAGGGCAAGGTGTGAGGCAAAGGTGTGAGCCCAAAGGGGAGAGCAGGACTCCATCAAGCTATGAACGAAACCCTTGTAGGTTGTCAAAATTTCAGATTGGCCAAGGAAAGACTTTGCACGACAAAGGATGCCCAGTCAGCAGCTGGCTTTGGAAGCCACCTTGTAAATATCAGCTGCCCACGAAAGATCATGGATGATGGTGACGGCCCAAAAGTTTGAGTGACAACCTCTTCAAGCGGTTTTTTTAGGAAGTAGATGGAAGGGTTTTGAGAAGGCAGAGGTCATTAGCAAATGGTATTTGCGTCGAGAGATCATCGATGATGGACCAAAGATTCCTCCTGCTGCTCCGCACTGAGTGTGGTTGATGTTATGGATTCTCCATTAGGCAGACGATGTTGTGTCATGGCAATTTTCATAGTTACGAGAGAAATACAGGTCAAATCTCACTTCCTCCACATGACAAAAACATACCGTTCCATCATATAATGTAATTTCTGTTTGAATGAAAATAATTCAAATTATTAGAAATAATTATTACCATTTTCGCATCATGAGTTAAGATTTGCCGATATAGCAGGAGATAAAGTGGAGTCACACCTACATGGCTATATCCTTGTGATAGCTAATGAGTCTGTTCACCTTGCTGGGCCCATCAGCACTGACAGTCAGAAACGACAGCTATTCACACCGACAGCTATTCACACCGACTGACGCTCTTTCGAGGTTCTAGACTGCCTGACATGTCAATATTACTTTTGTGTGGAGGTTTTATACATTTATTGAGATACATTTTTAAAAGGCTGCTGTGGGGCCTAAACCATGGCAGAGGTGCACAGCTCTGAACATCTATTAACAGATTATGTTGATGCGTGAAAATCGATTCCTTTTGCACAAATCACAGCAAAATGCATCTCCACAATATCTAGTTCAACCTTTCATGCATCTGATTAATTGCTGGGCCATGTTGCCTTGTGTTTGTGTTCATTAATACAAGACATTGTTTGAATCTGAGAAAAAGATAGGAAAAGTTCTCCTGTTATGACATTACTGTTGGTGCACGTTAAGACAGCATATCGATGGGCATGTCGTCTCCCCCAACCCACCAATTTCATTATTTAATTAACCACAATTCTATTTGGCTACATGTTGGCTTTCTAAAATATGTAGATTACATATCAGGTCACTTTACTGTCCTGTTCACTTTGAATCATAAAAGAGATTTCATACCAAAGTATCGTTGAAGCAAACATGTACATTGAACAGAGGATGGAAAAAAAAAATCATTTTCTATATTCTACCTGTAACGGTCACAATTAGTTTAAAATTAAGGGATGATAAAGCTCCGGGGCTAGATAATATGCATCTCAGAGTGTTATTGAGGGAGGAAGCAGAGAAGATATGCGGGACGTTAACGGATATCTTTAACACCTCGTTGGAGTCAAGACAGATACCGGAGGATTGGAGAGTAGCAAATGTAACACCGTTATCTCCCCACGCACGTGAATCGAAAAACGGGGTTAAGCAATTGGTTCATGTCAGTCCGTCTGTCATCAGTTTATGATCGAGGAACAACTTGTTTGAATCAAATGTTATATTCTGAACATGAATATGAAGACGAGTGTTTCGTTTTACCATATTTTGTCTCTGAATTCGTCCTGACCGTACATGTGCAGTGCGGAGTGAGATAAAAAAAAATTCCTCTCTGCTTGCCTGGAAATCAAACAAAATTGAAAGTCATTCCAAACAGGAAACTTACTGTTTTTAAGGATGTTATAATGCACACATATGACAGGGACGAATAACTAATGTAACGTGTTTGATAGGGTGATGTATTAGACACTGGGAAAATGGCAGTAAAACCCAGAATTGTTTTACTTTTACACTTTTAAACCTCTTTAAACCTTTACCTAAATTAAAAATATATCGATCTATAGCATTAAAGGGTATGGCATGTTTTCCGAGGGAAAGAGGAGGCGGCCATTATGGATATGTACTGATCATCTCCATCAACTCATCTTTATCGTCACCATATTCATCAACATTGCGATCGCATTATTGGATCACTTTTATCACTATTATTAAAGGTAAGTTTCATGATCTTAATAACTCAAGAAAATAAACTTTATTTTATGTTCTTCATGCAGGACAACAAGCCTGGTGTTGGCTTAACGGTTAAAGTGACTTGCTTAAGATCTCAGGGTTGTTGAGTTTCAGCCACCTGTCGTGCTGTTAAGCAACACCAGGTGGGGTTGACTCAGCCTGTCATTCTTAAAAGGTCAGCAAAATGAGTACCAGCTTACTGGAAATAGAGGGCACTGCATCAACGGCACAGCCATGCTCCCAACAATGATGCAACCAGCAGAACAGGCTGCATACAAAATAATAATAATCCATCCATCGGGACCATTCTATTTGCAAAGCATTGACGCTGCTTAAGCAGTCTCCTTGGCTATTGGACACAATCGTGGACAGGTCACCACTCTAACACAGGATACCAGCAAGCTGGTACTCAATTTGCCAACCTCAGAAGGATGACAGGCCGAGTTAACCCCACCTGGTATTAATTCAACAGCTGAGCGGGATTTGAACTCAGGACCCAAGGATCCCAAGCCCACCACCCTGACCACTAACCACCCTAACCAGCCAACACGAGGCATAACAACAATAACTCGATAAAATAAACTTTATTTTATGTTCTTAATAACTTTTACTCATGAAAATAAACAGCACAAAAACAATGCACAAACATATTAATTTAGGGTACAGTTTGGACAAATTTCAAAGTTGAAGTCCCGAACCCCATTTTTCCCATTACCCCCTAAGTTTGCAGATTTGCGTTTCACGAGGATTTTCAAGAATGTAACCCCATGGGAACGGCAAGGTCCTCCTGTATATACCTGAACACTGCGTGGGGTATCGTGTTCTATGAACTCTCTAGTTTAATAAACGATCCAGAGAAGAATTGGGGAACTATAGACCTGTTAGTTTGACTTCAGTTGTGGGGAAGGAGTTGGAGAC
>CM068965.1:27614698-27634422 GCA_035128595.1 Eptatretus atami | reverse complement strand
AAATTTTCACCATTGGTGCGACTACTCATGCAGAATGATTTCATCATAATTATCACGTCGTAGGTCACATGGTGTGGCAGCAATGTTGGAAAAACGAAAAAACTTTGGACCTCGGTAGCTCTGAAACCTCACCAAGGAAAAAATTGAAAAATTGAAACACCTCAAGGGGAATGAGTATGATTTATTTTATGATGTCATAGGTGTCTTGGTTATGACGTCATAATTGCATATGTAGAATGCTAAATCTGATCAGCATGAAAATTTTTGAGGGTCATCTAGGGATAAATTGGTCCACAGAAAAAAATTTGATGACGGCATCGGTTACGTGATTTGGGAGCCATGTTGTTGTTTTTTTAACCTTCAAAATTTTTCTTCTCTGAAGTGGCTGAACAGATCGAGGTGAAAGTTTACACGTATTGCCGCCTATCCATGAGGAACAAAAGATTCACACATATGACATCATAGGTCACATGGTTTGGTAGCCATATTGGATTTAACGTAAAACCCATTTTAAAAAAACTTCTTCAGAATGGTTGGACAAATCGAGGGGAAACTTCACACAAATGTTACCCAAGCCATGGGTGTACAAGTTTGTTCAGGAATAATTGATCGGTCACATATTGGATTGAAGAAAAATATTAAATAATGTTTTCTCTGGAACCGCTTAATCAATTGAAATGAAACTTCATAATTATCATCTAGTAGTGATGAGAAATACATATTTTAAATTTTAACTTGATCGGACACATGGTCTGGCAGCCAGAATTACTTGATGTTTTTGATCTGGATTCCTTTTTTTAAATTTTTTTGGAATAAAGCTCACTTGGTTGTGCCTGGATGGGTTTGAGAGTAGAGGAGTAGCAGCTGAAATGGGAATCCTATCCAGGTTCCTCCTCATGACTTCATCTTCTCTTTTTGATTGTTTGGGTTCCTTCTGATTACTCCAATGCAGGACTGTACCTATTTGGTCTTCCATTTGATTTAATTGGAATTGAATTTATTTTAATCCCTTTCTAAATAAAATAAAATAATAATCATCAT
Organism: Eptatretus atami; assembly: GCA_035128595.1. Classification (NCBI taxonomy): domain Eukaryota; kingdom Metazoa; phylum Chordata; class Myxini; order Myxiniformes; family Myxinidae; genus Eptatretus; species Eptatretus atami. Next base: position 27,633,381 of record CM068965.1, on the reverse strand, counting down.
CATGGGTTAGGGTCAGGTATCAAGTCAAAGTGGGGTTGCATCAAAGCAGGACGTCTTGGTGCCGGGTCATCACTGCCTGCAGTTATAAAGTGGCAGTTCTAATTACGTCTCTTTTTAATTATGTAACACACCAGTACACAAACATCACACAAAAGCAGTCCTAGCGAGGGTCTGCAATCTCTGATTGCTCTTTTTCTTGTTATTGATAATTATAATTTATATCAATTATTTGGATCGTGGGGCTAAGAGTCAGCTTTCTAAATTTACAGATGACACAAAGCTTGGAGGTAAGGTAGATAGCAGAGAAGGTAGTGATCAGATGCAGGAAAGTTGAGATCCTTTAATAGATTGGCCAAAAGATTGGCAGACGCAGTTTAACATAAAGAAATGTCAGGGGCTGGTGATAGGTAAGAATAATGAAAATCAGATTACAGGATGCAATGGACAATCTTGGAGCGTGTTAGGATCTGAGGATCACAGGAGAAGGATCTGAGGGTGGTAATAGATACGGGGGAGTTAAGCAGAAAGCATAGTGCCAGGCAACTTCATCGGTAAAGCTAACAGGGTTTTAGGTTGTAATTTTAATGGGATAAATTATATAGATGAAAGGAGGTAGTATTTACAGTGTACAGAAACTTAGTGAGGCCAACTCCTCTAGAATACTGTTTGCAGTTTTGGTCACCACATCTGACGAAGGATATAGCTACCATAGAGAGGGTACAGCCTAGTGATATTGAGGAACACTGATTCCGGGCCGAGCTAGACTAAGCTATGAGTGGCGGCTGAAGGAGACAGGACTTTGTACATCAGAAAGGAAGCGATTACGAGGGAATCTGATAGAGAGGTGTAAGATAATGAAAGGTGTGGATAAGATAGATGAAGAGGAATTTTTCAGCAGAATGGACAGTGATAGGACCAGGGGCCATGGCTTGGTGGCAAAGATGAGACTTCGGACAGTCTTGAGCTAGGAGTCTTTCAGGCGAGAGTGGTTAATGCATGGAATTGTGTTCCGAGAAAGGCAGTGGCAGCAGAAAGAGTAAATAGGTTTAAATTGGGATTAGATAGGTACATAGATGCATTGGGGATAAAGGGGTATCGGGATATTGGTGGGACATGTCGGTAGCTTATGTGTGGACGGATGATGGTTTTTGGGTCTAGTTTCGTGCATGGGTCGAATGGCCTCCTCCTGTGCCAAAGTTCCTTGTGTGTAATCAATAACCATCCAGAGAAAGGATTTTTTTTTTAAATAAAGCAATTAATTTCTTGAAACCTTGCTTTACTTGTCTGAACTTGTCCTTTCCTGCATCCCTCAACAGAAAACATAATTTGCTAATGGTGTTTGAGCATTGTATGCATTCTGGATAAAAACGGTTTGTAGATACTACAAAAATCCCCCCACCTCCTTACCCCCAACCCAGCACCTTGCCCACCGATCCCCTAAAAAACAGCTCCACTCCAAGTTCAGCTCATATCGCGTACCTGAGGCATGAACTCGTTTCCAGGAGAAAATTCATAGAATTACAGAATGATTGAAATTGTTCAAACCCATCAATAACTGCATGTAGCTTATGCTACGTTGCTACGTTCCATTTATTGTGATATAAACAAGCAAAGTCAAAACAATACCACTGCATACCCACATCACTGGTCCTCGTCGTGAAAGGATGTCGGAATAAACCACCTTTTTATTATCGATTAAAAAATTACCTCATTTACCTTTAACCTCCTATTTCCCTCAATCTTTATCAGTTTACACCCACAGCAAACATACCATGTTTCACACCCCACACAATGTTACCGAAAAAAGGGAGGAGGGGCAAGGTAAGGCATTGTGAGGGGAGGGGAGTGCCATGACATTCTCAATCTGATATATTCTGAGTTATTTAATGAACAATTGAAAAGTGATGACAAGGAAAAGTGATAATTAACTATTCCACGAGTCTCAATCTTGTGCACAAAAAAAGTTTTTTTTAAATGAGGGGAAAAAAACATCCAAAATCAGAGCCGTCACAGACCCCAGAAGCATTTCCAGGCCGCATTTTTCCATTCTTGTGCACATAGCATTTTGAGGCCAACATGGAGTGCTCTTTCTTCTAGGAGAGGTGCTCATTGGTATGCTATGGTGGTAAGAGACTACAAACCAACAAGTGGCCACTGTGAGCCGGTGTTCGAGCCATATTTAAAACTCACACTTATACCAATCTACTACTACTACTACTACTACTACTACTATTATATTTAACGGTCTCAATTAATCCCACCGCCTTGTGAGGTCAATAGAGAACCATTTTTGGCCCAAGTGTTTCATGAAGTTGCTGGCCAGGCCTGACAATTAACTGAAAGTGGCTAATTTTGCAAAACCATTTCCAAATTATGCCTGGTGTTGGCTTAATGGTGAAGGTGGTGGGCTTGGGATCCTAGGATCCTGAGTTCAAATCCCACTTGGCTGTTGAATTAATGCCAGGTGGGGTTGACTCTGCCTGTCATCCTTCTGAGGTCGGCAAAATGAGTGCCAGCTTGCTGGTATCCTGTGTTGGAGTTGCGACCTCTCCAGGATTGTGTCCAATAGCCAAGGAGACTGTTTAGGCAGCGCCAATGCTCTGCACAGAGTATGGTCCCAATGGATGGATGGATATCTGGATTATGGATGGATGGATATCTGGATTTGGATCTTCACCAAGATTGAATCAATTCTTCCATGTCACACATCCAACCTGTCCATTAATTTTCATCCAAATCTGTCCACAATCTTTTGAGATATGGTCCCAATGGATGGATGGATGGATTTCCAAATTGCATGGAAGATGAAAATTCTCACAAACTGTGAAAAATTCAGAGCTGGCAATAATGCACCAAAAAGGTAACAAGATGGACCCGAAGAATTGCCATCTCATTGGCCTGTTCTTCAATTTTACTAAAATAAGGCAATTCGCTGTCTGTGGATCTGTATGTCCGTTCCCTATGGAATCCTAAATGGATTGGCCAATCTCCACCAAATTTTACATTCTTATTTGGAGTGCCCAGAGTCAGGCCATGAAAATTAAATAAATCTCTCCCCCCCCCCTTCCACCCTTGCCCCTCCCCCCAGGTGAGTGTGGGGAAACAAATTGCTATTTTTGCCAGTATACGTGGAATGATGCAAGTGGTTGAACCACTGACGCCTGGCTGAGAGAGGGGGTATTAAGGGTGGGAAACGATGCCAATTCTGAAAACAAATCCGCTCGCTCCCGGTGGGAGTGGGTATTGACTAGTATTCATAAATTGTTCATGAACGTTTTACTTATCCATAATAGATTCAGGATTGATCTGGCCAACAACCAACCATGGGAGTGAGCAGGTTTTAGAAGTGGATATTCAACAATGTATCACCATCAAACAATAAATCGGCTTCGAGAAAAAGTCAGGAGAATATAAACTGCCCTAATTGTTAGAATTTAACTATTACAAAAATATCTTCATACAAGTTTGATATCACCTAAGCATTATCTTCACGATATCAACATATTAAGCAAAATATACTATAATATACTTGAAACTGCATGAAAGTTGTGGCATGATTATTATCAAAAGGGGTGTCAGACAAAGCGACGCAATATCCCAAAAATGGTTTTCCACACGCCGAGGAGCTAAGCTGGGAAAATATAGGAATAAGTGTCAACGGATAAAAGGTCAACCACCTTTGATCCGTAGCTTGGTGGTATAAATGTTAGAGCGTCTGCTCCTTGTCTGGGAGGTCGGTGGTTCAAACCCCAGCTGAGTCATAACAAAGACTTTTTAAAAAGGTGCATGCTGCTTCCTTGCTTGACATTCAGCATTCAAAAGGAGAAGAGCATGGACAATCCCCATAGGTTGGCATCGATGGGGAGGAGGAAATTCATACTTAAGAAATGACCCACTGAGTGCAGTAAGAAAGGTGACGCCATTGTTGTAACATCACTGGTACTCAGTTTCCTGGGAAGTGGCGGCAATTCCCCCAAACTCAGTGGCTGTGTTTGTCTTGTCCAAAAGTCCTTTCTTGTGTCTCATTTGTATAATGTCCGTGTGTGTGTGTGATGGGTGAATGGCAGCTCCATTATGAGCCTTAGATCTTGTATTTAAAAAGAAAACGAAAAAAAAAAGGATGGCAATTTCATTTCGAACAACAATGAAGAACTGAAAATCATGATGTAAGAGCTAAATTTGGGGAGCTGAGGATTAGACGATGACTGAACATGAGGAAGACAAAAATCATGTTCAAGTAGAGGGTGGTCAAAAAAAAAGTTGACCCACAAAAGGTGTTGTTAAAACTTTAATTCTATTTTTTTTTTAAAAATAATGATACTGTTGTGGAAATGGCTCCTCAGGATTAGCTCTGTTTGGTATAATTCAGTTATATCCTCAATATATGTAATTGCATAAGTGTGACATAATTAATTGTGATATTAGACATGCATCGCTTATGTAATTGATAGATGACATCTCCCCCTCCTAATGTATGTGTCTGAAAATCTCAACCCTATGACCCCATTTTCAATATCCTTACCTCTGCAAATCTGTCTAAATGTCTTTTTAGTATTCGCTAGGCCTTGAGGCTAGCAGAGCAGGAGTTGAAGGGTCACAGAAGGGTTTACCCTGCCAACAGAGTGAGCCGGCACCCAATGGTAAGTGAGGGGGGAACAGTGCGGCATGTTATCAATGATGCATGGGCCTGAGGGCGTAAAGACGGAGAGGGGAAGGAAGTCGCAGGAGTTCTTAGGAATCTCAGAGCAGGTCTTCAACTGTTGTTTGGCGGAGATGAGAAATTTCCTCTTTCACAATGCCCCAAAGCGAGTTGTCACATGTTGTTCAGTCCGGTCTTCGAGGAGGCTACACTATCTCAGATCCACATCCAATCCATCATCCACTGAATTCGTCGTCGAAATATTCTCTAACTCCGTGAGCATAATGTGCTGGTGCACCATCTTGTTGCAGGATAGCTCATTCGTGACAGTTGAAGACCTCGAGACATGTCAGGGGCTGCTTTTATGACCTCCAACCCACAACATGAAAGATGTCCAAAAGAACATGGAGAAAAAAAATCAAATTTGTGAGGAGAATGGAGGGAAGCGTACAGATAAATTCTAACTGCGTGTATCGGGACTTTGTAGCCATGCTGTAAATCCCAATCCAACAGGAAGGATTACTACTGGTGTACCTGGACAGTGTAAAATGAAACAAGGTGTATGATAATTACCTTTAACAATATCCCCCTTCCGCCACGCCGCGGGGGATAAAAAAGTGAAAAAATGATTTTTTGGAGCCAAGACCTCACGTTCTGTGGAAGCTATTATTTAATTATATTGGGTAAGAAAAAAAACTTGCTTTTTCCTAAATTTTTTCCTTAGAGTAAATTATACTCTTATAACTCGAGATCTTGACAATTATTTAGGCCATGAGGTCCGATTGTCACTTATGGAATCAGATTTTGAATATCAGCTTTTAATAAGCTTGTATGATACATTAGTCAATCTTTCCAGGAGCCAATCACATTGCACCTAGCCTCACACAGCCAATCAGCATAAACCAGGAACAAATGAATACACAGCCATCTCTGTTTTCTATACATACTTGTATGGATCGGTGCGCTTCATACACCTCACCACACATCGCTGTGAGGCATAGGTATCTTTGACCATGCCTGCATTCTCCGGGAGTGAGGAAATAACGGAGGGGAGGGGACGGGGGATGTAGTGTTGGTGGATCTGGGGTTATGGGGGATGGGGAATGGTGGAGGGGGTTGGGGGCGGGATGGTATCAGTTGAGCTGGATGGCAAAAACTGGACGGAAATTCGAACTGCCAGCCTACAGAGTAGACATGGCTCAAATACACCGCTTCCCTTGGACTTCTGGCCAGGTTTTTACGGCGTATATTTTTTTTGCCCATATCTCGATCTTGATTAATCAAGTCAAAATAACAAAAAAAAATTAGCGTTGATGAATACAGGTGATCACGAATGTGCTTCTTTGGTTGCTAAAAAAATATATATATATATATATATATATATATATATATATATATATATATATATATATATATATATATATATGAACAAAATGGCAAATTTGTGAAAGAAAATTTGAAGAAGAAGATATTTTGTTCACAAATATGCATAACCATATACATTTGCTCCATTATAATAAAATATATCGATGCCACTTTTGAATGTTTTGCAGCTGTAGAGGAACTCGGGTAGAGTTTGAAACAGCAAAGGGCTTACCTTGTGTCGCTTTTCATGGTTGCTTTACGCAGCTTTCTTCACGAGAAGAGCATGGGAGGAGTCAATTTATTTATATCCTAGCCAACTGAAGGAATTGATCAGGTAGGTGAGAGCTGATTGGTTATTCCCTCTAATTGCAGGTGAGATACGTCATTGGATCTTGTTTTCATATACAGTAAAACCTCGCCGTGCATGTGTGTTCATGGTCTGTGATTTTGCATTTCCGCACTCTTTCAGACACCCTTTCTCTCCCTCTGCACCAATATTTATGTGTACCCATGGAAAAAGTGATTCCCCCCCCGCTTGCCTATCAGGATACCACCGATGACAGCTGCAACCTCTGCCAGGCCGCTCCACACACAACAAAAACATTATGGAAGACTGAGCGGTCTTGCCTCCACAAAGGTAAGAGCACAACATAATAGATGTGAGGGATCTGTCGGTCGCTCCTGGGAGATCAATCAGCTATCTCCATGTCATGGGCCTGTTCAAGCAGAACTGACCAGGGCTACTCAACAACAACTTCATCACAATACTGTACACTGTACAGGTACTCTAAGCAGAAAAGCCTTCTTATTGATGGTAAGTGTTACTTATTTGATCTCATTATACTCAATTGTTCTTATTTTTCTATGAAATGTCTTGTTTTTAAAATTTACTAATGGACTTAAATTTTGGGGGTGGGCTGGAACGTATCTCATTGACTTGTGTGCTATAAAGTGTTCGCTGTTCACGATTTCACCATTTACGGAGGTTCACAGGAACGTAACCACCGCGGACGGCGAGGTTTTCCTGTTTATACATAATTATAAAGTCCATTGGTTCTGGAACAATAATACTTGGTTATCTTATAATGCAGCGCCGATAACTGTAAAGGCAAAATGTTCAAATTTAACATATTAAGAGGATAAATAAAGGCAATTAGATATTAACCTTTCAGAATTAAACAGGTGAAATGATGAATTCTGAAGGCTCACAGCTTTAAAATGTAGCTGAACATATTTTTTGTCGAAATGTCAAGCTTGCTTAACCATCCCTCCTCTCTCTTCTCTTTTTGAGTAGGAAGTGCTGATGGGTTAGACAACAAAATAGGCCCAGGAGAGAAAGAAATGAAAGAAACTTCAAAACGATTCTGCATTCCGTTCCCTCATGGCATTTTCACGGTTATAAACAACCACGGGAGGCAGAGAAAGTAGGTAGGCCACGAGTCAAGGAGAAATGTGTTTGGCTTCATAGATTGTACATGAGGGGGTACTTTGTCGCAAAGCCATTGATATTTAGCCAGTACCCCCAAATAAACGTTTCTTTATGTGGGTCAAGTGCAGGGAACATCGCCTTCTATCATAAGGACCGATTATAGTCAAATTAGGAAGAGCACCCATCCCAAGTGATGGGAAAAGTTAGCAAGGGTATCCGTCCCCAGTGACAGGAAAGGTTTAAGTTAATCTAGCCATTTCAATAATATTTCATGGACTTTAAAAAGGTTAACTGTGTTGCACTCTTGGTTTCCCTCAGAACCAAAGCTCTGAGCTACTTACAGTGCCTTCTGAAAGTATTCACACCTCTCGACTTTTTCACATTTTCTTGTGTTACAGCATGAATTTACAAGATTGAGGGCCATGGAAGAGTGAGGTGTCAGAGGGCCTCAGTTGGACACAGCAAGCAAGGCCAATTATGAACAGGAAAATATATATATATTTATATATATATATATATATTATATTATATATGCATATAAGTAACACCTCCTCAACTCCTCTCACCGAAGCTGCTGCATAAAGCAACCTAAGACAGCCTACACAAGGTAAACGCTTTGCTGTTTCAAACCCTTCGCAGAGTTCCTCCACAGAACTCTGGAAAGGGTTTGAAACAACAAAGCGCTTACCTTGTGTAGGCCTTCTCAGGTTGCTTTATACAGCAGCTTCGGCTAGAGGAGTGTGGGAGGTGTAATTATTTATATAATCCTAGCCACCTGGGTTTAGTTGATTCGGTGAGAGCTGATTGGCTATTCCCTCCATTCATAGGTGAGAGATGGGGTGAGTCTTTAAAAAAATATATATATATATATATAAATCTCTGCACAGTGTGGATGGGGCAAGACTAGAAATGGTAGTGAACAGCATGCTTGAAGCCCTGTAGGGGAGAGTGGGATTGAACAGCTGGAGGAAGACAGTTCCACAAATGGGATAAAAGAGGAACAAAAGGTGGCGAGGTGTGCAAGAAGCCCGGATTTTGGAAGTTGAATGATGAGGCGGTTGCTGGAAAAAACACGTACATTCTAGAGTTACTGGGGAGGGTTTGACTGCTGAGAGAGCAGAGGAGCGAGACCGGAGGAGAGGCAGTAAAAAGCAAAGCTGAAAGCAACTAGCCTTGTGATTCAACCTCATCGCAGGAAAAGCCAGTATTGTGGAGTGTTTTATATTCCACAAGAAACATATGATGCTGGGGCTCCAGCCCATAGAGCAGAGCAGAGCAGAGCACTAATCAATTGAGATGGAGACAAACGCCTTGTAGGCTACGAGTAGTTCTGATTTTTCAAGTAATGACTTGTCACGATGGAAGATGCCCAACCTGCGGCTATCTTTGGAGGCCAGCTTTTTGATATAATCGGCCTCGGAGAGGTTGTGGCTGATCATGAGGTCTAAGATAAGTTCACCACACTGACCTTCTTCCAGTGGCTCACCGTTGGCAATAGATATTTGGGTTGATTTGATAATCCTTTGGCAGCACCAGGGTGAGACTGAGACCTTCCAGGATTGAAAGACGTGTTACATTTGTCAGACCAGCATTTAATCAATTCCAGATCGGCAAAGAGTGACATGCTGCCGTCTGCCTGTCATGTTAGTTTTAATGATCGTGTGCTTATGTACCAGATAATACAATTCATATTGCCTCTCTCTCCTACATCTTCTCCACAATAGACCGATGAAGTAAAAGCTGTATTTTGCACTCACACTTTGTGCCAAATTAATCCGGTTCACAACTCAGGTGACTGCTGAAAAATATTTCACGAAACAGAAAGAAAGGCGATGCACAACCCAGCTGCATGACAATCTCAATTCAATCACAGGTATGTTCTTGTAGGCCTTAATTGTTCAGTTATGATAAAGAAGCAGCAACATCAGATAAAGCATATTTACATTCTGCAAACACCTTCTCATTGTGTTCCACAGGCGTGACAACCTACATCTCATCGGATTGTTAAAATATATCTGATTTTATGTTTCTTTCAATAGCCCTTCTGCAAACAAGTCTAAACCAGTCCAACAGTTTGGAATTCGTGTTCTGCACGCTGTAACCTGGAAGCAAGCATCTGACTTTGAGGTGGTAACAGTACACTTGCCTCCCTTTGAAAGGTGATCCCCAGAAACTCAACAAACCTCTCTGTCAAACATGTGAATAATTTACAGGCACTTGAACCAGACTCCCACATTGCTCAGCAATATGCAAAGCCTCGAAATGTAACTGTGGTGTCATCGTTTCAGCTCTGTTAGCACCCGGCAGACTGAACTTTCTGACAGCTTGTTTACCCCAAGATTGTGCGATGATTGCGGATGTTACCATTCAACAACTCAATGCAAAAATGTTAAAATGTGTGGAAACAACCTCTCAGTTTGACCCAAGGGCCGATGAAGTTGTGTGGTATTGGGAGGATCTCAAACACGTATACCACGTGACCATGAAACATGTATCATGTGGCCACACGATAAATGTTTCCTTGGTCCATGGAAATTCCACACTTTAAATTTAGATATTATTGTTACCTCGAAGGGAAGGGGGATCCGGAGCTCGAGTGTGTTAAGAATAGTATGGTCCATATGTCTGCAAAGGTTAGATTACTCTTATAACAGGCAAAATGTCAGATCAAGTCATATTGTAAAATGTGTACTGAGTTGGCAGTGAGTGTTCACTTTAAGACAGTGGAGGGTAAGTTTGTCGTGTAACACCTCCTGTAAATCAGGCGAGGCCAGATGAGGTCTTGGGGCAGCGGGCATTTAAAGGCAACCCAAATGCTCAGACCACCTCGATGCTAATCTATCCCTTGATACCCGACAAAATAGATATGATTTGTCGTTTTCCGATTTCCGAATTATAAAATCGGTAAATTTGCGATAAAAAGTCGAAATCTTCTTCTTCTTGAGATTGGCCATGACATCACACACGGAAGTAAACCACCAGATCTGTAAGTCACTGTATACGGGTTACATCGCGGTACAATTTAACTCAAACGGAGAATAATTTTAAATTTTCCACAAATATGCCGAGTCGTTGCGTCCTTGCTGCTTATGTATGTAGTGATACAAACTGAGGTGGTTTCGTGCTACACCAATGGCCGAAACACCCTAAGTTTGCCAGAAATTGGACGAGGTTTGACTGAAATACCCGAATGTGGATCAGGCCTACAAAATGTTCGCTTTTGTTCTCGAATCATGTTATAAAGCACCGTTATGAAACATGAGAAACACAATTATCTCATGGTTATCCACAACGACTGAGAGAGGATGACATACCCATGATCAAGTGGAAGAAACAGCCGCCACTCAAAACTGTAAGACCATCTCTACCGAGCTACCAGCACATGTACACGGATGATTTGAGTGGTGAATCAAACACCCGTTGCCATTTCCCTGCAATTACCAAAGAGCATCTGAAAATAATTATTTATTTTAAACACAAATTTCGACAAATCAAATGAACCACAATCTAATTATAATGGAAAGAATGTTTGTGTGTCTCATCTACTCCTCCAAGAGGATTTCACCTAGGACACTAAACCTTTCAGGATACCCTCCCCCACGACCATCCCTCCATAATCCCCCATCAACCACCACCACCACAACCACAATACCCACTTACCATGCACCCCCCTCCATAATACCGACCACCATCCACCCCCCCCCTTCACCAACCAACCACAATACACACCACCTTCCCACCTCCCCCTCATTCCACCCTCCTACCCCCTCACAATCCTCCATCCACTTGGGGGGGGGAGGTGGACATGGACACCTCATGGGCATGATGGTGGAGACACAGCATCGTCACAAATGGCATCCGGGAAAAGTATGAAACAGGACTATCCCGTAACATACAAGACACCTGGTCAGCCTGCGACGGAGGGACAAATCATTCGTCACCCATTCTGCCCGAGGTGTCTGAGTCTGCCTGGGCGGTGCCCCATGCTGTCAGGTGATGATGGGTATTTCTGCTCGAGTAAAACTATAAAACGATTTATCAATTAATACAAAATCCCTCCCTTATAATCCATTGCTGAATGGATAAAATCAGACCCCACTGAGCTGAAGTGATCATGTCACCAGAGTTATTATTTTTTGTATACCTTGTCAATGCTCGTATGAGAGCTAACACACAACGCACAGTGAGGGGGGCATGAGACAAGAAGGGCGGAAGTGGGAAGGACAAAGCAGTGGGGAAAAGGAGTCCACGAGGAGATCTGTGGAAGGGAGAGGGATGGGGCGGGGAACATGGGAATACAAGATGGACATTACAGGGACTTTCAGGAAGGAAAGCAGGGAATTTGAAGAGTGGGTTTGGGGTGGTTTAACGGGGGTAAAAAAGATCGAGGATTTGAATGGGGACGATAAGAGGTGGTGGTGAAGAGGTCTTTTGAAGGCTTGGAGGGAAGAATGGGATTGAACTGAGTGGGGGAGTGTATTCCAAATGCAGGGACAAAAAGAGGAATGAAAGAGTGAAGGTGAGCAGAGATTCGTGATTTGGTAGTGTTGCCAGAAGGGGGTTGTTGGCGGATCTTGGCGCCATGCGGAAATATGGTGGGGAACAATCGCAGACAGGGCGGGGGGGGGTGACACTGGAGAGGAGACGGTAGAAAACAGAGAGACCACCGACCTGCCTGCAGTGAGAAAGTAAGAGGTCCAAAGACTCAGCCTCATCACAGAGAGATGCCAATGATCCAAAATGCCTTGGTTTCCACAGTGTGAAGCCGAGAAAGGTGGGAGGCAGGAGCACCAGCCCAGAGGGAGAAGCAGTACTCATCAGGCTGCAGACGAAAGCATTGTATGTGGTCAGGAGCTCAGGTGGGCCAAGGAAGACTTTGCACGATGGAGGATTCCCAGTCGGCGACTGGCTTTGGAGGCCAGGTTGGAAATGTGGCTTTCCCAGGAAAGATCATGGCAGATAGTGAGACCAGAAGCTTGAAAGAAAGGACTTCTTCCAGAGGATTGTTGAGAAAGTGGATGGGGGATTTTCTAAACGGTCCTTTCGGAGAGACATGGTGAGAGTGTGAGATTTGTCCGGATTGAAAGACATGTTCCACGTGTTGGACCAGTTTGTGATTTACCCAGATCTGCAGTGAGTGAAGAAGCTGCTGCTTGCTGGTCTGAGGGATGACAGATGGTACGGCAGAGGATGGAGTCATCAGTAAAGAGATAAAGAGAATTTTCCAGAGAGTGGAGAGATCATTGATGAAAACCAGAAAAGAACAGGACCCAGACTGCTGTCTTGAGGAACTCCAGCCTGGATAGGAAGAGGGGATGAAAGAACTCCATTTATGGCCACACGTTGACTGGGACAGAAGAGGATGTCTGTGAGCAAGAGTGGAGATGGCCTTGGATACCATAGGAAGAGAGATTGGTGAGCAGGGCAGGGTGCCAGACTGTGTCAAAAGCACGTGATATTGTTGTGGAGCCGGCGTCGGTTGCGAGCACGACCGCTAGGTGGAGCAGTAGGGTCGACTCTACCGAACACCCGGAATCTAGATCGTACCTTTCGAAACTCCGAAAGGTACGGTTCCCCTACAGGACCGTGAATCGTCAATAAATCAACCACGTGGTACAGGGTTATTTGCCAAACTTCAAAATACCTAGAGGCCCATGTGGCAAAACTACCGAGTATTCACACCCTCGACGGAGCTCGAACGGGAGAAGTTGTTTCCGTGCTCGACCCGTGCGTAACCCGAGCGGATGTTACCGAGGTCCCATCGTCAAATGCACACAACAACGGCAACAACGGCCTTTTTAATTCCCCACAACGCACCGTGTTAAACCAATGAAGAAAACACAGAAACGAGCTGATACATTCAACAAATGGATATATATAATATATATTATATATATATATATATATATATATATATATATATATATATATATATATATATATTATATATATAACAATAGGTGGGGAGGGAACACATAAGGGCAGAGTTATCCGACTATAAGAATATGCAGTATGTACAAGGCAAAAGGCACTTAACAGTTCCTACTTAAAGACGGGGCCCCACAGACGCACACCCAACAGAAACGAAAGGGACGTTCCCGCCTCGTGCAGTCTTCGACGAGACGAGCGAACCAGGCTGGCGTCGAGATGCGACCAGCCCAGCGCCAGCAGACCACGCGCCCGATCTGACGGAGAACCAGACTCCAGTGACAGGACGAGATGAGAGCAGACGCCGGTGACAGGACGAGACGAGAGCAGACGCCGACGACAGGACGAGATCAATCTCCCCCGTTCGTCAAAAGTCACTAACCTTTCTCTCTAGGAGGGAGGGCCTCTTTTCCTGACCCCTCGCCTCTTGATTGGCCGGAACCACGCGCGATTCCCTGGCCGCCCTCCATTGGACAGACGCACGGTAGGCGGGCAACTCCCACCCTTCTGAGCGGAGGCGTTTGTGCTCCGCCCACCTCCTCACCTCTGGCCGCGTGCTTAATGGCGATCGTGTTGAGTCGGAAATGGGGAGGGTGAGACGCCTGATCCTTGCCGATTGGTTAAGGAGGGACGCCATGCCTACGTTGGACTCCGCCCACAGCGCACTTGCTGAAGAGCACGCGAAGAATGCTGCGAGCAGAGTGTTGTTGCTATGAGAGCGAAGATGGTGTGGATGTAAAAATCCTAACTATAAAAATAACTCACAGCGCATGAACATTTAATTACCCATTGAAAAAGGGAAAGGAGAACTATCTATCCACATTTACTTATCGAAATAACTGAGCTATGGGACCTGAATGCAGTGTGCACAAGGCTTCCAGATTCGTACAATATGTCTGGGGATACGGCTCTGATTTCATGTCCGGCATTGAGGACCTCATCCATTGTTGGGAGAGCAAAGCAGCATATCCAGGGTAGAGTGACCTGGTCTGAAACCAATTATGATCGGAAATCAGGCCATTGGAAAGAAGGAAGATTTAATGTCTGAAGCGATGATGGATTCCATAACCTTGCAGATGATTGGGAGAAGGCTGATTGGTCTCTAGGTGCAGGGATCTGTTTTTGCACCTTTTTATGCAGGGTGGTAATGTTTGCTGATTTCCAAGCAGATGCAGATGACCTTGAGCAAATGAGAGGGTGAATAGAACAGACAGAGGGTGAGCAAGAGCAGAGGAGCAGATTTTCAGGACACGTGGACTGATGCCGTCTGGACAGTTGCAGAATCTGAGTCATGGTTTGACAGCAAGCCTCCACTTTGTCAGACGAAAAGGACACAGAGTCCAGAGACAGTTGGATGCGACTGGGTAAGGTGGGAACAGAAAGCGATGGGTTTCGGACACAGACTTAGATGCAACACCGAGTTTAGGCATTCAGCCTTTTCACTGAATTTCACTGAGTGCGGTATCAGCAGTGCGGCATTTGAGGTAAGGGAGGGGATGCAGGGGAACATACACCAGAAACAGATTTGATTAGACACCACCAGGATTTGGAGGAGGGAGAGAGGTTTGAGAGTTCAGACTTGAGCTTAGAAAGATGTTGTTTTCTGGCTCTCCTGAGGGAAGATACACACTTGTTTCTGAGCTTTATGGAAGGAACTGAGATTACCCTCAGTTGGGTTTGCTTCATGAGGAAAAGGCAAGTTGTTTCAGGACAACTGCCTCGCCACAAGCTTCAGTGAACCAAGGGCGGGAGAAGGGTAGGACAACTGAAGACAAGATGGGATAAACTGTGCATGAGGGAGAGCAAGTTTCTTTGAAAGAATTCCCAGGATGAGTTGATGTTGGAGAAAGTAGTGATGGGAGACCAGTCTATAAGTTTGAGGGCTGCTTGGAGACCCTGCCAGTCGGCTTGAGTGAAATGCCAAACTCGACGACGCTGAGGTGGTTCTCTGATAACAGCCAGAGAGATGTCCACTTTGACAAGCACGTGGTCAGAAGAACTGCTTGGAGCGGAGGAAGAACAGCAGATATTTTCAGGGAAATTTGTCAAAATCAGATCCAGAAGAGATAGATTACCGTTGGTTGAGATCCGGGTCGGGAAATTGACCGATTGAGTCAGTTTTCATCTTTATGAACACTTCCGCCTTCTTTCTCTGAATTGCTCGCACAAGGCTGGAAGTGATTTGACTCCACAATTCTGCCGAAGAGCGTTTCCATCACTAATTTTGTCTCCAATAGTTTCTTCAAAATCCCACTGATCAATTTCAACATTCTGAGAACCATCAGAGTTCCTAATAATGGTGGAATCAGTATCAGAATCCAAGCTCAAAATGCACTGTTTCTCGATGTAAGCTGCCGTTTGGATCAATATGGCTTCAGGATGTGACATCACTGGCGAAATTTAAAGTCGACATTCTCGGGCTTTTTTGCCACTTTGCGTTTGGAAAAAAATTTCAATTTTTCTTCCCTTCAAATTAAAATGTGATTAATGACTCTCAATGGTTTTCAGGAAAAAAAATTGCGTTTGGGTTCCCCTTTAACACCAAAGACACACTGGAAAGCACATTGCTCTTTCAGAGGAATGACCGTTACAAACTGTTTGACTGGCAGGCCATGCAAGCTATGGTGGTGAGGTCTGCTGCGGAGCCCTGGAGGAAGGCGGAACACTTTTGTTCAGGCCTGCCCCACAGGGTGGGATGGCTTGGAAAATGGTCCTGCCCACAAGCAGCGTGCATGGGGGTGGTCCCAGAGTTCACGAGGACCGTGGCCGTACTCTGTGGGTAGTTGAGCTTTGCACACGGCGACGTCAACATCTTGCTTTTTCTTTGCTTTGCCTACCGAGGAAGACAAGACCCTCTCATCTCGTCTCCCTCATCACAATTTCCACTTGGTCCATAGCTCCCTGAGTCACACTTCGTCCATGCAGCGTCGACCCACATGACCACACCATTGTGTGGAGCCACAACCAGCTCTTGCCAGCTACAAACCTTCATCAGTCCCCATTGTTCATCATGTGCGAGTATGGTAAATTGCGCCATTAGGGGGTGAGGCTTTATTTATTTCCTAATGTACATAAATTTGTTTTTTTTTGTACCTCACCTCCCTCATTTGTTGTCCTTTTGTGTCAGATCTGTCCAAGTTCTGAGGCCTTGTCTATCTCCATGTCAGATTTCATTATAATAAAACTTTTTGTTGAAAGACACGTTTTCCCCCCATACGTGCCACCATGTTTGGCCTCTGATTGAAGTGATCCTTACGGTTTTGTACATGGTAAAGAACAGTTTAGTGAACCCAGTATGAATTTGGCAAGCTCGGCAATCTTCAGGAGTAGCTAAAGCTCCTGGCGCGACGGGTGACGTTAGTCGGACCGGTCAACGTGACATTATAATATTTCACATCTGCAATTGCTGGCCCTCAACAGTCATGAGTAATTTTATGCAAGGTATACTTAAGAGCATGATGGCAGGATAGCTCAGAGGTAGCGGACTTGCCTTTGAGTTCTTTGTCTGAGTACCGTATATGATTTCCATCGGAATAGGAGCCGACAACAAACTGTTGGTCTGGTTTCTCCACAGAGAGTTGCATGAAAGAGTATGCCGTTCTTTTCTGGAGACATTAATTTGGATATCTTATCTGATAGTGCTTGGCTGGAGAACATTAAAGACCTCCAAATGACCTATCGAACAATAATAGACCATCATGTGCAGGTAATCAAGCCAACTTCCAAAATCTATCCAGGCACAATTTGGAATTACCAATGGGAAGGCAATAGCGACCAGTCAGCGTATTCACTGTGATAAAACTGCTTTAGCAGTACCGACACTACCCAAGAGTATTGTCCTAGATGAGAACTCTACCTTTATGAACCGACTCTGATGTAGAAGTAGAATGAATAAGAAGAGAAAAAGTTTTCATGAATGGTTGTCAGATTTTCAAACTTTGGCTTTCCTGCTATTTCTCCTAAAGTTAGCATTAATAAATATATTGTTAAACATCGATAATAATAAATGTCAGTGTGTATCAGTGTGAGTGTCTCCTCCATAACTGCAAAACCATGAAACCTGGCAGCCTGAAACTTTGCCTGCATACTAAGAGAACTCCAAGGGAGTGCATGAATGAAAACTGGGTGTTTGGGTTAATTAAAACACCCCTTTTGAAGATAATTTATGGTAAAACCAGAAACAGGTTTACATATGGTCAGCCTGCATTCAGCTCACTCAGCTCATGGGTCTTAATACGCCATTTTGTCCGTTCAGCTCAAAAATGCCTTGCCTTGGAACAGGTCGGTTTCTGGACGATAAAACTTCATAGTTACGAATCACTGTATAAATAGCTGTTCTTCATACCTACGAATCGCTGCATACATTGCAATGCTTATAAATGCCTGGAGACGCCAGTGTTCATGGCTTTATTTAATTTCCGCACATGCAATAAGCTCGAGAATCTCTTAACCCAAGCCAAATTTCAAATTTTATATTTTGGAATTGACCTCAGCAGCAGTTGCGACTGCTAAAAAAAAAATGTGTTCATTCGTCCAATTATCATATTGTTTGATGCTCTGGGCGCTGGTTAGTCTGACCGATTGCTAATCGCTTGTCAAACCAGCCATTCCTTATAAACCATTTCGTTGGAGTTCTTGCTTGAGTGCTTAATATTGGTGGGTGGAATCGATTCCAAAGTACTCGATTCTTGATTCAAACCATGGAATTGAAAGGAATCAAGTAGTGAATGTGAATCGATGTCGATTCCGAGTAATTCCTACTTTCAAGAAATAAGGGTTTTTGGCGGGGAAATTTTTTTTGCTCCCTGTTCGGCATGTTCCGGTTACACGTCGCCTGGTAATGTATTAATTGAAAAGGAACACGCCCCTGGGGTGTCCCTTTTGCAATACTGTATATCAGCAAAAGCAAGTCACTTACAAACTAGATAAACAAGCCCCAAGGGTGTGGTCCTTTGAAATATATAGCAAAGCAGAGTTGGTCGGTAAAGTGTGCTGATTACTTTTCTGGCACTGACAGACGGGTAGGCAATACATTGACTGATAAGTGCTAAGTATTTGAGTGTTAAAGTATTGACAACATGTCGTTCAAAAGGTCCAGAGGTGCAGTTTGGAACTATTTCCGGAAGGTTAAAGAAGACAGTCCGAAAGAAGTTGCATGCTCATGAGTTCATTAAACATTGCTCATCACTATAATAAGTCCAATATGCTAAAACATTTGAAAACCAAACACCAAGGAGAGTACCGAGTGATGGTGAGAATGTGGATTCAAAGAAACCAAAGTCTGCAACAGCAACAAGTTCGCTTTCGCAATTGACGATTGAA
>CM068965.1:27559515-27576902 GCA_035128595.1 Eptatretus atami | reverse complement strand
ACCAAGTTTGGTCAAAATCCCATCACTGGTTCACAAGTTAGCACGCCAACATAATATTTACCTGATGGGACCTCTGACCTTTGACCTCGGGAACTCGTATTCTCATCAGTTTATCTATACATCATTATACATAATTGTACCAGATTTGACTTGGATCCCTTCAACTGTTCTCGTGTTATTGTGGTAGCGAAAACCTATCACGGACAGACGTAGGGACAGACAGACGGACAGCCGGATGGACAACCCAGAAACACAATGCCTCTGGAGGTTTTGTTGGCGGAGGCATAAATAAACTAGCAGAGAACCCGTCTCTGATGGATTCGTATGTCTCTCCTCAAATGAGCAATTTTTTGGAGTGTGTATTGGTAGAAATGGGAATTCAGCATAAAAATACAGTGAGCAGATATCGCGGTGGGTGGAGCCGGTAACCTTGGCAACCTAGTTCCATTCAACGAGCAAAGATTTCCAATCCATGCTTGTGGTACCTCCGAAGAACTGCTTGGGAGCGAGGATGAAATTATGGAAGCTCGGCTGGGAAACTTCGGCACATTTTGAGCCTACCACCTGACTGAAGATCACCGAAGTTCTTTCCATGCCAACCGACCACCTCCAGGCACCTATCCCTCTCCACATGGCTTCTTCAACCCCGACCTGCCCCTCTCTCTATACTCCCCATTGCTTTGCTTTCAGCAATTTCCATTCGGTGTTCCTCACAGCATTTTATTCTGGTTTCCCATTTGATGATCCGTAAATCAGTAGTTTGTTTCACTTTGGGATATCAGTTTTGATTTGTCATTGCAACTTATGATGCGACGCAAATGGTGCATGGGGAAGTCATCTAAAACTATTTTCTGGGGGATTTTTTTCGATTTTCTAAGAGGTGTAACGGTTTAAACTTTACACTGTATTTATTTTAGTTACATGTTCATTTCAATGTCACCATGCTTTAAATGTTGTTGTTCTTCTTTCGGCTGCTCCCGTTAGGGGTCGCCACAGCGGATCATACCGTTTATGAATCCGCATACTGATTTGGCACAGATTTTACGCCGGATGCCCTTCCTGACGCAACCCTGGTCGCCTCTTACGACACAGGGATAAGGATTGGGTTTCGCCATGATTCCGGGCTGCCCTACACCCTCTCATAGCGCAGCACAGAGCTCCCGTCCTCAAGCGATCCTCCAACCCAAGCCTCCGAGTAGCCGGATTACAGGCGCACGCCACTACGCCCGGTGTCACCATGCTTTAAATATATATATATATTTTTTTTTTTTACATGTTTTATTTAAATTGTAATCTGATTCTTTCTGGCTGCCATCCTCCTGCTTCTATATTCTCGAAGCCCAACAACAACGTCCAAACAACGGCGCCATTTTTCTCACCACACTCAGCGGAGCATTTCTTCAGGAGGAATTTCCTCCCCCACATGGATGCCAACCGATGGGGATTCTCCGTGCTCTATCCTTTTAAATGCTGAGCATCAAGTAAAAAAGCAGCACGTAGCATTTATAAAATCTTTGGTATGACTCGTCCGGGGTTTGAACACCGACCTCCCAGACTTGGAGTGGACGCTCTAACCATTACAACAACAGTCTGGTTTTAGATCTTTTCAGACCCCTTAGACGTTTATACCCCTTCGACCCTTTTAGGCCTTTAATTCACAAACACCACCCACCCTCATGGTGTGGATTGGGGGTTGGGAGGGGGGGGGGATGTGGGGTAAAGCATTGACCATGTGAGCATGTTGACTAATTACGTAAAGTTTGAACTGACTTGGACCATAAGTACATCTATTAATTACATACTATTCCATTAAAACATACCTCGAAGACCTTTAGATCCTGTTTAGACCCCATAGCCCTCATACACCTTTTAGACCCTTTTTACACCCCACAGACCAGTGGTGATTATTTCTTTCTGTGTGCTGGAAGGAATAATCACCACTGATGGTGTTTAAACCAGAACAGAAGAAATTTCACTCACATTTCAAAAAATGCAATCACGTGTTGTAAATTAACTCCTTCCTCGTCACTCCAGCGGCTGGTGAAGAAGGATTTATTGGTGTTGAGCCGCCGTCGCTTTTTAATGACGTTGAAGATGGCGAGCAGAGGAGAAAATCCTGTTCATTGTCATCGTGGTTGTTCAGCCGAACAAACGAAATCCACTTCGCTCATGTCGAACAAAAGTCAATATTAAATACTGACGTGTTGAGTGACTCGTGAATAAGAATGACAAAAGGCCTATAAGGAAAGGCATGTGAGCTCCCAATCATGTTGTGATAACGAGCTCCCTTGAAGAGGACCTTGTAGCATCCACTGAGTCTATTGGCTCTCTGGAAGGACTCCGCCGATTGGCTACTAGTGTTCACACGTTTGCTTTATGACAAATATTTGCAAAAAGTAAAGAAAAATTAATCAGTCACGACACTAGCTCCCCCCTAGATAGATGATCAAAGAGAGACGATCAATTATGATGTGGACATCAGCCTTATTAAATGCCTGCACAAATCTCTTCGGCTAATGGACATGTCTGCTGGAATGAGTTTTCCTCACATCTGCTGCAGTTGTCGGTGGCAAAGCGGTTGATGCAGATGTGGATGGGGCTGAACTCAGTGCTCTTGTGTGTAGACTCACAGGAACAGTGGGAGTCGATGTCACTGGAGTTTGTTCTGCTGTAGCAGTAGGATGAGTTGTATCAGACTCTTTATCCGTGTCGGTGGCCTTGAATCTGTCTAAACTGACCGTTTCAGACTTCCCATTAAAATCAAGGATGAAGTACTTCTCCTTCCTGATAATTACTCAGAAGGGGGCCCGGTAGAGAGGTTGCAAAGAAGCCCTGACAGTGTCATCGCGTACAAAAACATGGGTACAAGACAAAAGATATTTGGGCAGATTTGTGGGACTCTGCTGAGCTCTGGTGGGGATGTGATGTAACTCACTCATTGTCCTTCGCAGTCTGTCCACATAAATTCTCAGGAATGTTCGCCGGAATGTTAGTTGTGAATGTTAGTCAGAGCAACAAATTGCCCAGGAAGGCGAAGTGTTGCTCCAAAAACTAACTCTGCTGCGCTGCAACCAAGATCAGGTTTCACCGTGGCATGACTGCCCAAAAGCACTACCGGTAAGTTTTCCATTCAGCGATGTGGGTCTGCTTGTGCTCTGAGTGACGACTTAAGCTGTCGATGGAACCATTCGACAATCCCACTTTGCAGCGGGGTGGAAATAAGTAGTTCTGGTGCATTTACCTCCAAGTAACTCAGTCAGCATTTTGAAAAGGGTGGACTCAAACTGTCATCCTCTGTCAGTGGTGATAAATAGATGGGGCACCAAACACTGCAACCCATAACGAAAGCTTTGGCTACGGTCTCTGCCGCTATGTCCGGTATTGGAATTTAGTTTCTGGCCACCAAGTGGAATGGTCAATGCACGTTAGTAGATATGTGTTACCACCAGATGGTGGAGGAGGTCCGGCAAAATCAATGTGCACGTGATCAAAACGGGCATCAGAAGATGCAAAGTTACCTAATGGTGTTTCCGTGCGACGATCTATTATCGCTCGTTGACACCGTAAACAGGCTCTGGATGAGTTTCTCACATTGCAGTTCATTCCGCACCACACAAAACGTTGAGTCACTAGGTGCTGTGATGCTCTGATACCAGGGTGAGCTAGATTGCACAAAGCATCAAAACAGCCCGTCTGAATTCAGCAAGAACAAATGGATGAGAAGTACCAGTGGATAGGTCACAAACAATAGTGCCTTCAGAAATAGGGAGAGGTACTTCACTGAACTTGAATGATGTGGAGCTGGCTCTGAGATGCTGAAGTTCATCATCCCCTGCTGCGCCTTGGAAAGCCTGTTGAAATTGATGGAGGTTGTTGTTTTGACAGCATTGATATTTAACCGCAAGGAGCATCAGCTGCAGTATTCTCCTTACCACTTACATGACGTATATCAGTGGTAAACTGAGAAATGTAGTCAAGGTGTCAGACTTCTCTTGGGGAACAGTGATCAGGTTTTGCCTGAAAAGCATGTAGTAACGGCATATGTTCAGTGTAAACACAAAACTGCCTACCTTCAAGCACGTGACTAAAGGAGCTGTACCTTGTCTCTGGCTGCAACCTTTTGAAAAAGAAGGAAATAGACTCCCACTTCCCTTCCACATGCTGTTGGAATACTCCACCAACTGCCACATCCGACGTGTCCACCATGATACATAGTGGTGCGTCTGACTTGGGATGGACAAGCATTGTGGCCTCTGCTAGCGAAGATTTAACTGCAGTAAAGCAGCGACACATTCGTTGGAACAAACCAGAAGTCTTTTTGGCTCCTTCCCATGTCATGTGATGAGGTCAGTTAGAGGATGAAGGGTGTCTGCACAGTTTGGGATGAATCTCCTGCAGAAATTCCCCATGCCCATAAACTCCTGTAGCTTGGCACTGTTGGCTGCAAGTAATCCTGGATCGCTTTGACCTTGTCAGACAGTGGATGAATCAAATCACATGCTCGTCAATCAAGTGCCACAAAAACTGTAATGAGGGCACCCAAAATCCTGCAGTTGTGGTACAGGGTAACAGTCTGGTACTGTGTTCCATTTCAGTGTGTGGTAGTCACCACAGGGTGTCAAATCACCAGACATCTTCTTCTGGACCATAGGTAAAGGTGAGGACCAGTTGGTGCTTGAAGGTCAAAATGATACCCAGCTCAAGACGGTAAAACTCAGCTTTAGCAATTGCATAACAACTAGTCGACGTCGGAACTAGTCGACGTCGGCGAGCCGCGACCAGAGGGCCATGTGTGTCAATGTGGTGAGTGGTGGAGTTTTTGACCGCCACTTTACTGCAGGTTGGCAGAGTTATTTCTGGTTACTGTTGAAGGATGGCATCATAACTGGCCATGCGGTTGGACTTGACAAACATTGGACTGACAGGAGGCACGTGTGCGGTGATACCTTTGACACAAAGATTTGTGGTAGAGTTGAAGAGCCTTTGGTTTTTGACATCCACCAACAATCCAAAATGCTTCAAGAAATTGGCTCCGATGATAGGGATGAGTAAGTCAGCAATGATAAATATCCATCGGTAAACAAGCCTCAGGCCAAGATTGAGAGTTATCAATCGTTCACCGTATGTGGAAATGGTGGATTTGTTGACAGCAGCTTGGAGAGTAAATGCAGATGGTTTACGTTTGTCCATAACCACTGGGGGTAAAACGCTGACCTCAGTTCCAGTGTCACCTAAAAATTTGGTGCCAGTGGTCCGGTGTTCCTATCACTGATGAAAAATAAGCGACTTGGTTGTTGGTCGCCAGATTGACTTGTCACTGCTAATCGCTGGCTGTGGCGTTTCCTGACTGTGAAACAGGGCAGCTTGTGAAGTTGCAAGGCTGAAAGCATTGTATGCATTCTTCCCAAATCGCCAATGATACCAACACTTGCTCCCTGCATGTTGCTGTGCACCAGGACTACGGGATTGTCGTCCCTTCCTTTGCTGGTTCCCACGGGTCCAACTCCGACCACGCTCTTCTTTAAGATGGCATGTAAGGGTCAATGATCTCTTTGACTCTCTAGAAAATCCTCTTTATCTATTTGGTGATGACTCCACCCATCCCTCATCCTACAGACAAGCAGGCTGCAGCCGCTTCCCTCTTTTCAGACCTTGACAAAATCACAAGCTGGTCAAACACTTGGAATTTGTCTTTCAATCCTGACAAATCTTACTCTCATCATCTCTCTCCAAAAGGACCGCCTGGCCACCCTCCTATCCACTTTCTTAACAATCCTCTTGAGGAAGTTCAGTCATTCAAACTCCTGGGTCTCACTATCACCCACGGTCTTTCTTGGGTAAACCACATTTCTAAGTTGGCCTCCAAAAGCCAGTCGCCGACTGGGCACCTCCGCCGTGCAAAGTCCTTCTTTGGCACACTTGAACTCCTATCCACATACAGTACAAGGCCTTCATCCACAGCATGGTGGTGTACTGCTCTCCTCTCTGGGCTGGCTTCACTGCCTCACAACCTGCTCAACTTGATGCCATGGAGATCAAGACCTTCAAGATCATTGGAATCTTCCACGCTGAAGCTTAGTCTATGGGTCTATGGGTCTATCACTTAGCCATCACAGACAGGTCGGTGGTCTCTTTGTCTTCTTCCGCCTCCTTTCTGGTCTTTTACCCTCTTGCTCTTTCTGTGCTTTGTCCCCCCCCCCCCCCCCCCCCCACTCCCTCAGCTTTCTGCAGGGCTAAAATGGTCCACCATCAACCCCCTTCTAGTAAGACTACCTCAATCCAGTATCACTGTTCACATCCACTCATTTGTTCTTCTTTTTTCCCACCTGTGGAATCAACTTACACATCCTCTTCAATCTCATTTCTTCCCATTCCAGGTCGTCAACAGCTGTTCACCACCATCTCAGATTGTCCTCAATCCTAAACCATGATCTTTTCTACCCTCGTTAACTCTACCCAAATTCCTCCTCCTCCCAAATTTCCAATTTTCTCTCCTTGAAATTTCCTTCCATGTCCAACTTGTCCACCCCATGCATGCGTGTTTTGTGTCCTGTTTTTGGCTGTTACGTCCTGATCCGTTCACTATACTCACTCTTCTACAAGCCTCGACTATGTATACAAGTGTGCACATATATATTTACAATTCAATTCTAACTTCAGTTTCCCATCCACTTCTGGGCAAGCACAAACACCACCATGGGGCGCTATTTCAGCTACATACATACATACATACATACATACATACATACATACATACATACATCTGGGATAGCTGCATTCTATTAAATCTAGATGGTCTAACAGGGTCTATATGTCGATAGGGTCTACAGGGGTATAATGATCTAAACTCTAAAGGGTCTAAGGAGCCTGAAGGTGTCTTAGGGTTTGAAAGGGTCTAATAGGTTTAAAGGGTCTAAAATTTCTAAATGGATCAAATAGGTCTAAAGGGTGTGCAGGTCTAAAGGGTCTAAGGCAGTGTTTCTCAAGGTGGGGCGTGGCAATATTTTGGTGGGGGCATGAGGATTCAGAATTAATGAATCAATATATGATCGCTTTCATAGCTTTGCACTTTCAAATTTTCAAAAGTTTGAAGCTGCGACTGATGCCTCATAGCGTCATAACTAAAAACTGCTTCACCGCGCCCTTGTTATAGCCAATCCGCGGGTAAGGCGTGCCCTTGATCAATTCAATGCTGTTACGTCACTATGACTCGCTTTTCGTCAAGGGGAATTCCTTATATGTAGTATATACTGTAGTGTCTCCAATCATGGTGGGGCGTACGATTTTTTTGAAAATCAAAGTGGGTGTGGGACAAAAAAGGTTGAGAAACACTGGTCTAATGGATCCTAAGGGGTTCTAAGAGTGTTTTTGGTCTATCGGGGTTTAACAGATCACAAGGAGTCTAAATGATCGATGGGGTTTAAGGGGTCTAAAGGGTCTAAAGGATCAAGGGGTCTCAGCAGTTTAAAGGGTCTAAAAGTATGTTCCAATCGTAAGTAATTAATGGACATGTAGGAGTTTCTGATACATATCCTGTATACATATGTGATAGCTGCATGATAGTAAGATTATTCAGCCTAGTGTTGGTTTAACGGTTAAGGTGGCTGGCTTCAGAATTTAGGGTCTGAGTTTGAGCCCCTGCCTTTCCGTTAAATAATACCAGGTGCGTTGACCCAGCCTGTCATCCTTTTGAGGTCGGTAAAATGAGTACAGTACCAGCTTACTAAAACAGGAGGCACCGCATCAGTGGCACAGCCATGCTCCCAGCAATGATGCAACAAGCAGCTACAGGCTGCATTCAAAATAATAAAGCAAGATTATTTATTGTCTTTCATCGTCGGTTTTCTGTGCCATGTATCTCATGTGTTTATCAAATTGCACATATTCCTAAAGGCAGAGACGCCATTAGGGGATGTGCAACCTATGCAATTGCATGGGACCCCGAGATAACAAGGGGCCCCCGAGAGTGGGATCTCACTTTGCTGACAAACATATCAACTTGTGAGTGGTGAAAAACACAGCACAAAGGAAATGCTCCATCAATCCATGTTAAGGAAGGAAATTAATCGATTGAAAAAGTTTTCCCTGATGCTGTTGACATAACTATTAAAAATTAGGAGGTGATGTTATTATTAGTAGAGAAAGCAAGTGAAGTAATAACTACGTTTAATGTACACAAATGCAACAATAATCACAATAAAATTGTATAATTCCTAATGTTAATACATATCGATATTGTTGAGGAAATCCACGCGACAATTTATTGTACGATCACAAAACACCCCCATTGGTAAGGCCTAAGTCACATTTGCTCTACGGCGAGGATACGGCGGCCGTACGCCCTCTGAATTGACAGAAACGTGCGGCGGCCGTAGAGTTTCTGCGGTGGCCTCAGGGTGGCCCTACGCCGTTTGGCTATATTTTACAGGCCGTAAGGTCGCCGTGGAATTATAACGCGGAGTTTATAACTTTTTTCATTTCTACGTTCGCCGTAGCAATTCGACAAGCCGAAACAAAAGAAATGGTAAAAAATAATAATAATAATTAATCCATTCGTTACCGTCCGTCTGGCCGCACGTTCGCCTTAGGGCCCCCTGCGGTCACCGTGCGACATCAAATCAAACGAACGTACGGCAACCCCACGTTTTCGTCTCCACAATTTCTAAGACCTAAGGCCTAAGTCACATTTGCTCTATGGCGAGGATACGGCGGCGAGCCCTCTGAATTGACAGAAACGTGCGGCGCGCAGAGTTTCTGAGGTGGCCTCAGGTGGCCCTACGCCGTATGGCTATATTTTACAGGCCGTAAAGGTCGCCGTGGAATTATAACGCGGAGTTATAACTTTTTTCATTTCTACGTTCGCCGTAGCAATTCGACAAGCCGAAAAAAAAAACTGGTAAAAAATAAAAAAAAAATTAACCCATTCGTTACCGTCCGTCTGGCCGCACGCTCGCCTTAGGGCCCCCCTGCGGTCACCTTGCGGTCGCCTTGCGGGCACCTTGCGCCTGCCTTGAAAATTCTATGGCCGCCGCAGGAACGCCCTATGGTCACCGTGCGACATCAAATCAAAGACCGTACGGCACCCCCACGTTTTCGGTCTCCACAATTTATAAATACCCCGTGCAGCTCCCCGAAAAATAAAAACATATGTGACTGCTACATTGTGTGACCGTGGAAATACTGCGGCCGCCGTATAATTGCTAATGGCCGTAAATTTTGGAGACCCCACGGCCGCCGTGGCAAATGTGACTTAGGCCTAAATACGCCGTGCGGCTCCCCGAAAAATAAAAACATATGTGACTGCTACATTGTGTGACCGTGGAAATACTGCGGCCGCCGTATAATTGCTAGTGGCCATAGATTTTGGAGACCCCACGGCCACCGTGGCAAATGTGACCTAGGCCTAAATGGACTAACCCATTGGTTCCCGACCTATGGTCCAGTGGTCCACAAGTAAACAGCGGGTGGTCCATAAGTTACTCCCCCCACCAAAAAAGTTATCTTTCAGGTTGTGCATGTTTACTCAATAAACGCAGGTCATTCAATTCACCTCCTCGACTTCCATCATCTATTTATACATATGTTCTTTCCTGTACTCTACATTTGCTCGCTTTTGATGCAATTCTAAGCGGAGCATTCAAAGCAGCTGTTTTAACTGAAATGGATAGGAATATTAACTTTCCATTCATGTTCAACAATGATGTATATCATAGTCTGCCACAATGTTACATCACATCCTGTACACTGTGCAATCATGTTTCCACTTTCGTGTTGCACCCCACCAAACTCGTCTTCATATTTCCAGAGTGTATTTAAAAAAATAATACCACGACTGGTTCGACTTGGTGAGCAGTGAGCACACACAGTGCATTGCAAAATGGAGAGATTTCTTATACGAGCGAGTGGTAGCGGGGACCAGCCTGGGCCTACGACTGGAATCGAAGAATCTCATCAGCCACCTTAAAGGTCCCATGACACTCAAAAGTTTCTGGTTATTTATATATTAACTTGACCTTCCTAGTGGAAGAAATCACCCATGTTTCTTTTTTTAAATCAACAATGGGATAATTAGACAAATATTTCAAACATTTGTAGTGCTTTTCACAACTTGCTATGCCCCGCCCCTAAAAAAGTGGGGTTCAGCCGAACCGCAGGTCACGTGACCGTTGAAGTCATCTCCAGAACGCGACTGCTCAGAGTCGATTGATTAGACGTCGCGCGCCGTATAAAGTACGTACAAATGCATTGTGCATTTGTTTGCTATCTCACTGATCTTCTTAATTCCTGTGATTGTTTCGCGGAAGTTTCCTCACACACAGAGACAGAAATTCTGCTTCTGAGCCGTGTATGCACAACAATCACGAGGCATTATTTATCCCTTTACTACCTTTCGTAGTCGTGTAAAATCCAATACATGTATGCACAATAAAGGGCTTACGCATGTCCACAAAATATAAAAATGTGACTGTTGAACCTTTCCATTAAAAAAAAAACTTACAGGGACATACAGTAAAATACTAAAGATTAATATTGCATCATTTCAAGGCGCAAGGAGATATTTAAAATAAAACAATGTGAAAAACTTGCACCCACATTTGCAGCTATTGAATTGTTGTTTAAACCAGCCTGCTGGGATAGGTACGATTCCACATACAGCAAGCCAGGTATGGCTGCACTAGACATACATGGGTTTATCTAAAGTGAAGGTACTGCTTCCATTGGCTTGCTATTCATTAACAATTTAGCCAAAATGCTGAAATAAATGAACAGGGAAAAATATGTTGGCACAACTATGAAAGACAAATTTATCTGTCCTATTACACGGCCTCATAGTCTGGGACTCTTACGCATTGACTTATACATTGTGTGCATGCTAATACAAGTTACTTGTCAACTCTAGAGTCGAGACTAGTCCGATAAATCCGTCGTCCGTCCGACTAGTCCGATAAATCTGACATGCTGTAGCTTTCTTTTATTATTCTCTTTTCTTCATTGTTTTCTACTGGCGCTACATGACGACAGTAGGAATAAAATAAATAAAATGCAACAGACGTCAGATTTATCGGACTACTCTAGACAATTGTTCCAAGGTGTGTTCTGCACACAAGTTTTCATCGTATCCGGACAGCGAGATTGGTTCGTTTTATGCGGGAGAGATACGGCCGATGACATGGGCTGGCTTGCTTGCATTCATTCGCCCGGGCAACATGTCTGCTGCTGTGCGCGCTGGTCACGTCACCTCACTAAAAATATTCTGATATCGAGCAGTATGCAAGTAGAATTTACATTATTGAATTACGAATAGGATTTAGTCTAACCAGTTGTTATTGCCAAGTCTTCCTTCGATGTCCTCCCGATCATCCTGAACTCCGGAATTTCATCACCAGTTCCTCTGCTTGTCCTGTTTCGGGCTCGAACTGGTAAGGCCGTATTCCATTCCAGCGCCTGAACTTCACCTCCCGCGACTACGTTATCCACAATTCTCCATTCATTCAGACCAAAATCCTTCATTTCTCTCACACTCACTGTCGCTACAGACAAATCAAAGTCCATGTCATCCATTATTCAAAACCAAATGTTTGATTTTTAAAGCAGAAATGAACGAAGCGTTTGAGTCGACCAATCGAATGTGGAAACACACAGGAAGCCAATACAATCACGTAGACCACCAACCCGAGTAATTTGCGTGCAGCTTTGTTCTGGAGATGACGTCATGTGGGTTACGCGTCGTTCAGTAGATTTCGGCAGAATTTTTAGGGCGTTCCCTAGAGGTTTGTTTTTTTAATTTTACATTTTACAGAACGAGTATTGTGAAAAAACATTGTCAGATCAGAAATCACAATTAAAACCTCCTATAGGACTATATATATATATATATATATAATATTTATATATATATATATATATATATGCAATTTCAGTACTTTTGAGTGTCATGGGACCTTTAAAAGGAAAGAAAGCCTCCACGTCAGAAATATAATCCAGAATATTTAGCCTTGGGATTTGTATTTACTGGATCCGAGGATGAACCAAAGCCACAGTGCGTTGTTTGTCAGGAGGTATTGTCAAACAAAGCGCTTAAACCCGCGAAATTGCACCGCCATTAATCTACAAAGCACCCGGAATGTGAAAAGAAGCCACATTGAGCTTTTTCAACAAAAGAAACAGGAACTTTGCCATCAGGAGTTTTCAATGCGTAGAATGACAACTGTACTTGATAATGGTTTGAAAGCATCTTTCCTAATTTCGCTGAGGATTGCAAAGTCCAAACGCCCCACCACAGTTGGGGAAGATCTTGCGATGCCGTGTGAGATTGTGTGTGAGTGTTTATTTGACTCCAAAGCTCTAAAAATAATAATAATAATAATAACTTGCCGCCATTCCAATTTCAAATAATACAGTTTGTCATCACATTCAAGAAATGTCACTCGATATAGAAGAGCAACATTTTCAACATCTTTGAGGAAAGAGATTCGCCATTCAACTTGAATCCACAGACATTGCTGGTTTAGCTCAATTACTTTCTTTTTTTCAGGTTTTTTTTTTTAGTTTTCAAATGTGAAAAAAAGGGGTCCAACGTGGTCCATATATGGAAAAAGGTAGGGAACCACTGGACTAACCCATGCGCATGGTGGCGGAACGTTGCGGTTCTTAAAATCAAAGCACCTGTCCCAGGGATGAAACGAAACGACCCGAGCAGTGCTGAAAAGCGGGAAAAGCAACAATAGAGGGAAAGGGTTGAAAAGCACCTGAAATTAACTTTCTTCAAGTGCTTTCTTTCTTTAACAAGTGCTGGGGTGTGTTCGATTACCAATCAGCTTGTGGAGCGCACGCCAAATGGTTTAACCTTCACACTCAAACGAAAAGGTTGATAAGGAACGACTGGCTCGGCAAGTGATAGTAAGCTGATTGGTAATGGAACACTCCCCTGGATCAGCTTTTTGTGTGAGTTTGTATTTTCAACTGGCAGTGAGATTAGGGGATAAAACCATAATTCTAATTGCATTAAATAATGAGAAATTTACCTACGGGAGTTATTATCCCTTTTATAATAGTCAATTATTGTATCATGTTATTGTCCGTTTTATAGTAGTCAATTATTGTACTATTATTCCTGGTGTTGGCTTAATGGTTAGGGTGTTGGCTTGGGATCCAAGGATCCTCAGTTCAAATCCTGCTTGGCTGTTGAATTAATCCCAGGTAGGGTTGACTCTGCCTGTCATCCTTATGAGGTTGGCAAAATAAGTACCAGCTAGCTGGTATTCTGTGTTGGAGTGGTGACCTGTCCAGGATTGTTCCCAATAGCCAAGGAGACTGCTTAGGCAGCAGCAATGCTCTGCACAGAGTATGGTCCCAATGAATGGAGTGGAATTGTACTATTAACACAGAGAGATCAATCCTCTTCAGCCTCACTCCCTACCCCATGCACTATCTGACTTTTGTTCTCTCAGATGCTTCCGCATACACACAATATTTTTATATTGCATCAGCTCGCACAAGTAATCTATTCTAACGACCTCGACGATTCTAAACCACTCTAGTCCTCCCACGTTCCCACCACGTTATAGATAACAAACCCAGAAAGTCAAGAAAACTATGATGGCGCAAGTGAAAAAAGTGCTCGTCCCTCCACTCATCCAATCCTTCCAACCAAACCTCAGCTGTAGATCCACACTATTCGCATTCTGAAGTCTACGGTTATGTTTTTTTGCCTATAAAACAGATCATAACATGCATGTGACCGCATCTAGACCACATTTTTATGTCGCCACTATCAGTTCACTCAAGAAAGCGTACAAAAGAATCAATCGGATATTCAAATAGAGATTTCTACATGACGCTATCGAATCTTGAACACGAGACCGGCGAAGTGTAGAAAAACCATCGCATACTTTCAAAAATTGTGCTAAGATTAAAGATCATTATTATAAAAAAAAGTTCTTTGAGATTAACCAGACATGTTCGCCCTTAGGTAGCAAGAAAACCATTCAAAAAATCGTTTAAACACATTTCAGCATATTAAGGCGAAGCAAAGGTTAACACAATTACTGAACTCTGAATAACACAAATTGAACTCACATGTAAAGAGTATGAAACGTAGAATAGCGTCAGACGATTATATAACAAGGACATCAATCAAACACAATAAATATGAGGAACTGAGGTACAAAAAAAATATGAGCAGCGAAAGATTAAATTTTTAGTCAGGTCATCAAGAACTATAGATGATAAGAGAAAAACGTAACAACAGCTGGTGAGGTATGCAAGGCTTGGCGTTTAGGCTATTATATGCATCTGCACAAGATTAGTATTTAATATAAAGGATAAGAATACAACAAGACAATATAACCCAGAAAAACATGGAAGAGCACGAGGTTACTCTCAGGACTACGAACAAAAGTCTCATTCTTGCTACCATCAAAAACCCCAGCCGCCTCAAACGCCCCCCCTCTCCATAAAATGGTGTACATCTTGTTAGTTTAATCGAAAGCTCACTCCGTCGATTACAAAACCGTCAAACCGCACGAGACAATATCACGAAAAACAACACTGACTCACCCAGTAAAAGGTAGATACCCTGTCATGAATCATACATACAGTATTACAACGCATCCAGAGTCCATCGGAGATGCAAATCGCTGAGTAGTTGAAATCGTCTCGAAGCTCCATATGAACATAAATTAATTAATTCAGAGGGTTAAATTTGTAAATATAGGGAAATCATATCACTTGTTCATGAAACACAACATTACATCTAGTTTTTAACAAATAAACACAACTAATAGCAGTGCAATCGATCCCAGACACACCACCCCAAATCATCTTGAGGTCGGGCTAGAGATGGATTTGAAGGTCACGTCCATGAGATACTATGGCTGCTTGCAGAAGGTGAACATTCACAACTGATACCACAGCAACCAATCCACACAAAGGTATTACATATATCCAAACACACATTCATCAAAACAATCATTATTCCATTCAACATATCAAATATAAAACCCTGCTAGGGAATCTTGAACACAAAAAAATGAATACGAAACACCACACGCTACACTCCACACATGCCGCAGAACCATAATCTCAAAACCAACTAAACATGGACGACAGTCCGACAGAAGGGCATTGGGCGCCCCGGCATGAAGAGAACTGAAAGAGTCAAAACTCCAACCATTGTCTTGACTAAATTGTAATAAGGTAATATGGGAAAGTTGTGTGGAAATGTTGTCATTCAATCGTACCACCGTATGTGATATATATGTTGAATCGTCATTTAATTTGTTAAATCAACTTGCGAAGGAAAACAACCCACTACCTACCGAGCGGAAGGAACCGGTTGTACCCTCTTACAAGGTATACTACACACAGTCGACAGCACAGAAGGTCTGTTAAATTACAGTAGATCTATGCCAGAGGTCCGTTCCCTTACGGGTAGATGATACAGTAAATCTAAAAGACAGCGCGCTACACCACCTAGAACTCGGCGTTCTCCCTATACATGTCCCTCAGCGATACTGGAAGTGGAGTAAGAGGTAAACCACAAAGTGTGTTGTTGTTTTTCTCATAGCCTTAAGGTCGTCACGAACCTTAACCACAAAACGTAATTATGCACGTTAACAGGTTTTGTCAAGGAATAACGTACCATATTTTAACGTAAAAAAAGAGAACACTTTCGGGAGGACGTTCCGAAAGAGGACACCTGATGAGGGACACATCAGAAAAAGGACACCATGGAGAAGGGACCCTCAAAAAAGAGGACACCTGAAGAGGACACTTAAAAAGAGGACCTCGAGACGCACTCATACTGCATGGCAACAACTCGGTCGCACTCATAAACCGGAAAGCACCTTGTATATAGACTTCATGACAATTATGAGGAGTGAAAGACAATAATAACACTGTAATATAAGAGAGAGAAACCCAACGAACCCAATTGAAGTGTCACCTCCAACCAGCATGGACTGCAGCAAATTGAAAGAGCTCGTATACAAGCATATCCCAGGACCAGGATGGTGGTTCTGCCTGGATAACGAGATGTCACCGACAGTAGAACAGCAGAAGTGACACACACCAGATACTAGCACATTTACAAATAAGCGGCGGAGTATATAACGATTTCATCATATAGTGCGAGAAGAGCGCACCCAGAACCATATTACGACATAGATGAGAACGAGAGACAAATCTCCATTCGACCATAATCACGAGATTACACTCGCTTAGTGAGAAGATATGCGATTCAAACTGCAAAAAGGTAAATACTTACAACGTCTCAAACCGCATGCGTAGCAGCGACGCAAATAGAATCTGACTCACCGACTGGCCGCACGCCCCACGGCTCGTCTGACGAAATATAATAACTAGTGACCCCACCCCACTATTTCGCAGGTGCCAGGTCCGCAGCAATCCCTTCTGGTAAAACAACAAAATCAACGAACCACGCTCACCTTCACTCTTCATTCTCTTTTCCCGCTTGGAAAAACCCCACACTCTCAATCCCACCTCATCCAGCTTCAAAACAGGTGCTTCACCACCATCTCATATTTCCCACCAAATCCGCCCACTTTCTACCCGTTAATCCCCCAAACCCACCTCCTTCAAAATCCCTGCTTACCTCCTGCAAAGCCCTGTGGTGTACCATCTGTGTTCCCCGTGATTCTTCACCATGAGAATGGTGCAAAAAACGATATATGCAACGATGTTCAAAAGTTGTTGAGAATCAGACAGCATTGCGGGACCAGGTGGTGTGTGACGAGGACAATTGGATCATCGATTGGGAAAGATCCGCAATCGGATCCAATAGAGAACATTTAATTTATTTGAAACAAATTCTTCACCATTCAGAGATGAGCTACAAACGATACATGTTTACTAGTAAAGGTGCCCGTCTTCGACGGGCATCACTGGCAACATATGGTAAAAGACAGATAGCATGAATGTATTTTAAAACCAATATTATATCATTGTATCATTGATTAAATTATCATTTCATATCCATGATTTATGAAGGATGTTCAAATACACACCGTGAAGATCAACGGCCGGGTAACACTGGACAGTATCTGAGTCACACAACACACAAACAGATCTATGCAGACAACACAGAATTAGAGACGTCCATAGTATGCTACATGCTCTGCCATCACGATCGACTCTTAACTTGTGAGACGGTTAAGAAGTACTTCACGAGCGAGACCCTCAATGCTCACTGAAGCAACTGAAGGCTCGAAGGCATATTCATGTCGGTTCAAATTCAAAGGATCAAGCGCCATGTGTTGTTTAATTCAAGTTGGTTGCCAGATTTTTATGTGCACGTGCTCAATCCGACCCACCGGAAAAGACCCAAGTACACTGTCATACTCACCTCCACACTAAAGAATATCAGA
>CM068965.1:27533837-27543884 GCA_035128595.1 Eptatretus atami | reverse complement strand
GGTAGTGTTACGGCTGTGAAATTCGCATGTACACCATAAAGGTCCCGTAGGTGAATATATTTCTTAAGTACATTGTAAGTTAGCCCAAACCCATTGTTTAGAGGGAATTAATGTGATTCATTCGGGCTGCGATTCCTTTGAGTTAGGCGTTTTTCTGTCTACCTTTGTTTTGAAGCCAACCACTACAACAACAACAACAACGCCAGCAGCCACAACCTACCTTCACCACTCGCTACCGCAAACCTCACATTCACCGCCATTCCAAACAGCACCATGGCCATCGAACACCGCCGAAAACCCTCCACCACCTTCTCCTACGGCCATTCCCGCACCACCTGTGGGCACGAGCGTCGGGGCTATCTTCAGCGATACACGCGAGCCGGCGAGTGCAGATGGCGGTTTTTCCGAGGAGAATTCGGATCAGGAATGCTACACGCCCACATCTGATCCAGCCAATTAGGAAAGCGCGGGGCGGCTTGGCCCCGCCTCCAGACGCGCCTGACGAAAAAATCGGCAATATGCAAATTTGAGGATCAGGAATGATACACGCCCCTTTTTCTCCATCCAATCGGCGAGCGTGGCTCCGCCCCTGAGGTTCGTTTGGATCCGAGAATTTGCATATGTGGGTTCCTGAAGCCGATTAAAAAGACGGAGCGCAAGGCGAATCGGGAGTATCGGTGGGCAGAGTCGGGAGACGGAGCTCGAAGCAGTATCGGTGGGGCAGAGCGGAGACGGAGCTCGAAGCAGAAGTGGGGGCAGACGCTACGGGGAGAACGGCTGCGGAGGGAGATCGGCTGAGGAGAACCTGGAGGCTCGGTCCGGGACGAGGAGGTCGGCGACGAGGTCGCGTTGAGTCGCGCGTCGCGGACTCGAGCAAGCCAGCCATACTCCCTCCCCAGAGCATCAACAATTCCCCCGCCGCTGAGAAGAGTGCGACAAGGGGGCCCCGTTCCCACTTACACACAGCAGGTGCCCACGAAACCGCCGTGCAGCGACATTCTGCGGCTCGCCACGAGGGCGCGGGTTAGGACCCTTCGGTCTCGTGGACCTGGCCGCTCATCCAGGTTCCACGCGCTTAGGCCCACGGGCCCAGTCTGACTCCTTGCCTTTGAGGGGTCTTTTCTTGCTTAGGTGTGAATGCGTGTGTGGCGCCGTGTTCTTGTAAGGTAGAAACTGTATAAGGTTTGCGAGTGTTCGCGTTTAGTCGGTCGTAGCTCTGCGTTGCTTGCATTATTGTTTTTGTCTTAAATTGATATATGTGCATTTGCTAATTGTGGCTGTAAATACGTGCTATATGTGTGCTCCGTGTGCCGCGGAATAAATGTGCATTGTGTGAACTGTTTTCCCATTTCGCTCGTCTTTTCTTCGTTGACCCTCCATCCTGCTTCACGTAAAGGGTTCGTAGTGGGTGCAAACGCCGCGTAAATAATCTGAACCGTCGAGGTCGCACGATAACCGCTCGGTTTCCCGATAGTACGGAACGGGCCGCCCAAGCGGCTCGTGTCCGGCAGTCGACCTGCGGCGAGGTACGATACGCCCGGTTCACCATCCGCGTGGGGTACTTAGGTAAGGTCGAGTTTGGCGAACAACCCTATCCTACGCGGGTGGCCGATTGGCACGATTGTGGTGAGGTCGAAAGGCCCACCCGTGACTGGCTGCCGGGCGATAGTTCCCGAGGGTCATGACTGAATTGTCCGTCCGGTGGGCGACGTGCCGCCGATCCGAGTTACGTGGCCGTCCGCACGCCGACGGGCGCGGAATTCGCAACAGTATTTTGAGACTGAGGGCCTAAGTCACATTTGCTCTACGGCGAGGATACGGCGGGCCGTACGCCCTCTGAATTGACAGAAAGTGCGGCGGCCGCAGTTTCTGAGGTGGCTCAGGTGGCCCTACGCCGCTTATGGCATCTTTTACAGGCTGTAGGGGTCACCGTGGAATTATAGCGTGGAGTTAAAACTTTCTTCATTTCTACGTTCGCCGTAGCAATTCGACAAGCCGAAACAAAAGAACTGGTAAAAAAAATAAAAATAAAATAAAAAAGAACCAACTCGTTACCCTTCCGTCTGGCCGCACGTTCGCCTTAGGGCCCCCCCTGCGGTCCCCCTGCGGTCGCCTTGCGGTCGCCTTGCGGGCACCTTGCGTCTGCCTTGAAAATTATATGGCCGCCGCAGGAACGCCCTAAGGTCACCGTGCGACATCAAATCAAAGGTACGGCACCCCCACGTTTTCGGTCTCCACAATTTCTAAATACGCCGTGCGGCTCCCCGAAAAAAAAAAAACATATGTGACTGCTACATTGTTGTGACCGTGGAAATACTGCGGCCGCCCATAATTTGCTAGTGGCCGTAGATTTTTGTAGACCCACGGCCGCCGTGGCAAATGTGACTTAGGCCTTAGGATTCGTCACTCCTTGGGTGTTGTTTCTCTGGTCTCTGTATATGCTCCGACTGAGATGAGTGATCTCACCGTGAAGGACGCATTCTATCCGCGCTCAAGTCTGTGGTTGATCAGTGACCCAGGCGAGATACTCTTCTAGTCTGGGGATTTCATTGCATCGACTGGAACTGATAGGGATGGTTATGAGACATGTGTTGGTCCACATGCTCTTGAACTGTGAACCTGAATAGCACTAAGTTTCTTGACTTTGCAAGAAGTCATGGACTGAGTGTGGCTGTTCATGGTTTCAAGCCCCCACAAGGTCATCGCCGGACTTGGTATTTCCAATGCTGGCAGTGTGGCAAAAGAGGTTGACCATGTGCTCCTTAATGGTCGGCTGGAGGATGATCCAGAACTGCAGGGTCTACCAGAGTGTTCAGTTCCTCACTACCGACCACAGGCTTTTATAGCAACTCTGAAGTTGCAGCTTAAATCCAGGAGAATGGTACCATTCCAGCCGAGGCTGGGATGTTGGCAAGCTCAAGGATAATAAAACTGTACGTGTGCTGAGGGTGGACAAGGAAGCCAATGCGCAAAGAATCTGTGAAGGGGTGGACTGTAGAGGATCACCTGTAGTCAAGTGATTCTCGTCCTGCTTTACAGGGGAATTCACGCATTGTGTTCCTCCAAGCCCATCCCTCGGTGTACTGCAGTTAGAGCGGAGGGTGTGGCCACTTCACAGAGGATTCTAAAGTGAAGACCCTTTGGCCAGTTAGTTTGAGCAGCTGTACCAAGCTGATCCACCAGTGTTGAGTTGGATGTCAGGCGTGTTACAATCCCTTGTGCTGACCCTCCAATCAACTGCTATCCACCTTTGTTTGTGGAAACACAGGCTGCGATGAACCAGTTGAAATGGGGTAAAGCTCCTGGGATCTGTGGCATCCATGCTGAACTTATCAAAGCTGGTGGAAATGCTGTACTCGTGTCGTTGCATGCAATTCTTGCTCTGCCTAGAACACAGGCATCATCCAATCTGACTGGAAGAGGGGCCTTGTTGTCCCTCTCTGGAAAGGGAAGGGTGATCGCCAGGACTGTGACAGCTACCGAGGGTGACGTTGATCTCAGTGTCGGGCAAGGTCTTTGCTCGGATAATCTTGATAGGGTTCGCCACCATCTGCTTGAGCACCAGCGTGCAGAGCAGTCAGGCTTTCCACCAAGAGGTCAACGATTGACCGTATCAATGGGCTGCTCGCAGCGGGGGCTTTGGACAAACTTGGTGGGGGGGGGGTGTTTCGGTGACATTAAGAAGCTGATTAGATTTTGGTTCAGGTCTGAATCGAGATCCAGCCTAGATCAGCCGATCGGTGCATAGTGTGCACAAAACGTAAACTGTTCAGCCAGGCACCACAAGGTCTCCACCACAGCCAGGCACTCCACCGAGTGCTGTTCTTGTTTCGTATGCAGCCTGTGGCTGCTTGTTGCATCATCTTCTGGGAGCACGGATGTGCCACTGATGCAGTGCCCCCCTGTTTCCAGTAAGCTGGAACTCATTTTGCCAACCTCGGAAGGATGACAGGCTGAGTCAACCCAGCTGGTGTTGGTTTGCAGTACGACAGAGACTCAAGACCCGAGGATCTTCAGGCAGTCACCATAACCGTTTGGCCAACACCAGGCTTGGCATCGTTAATAAGAACATGCGATAAGAGTTAACATTAAAAAAAAAAAGAAAAATACAGGGAAAACAGCCACGCAGGTTCACTCAGAACCAAAACCCACTTCGTTGCTAGAACCTCCCACGGTGTTTCCCACCGTGTGACATATGTCCTGTCATTGCGGCCGACCCACTGTTCCATATTTTGGATATCCAAGTCCGACAACTAAAATGGAGGTCGGGCATATGTGAAGGGCCCTTATTGTCTAATGCTTGCTGGCAGGATGGCTTCGAGGTATGCACACTTACCTTTAAGCTATCTAGTCTGGGTTCGAATCCCGACGCAGCTGTTTCACAGGCAGGATGATTCATGCATGTGTGTGCCATCCCTCGATGGACGTTAAGTTGGGTGTCCTATCTGCATCTGCTGGCATTAGCTGGTGGACTTTAAAGACATCACGGTGTTCTTTGTGAAGAGTGGGCGAGCTATCGCCGGCAGCATGAACAAATTACAAAATCCTGCCCCAACTTACAGAGGGTAATAAATGCTCAGAAGAATTCATTTCATCCCAAAATTCCAATAAACGTTGAATAACCTCTGGGGCTCAGACGAGCATTATATCGTCACTTGTGCATTATCACGTCACTTGTGGGAAGGCAGGGAAGCGTACAATGAATATCCTCATTGAAACACACTCACAAACAAAACAACAAACTGCTTCCTCAAAACTTCTCCAAACTCCATGCAGTGATTGCGTGCTCGTTCAAGGCACAAGTCCGAGCTCACGGTTCGGTTCGTGTTTGACACGCTGTCCACTTACCAAAGCGTGCTACAGCTTTGCATGTTGAAACGCGAGCATCGCACTCCATCGGGGTTCATCGCATGTAGAGAATCATTTGCCCCGAGTGACACACCGATCACGAGTGTGTTCTAAAGATCACCGAGGAGCTAAAATGATGGAGACTGGGAGGTGAACTGGGAGAAACGAAAACAACGAATTGGCCCTTCAGTGTCTCCCCATCTGAAGCAACGGCTAATAAACCCAGGTTCAAATCCCACATGTTGTACTAAATCGTTTGCTGATGTCCTGGTAATTTCTCCCATTCTCTTTATCCTCCTATAACATGACATTTGTGTTTCGCCTCTTCCATGAGTCTTACATAAATATAATTAAATCGAAATTATTACTTTGGTTTCTTTAACGACCACGATTATTCCCACGTCCTTGCGGGTTGGCAAGGGAAGTTTTTGACCCAAGTCATTCACGAAGCGGCTGGCCAGGCGTGACGTTCGACTAAGAGGTCAGGGTGCTGGCGATAGCTCTCCACTCTTTGCAAAGGACACCGTTGGATCTTTAACGTCCACGAGGTCCACCAAATAATGCCGGTAGATAGGACACCAGTTTGCCGCCCATCCGACGGACGGCACACACATTGATGAATCACCCTGCCTGTGAAACACCAGGACGAAAGTTTATAGCCTGGTCGGATTCGAACCCAGGCTAACAGCTTAGAGGCGAGTTAGCATACCTCCAGACCATCTTGCCCACCCCACTTGCATTGCAAGGACATTCGTGGACTCGTTTTTCCGATAAATGTCAGATCTACCAATCGCAAACCGACGCTGGAGATATTTTGGGAGGAGTGATGGAGTGGAGGGGGCGTAGAGAGGCACACGTGATCACGTGTGTGTGGCTACTGGTGGTGAGTTCGAACCATGAAAAACTCGGTGTGAATCATTCATGAAAGAAAATTTTGATTTTGACATT
The DNA here is from genome assembly GCA_035128595.1 of Eptatretus atami. Taxonomy (NCBI): domain Eukaryota; kingdom Metazoa; phylum Chordata; class Myxini; order Myxiniformes; family Myxinidae; genus Eptatretus; species Eptatretus atami. Next base: position 27,538,088 of record CM068965.1, on the reverse strand, counting down.
TATACTATGTAAGGTAATCTCACGGAAATAAAAGGTTGAAATTGATTTTCACAGGCGGTGTAAAACTCCTACAAAAGCACATCTGGAGCAAGAGATTGATGCTTGCAATTCAGCCACTAAGAGACAAGGTAACCTTCTTGTTGCAGGCGATGAAAGCAGAATGTTTGACGTGATCTCCACTCTGCCATTGTCTACAAGAGGGCATTGATCCAAATGGTTGCTCCGCTAAACACCCACCTGGGGAGTGGGGTATTTCACGAGAGGCCTGACCGTTTGATGCCCACTCGATGAGCCAATTGAATTCATGTGTCCAGGTTCGAATTGGCCCGGCAATTTGACAAATCACATTTCAATGGGAAATCGCTGATTGCGTGGCAGGACAGGCCATTTGAATCTGCGAGAATCAGCCATGGGTGAAATGTATCTGCAGTTGAGGGTGGATTGTTCTATATTCGCCCTTCAAAACCATCGGAAATGTGATGTGGGAGTCGTGTCCTTAAACTCCTTAAGGATACAACTGTTACTGCCCAGATGCATTGTTAGATGCAATGTGGGACACCGGAACATTGACACAACGGCGTATTCTGAGACTAAGGATTCGTCACTCTTTTGTGTCATTTCCCTGGTCTCTGTGGATGCTCCGACTGAGGTGAGTGATCTCGCTGTGAAGGATGCTTCTATACCAAGCTCGAGTCTGTGTACCAGGCTGATCCCCAGCTGATCAGTTGGATGTCAGGGTGTGTTACTATCCCTATTGCTGACCATCCAATCCACTGTGATCCACCTTCGTTTGTGGAAACAGAGGCTGTGGAAAAAACGGTTGAAATGGGGTAAAGCTTCTGGGATCTGTGGCATCCATGCTGAACTTCTCAAGGCTGGTGGAAATGCTGTACTTGTGTCGTTGCATGCAGTTCTGTGCTCTGCTGGAACACAGGCATCATCCAACTGACTGGAAGAGGGACCTTGTTTGTCCCTCTCTGGAAAGGAAGGGTGTTCGCCAGCACAGCAACAACTACCTAGGGGAGACGCTGCTCTCAGTGCTGGGCAAGGTCTTTGCTCGGATAATTCTTCATAGGTTTCACCACCATGCTTGAGCACCAGTGCCCAGAGCAGTCAGGCTTTATATCAAAGAGGTCACGATTGACCGCATCCTTGCTCTTTGGGTCCTCACCGAACGCAGACGAGAGTTTTGGCAGGAGCTGCTCGCAACCTATGTTGAACTCTGTAAAGCATTCGCGTTCAGTGAATCGGGATGCCCTTTGGACGATTTCCTGGTCTTCGTGGGGTATCACCAAAACTGATCAATCTGATGTCTGAACTATTACTCTGGTACTGAGAGTGCTGTGAGATGTGGTGATACCATCTCTGACTTATTTCCAGTTGTTACTGGAGTTCGTCAGAGGTGTGTACTGGCCCCCACACTTTTCAGCACTTGTATGGACTGGATTCTGGGGAGGATGTTGGAGAGATCAAGCTGCAGTGCATTCGTTTGGGAATGTTCAAAATCTCTGACCTTGATTTCGCAGATGATGGAGTCATCTTGGCGGGGACTCTGGATATCCTTTTGGGGGCCCTCGAGTGCTGAATAAGCAGAGCCGCTGGGATTATGGATTCCTGGGTCAAAACTAAGATCCAAGCTTCAATGAATCTTGGATGCTGCTGTTTGCTTGTACCTGTTTGTGGTAAGGATGTTGAGGTCATGGAGAGATTCACTGACCTTGGCAGTGATATTCATGTCTTTGCTGGCTGTGATTCAGAGGTCAACAGACGTCTGTGTCAGGCCTGGGGAGTCGTGGATTCACTGGATCATGGAGTGTGGCGCTGCCGGTACCTGTGCTGGAGGACAAAAATCCGAGTCTTCAGGTCTTGGTGCTTCCAGTCTTGCTCTATGGATGTGAGAGTTGGACTGTGACCAGGGATTTGAGAAGGAGACTTAATTCCTTTGGTACCAGGTCTCTCGGATAATCCTTGGCTTTCGCTGGTCGGACTTTGTGTCCAATGAGCGGTTGCTGAGAGAGACTCAAATGAGATTTGTTACCTGCATAGTCCGTGAGTGGCAGCTGCCAGATGTATGGACATGTGGCTCGTTTTCCTTGACGCTAATCCTGCTCACCAGATTCTCTCAGCGAGGGAGCCTCGTGAGTGGAGGAGGCAATGGGCGACCATGTGCCTCGTGGTTGCTGCATGTTGATTAGAATCTCAAGGAGATGGGGATGGGCCATGCATCGGCCTGGGGGGTGGCCAGACGGAGGCCCGTGAAGTACCGGCGGAAAGTGTACGCAGTGACGCGCTGCTCTGGTGCATTCTCCCACACCAACCAAATGTGGGACCTCGTGGTATTAATGAATGGGAATGTGGGACCTCGTTGGTGTTAATGAATGAGAATGTGGGACAGGTCAAGTCAGGTATGGAGCATGTGCCGGGAGCAGCACATCTCTGTGTCCACTTTCCGCCAGTACTCCAGGAGCTCCCTGTGGCCATCTCCCAGGAAATGCCTCACCCATCCCATTCCTTGAGATGCCGATAAACCTTCCGCAACCACGAGGCATGTGGGTGGCCGTTGGCCTCCTCACTCACAAGGCTCCTCGCTGAAAGAATCTGATGAGCAGGATCAGCGTCAGGAAATGAATGAAAACGAGTTCACAGCTGATGCTCACGGACTATACAGTTAACAAATTCATCAGCGTCTCTCTCAGCAACTGCTCATTGGACACAAAGTCTGACCAGCGATAGCAAGGATTCTCCAAGGAGACCTGGTACCGAAGAGGTTAGTATCTCTGTCTCAGTCCCTGGTCTGAGTACAAGTCTTACATCCATAGAGCAATAATGGAAGCACCAAAGACTTCAAGACGTCTATTGACTCTGGCTCACAGCCAGAGGAGACAAATATTGTTACGGTTGTGGGCATAGAGAGGAATTTAATAGGAACGTTAAGATTGATTGGCAATGTTTGGTCCGTGGACGTGTAGGAGACATCTCAATGGAAATTAAGTAGGGAGACTGTGAGCTCAAGTGTACTTCACCACACGGGGGTGGGCGGGTGTTAATGAGATAGGATTAAGAATAAGTTCCCCAGTATGTGATTGCCCCCCCCCCCCCGTACCTATTCCTACGTTTTTTGCATTTACAAGCGAGCAAAACGTGCCGAGCATGCAGAAGCCCGCCTCCAAGGATGACGGTGGGCAAAGTCACGCCCCCGAGGCTGATGATTGATGGGTGTGACGTCAGACAGAGAGATCTGGAGAATGAATGAGGTCGGTGTGGAGGAGGGCAGTTGCAGTCATGGTAGGAACGTGGCTAGGACAGAGGATCTCGCCTTACTCTCATCTCCGCATGACAAAATGGCTTTCCTTCGACGCATGAAGAAGATGGCGCGATTCTCGTATTCATGCTGAGGCGATTTGGCTCGCATGGTGAAGTGAGACGCTGGCCATCAACACTTGGCTGGTCGTATGAAACGGGCCCCGAAGCCTCGTGTATGTCACCAAAGGGGACGGCAGCATTCTGCAAAGAGCATATCGGCAGCGCGATAGACGAAGCAGCTGCATGGGGTCTCTGAGCCCTGGGTGTTAAATACCGCTCACGAATTGCCTGACGAACATTCCGCCGTGAGAGAGCAGCTTGGCGCCATTTTTGGGCGCATCAACGAAGCGTCTCGATTCCAAGTTACACAAAGCATTTCTGGATGAAGATAAGTGCCAGAATAAAGGAGGGTTTGCTTTGTTTTTGTTTTGTTTCCCTTTGTCTGCATTTTAGTCTGTGTGTAGAGGCGCCTGCATGGAGAGTTTAATTTACCTCACGTATTTATAATTATTACATTTATAATTACCCTTGTAACTATTTCTATTGTCATTAAATACCGTGTTCATTTTAAGTTGCTGTGTCCCGTGTATTTGTCATGGTGTTCGAGTATAACTCCCTCCCCCCCCCTTCACCAATTGTTGTTGACCGTCCATGTTGAAGTCCAGTCAAAGTTCCAATGTTCAAGTTTCATACGTCAAGTTCCAATGTTGAAGTCCCAGCCAAGTTCAATGTTCAAGTTTCGTCTCCAAGTTTCCAATGTGAAGGTCCCAGATCATCTCTCTTTAGGAGAATGGTACCATTCCAGCCGAGGCTGGATGTTGGCAAGCTCAAGGATAATAAAACTGTACGTGTGCTGAGGGTGGACAAGGAAGCCAATGCGCAAAGAATCTGTGAAGGGGTGGACTGTAGAGGATCACCTGTAGTCAAGTGATTCTCGTCCTGCTTACA
>CM068965.1:27489128-27501687 GCA_035128595.1 Eptatretus atami | reverse complement strand
CCGGACGCATCTGGAGTTAAGCTGTCCAGAGACAAACTCCTGCACGGACATAAACACCGCCCGGACACGTTCGGAGACAAACACCGCCCGGACACTTCGGAGACAAACACCGCCCGGACATGTCCACAGCTAAGCTGTCCGGCGGCAAACACCGCCCGGACATGTCCAGAGCCAAGCTGTTTGGAAACAAACACTGCTCGGACACGTCTGGAGACAAACTCCCATCCGGACATGTCTGGAGACAAACACCACCCAGATGCATCCAGAAACAAACTCCCTACCGGACGTAAATACCACCCAGACACGTTTGGAGCCAAGCTGTCTGGAAACAAACACTGCTTGGACACGTCTGGAGACAAACTCCTGTCCGGATGCATCTGGAGTTGGCTGTCCAGAGATAAACTCCCGCACGGACATAAACACTGCCTGGACACGTTCAGAGACAAACACCACCCGGACACATCTGGAGTTAAGCTGTCCAGAGACAAACACCACCCAGACACGTTCGGAGACAAACACCGCCCTGACACGTTCGGAAACAAACACCGCCCTGGACACAGTTGGGAGGCCAACACCCGCCTGACCGTTGGGAGCAATCACCGCACCCGAGACACGTCGGAGACAAACACGCCTGGATACGTTCGGAGACAAACACCGCCCGGACACGTCGGAGACAACACCGCCCAGATGCGTCCGGAGCCAAACTGGCCGGAGACCAACACCACTCGGATACGTCCGGAGACGAGCACGCCCAGAGCGCCGGAGCTAAGCTGGCCTGAGACAAACAACACTCGATACTCCGGAGACAAACTCCCGTATAGACATAAACACCGCCAGCCACGTACAGAGGCATAACCTGCCCGGACACGTTCAGCGACAAACACCGCCGGACACGTTCGGAGACAAACACCGCCCAGACACGTTCGGAGGACAAACACCGCCCTGACACGTTCGGAGACAAAACACTGCCCGACACGTTCGGAGACAACACGCCCGGACACGTTCGGAGACAAACCGCCCGGACACGTTCGGAGACAAACACCGCCCGGACCGTTCGGAGACAACACCGCCAGACACGTTCGGGAGACAACACCGCCGGACACGTCGAAACAAACACGCCCGGACACGTTCGGAACAAAACACCACCCAGACATGTTCGGAGCCAAGCTGTCTGGAAACAAACAATGCTTGGACACGTCTGGAGACAAATCCTGTCGGATGCATCTGGAGTTAGCTGTCCAGAGACAACTCCCGCACGGACATAACACTGCCTGGACACGTTCAGAGACAAAGACCACCTGGACACATCTGGAGTTAAGCTGTCCAGAGACAAACACCGCCCTGACACGTTCGAGACAAACACCGCCCTGACATGTTCGGAAACAAACACCGCCCTGACACGTTGGGAGACAATCACCGCTGCACTGGGCTAACCGAGCCCTGACACGTTGGGAGACAATCACCGCCCTGACACGTTGGGAACAATCGCCGCCCCGACACGTTCGGACGACAAACACCCGCCGGACACGTCGGAGACAAACACCGCCCAGACACGTTCGGAGACAACACGCCCGGACACGTTCGGAGACAACCGCCCGGACACGTTCGGAGACAAACACCGCCCGGACACGTTCGGAGACAAACACCGCCCGGACACGTTCGGAGCAAACCACGCCCCGACACGTTCGGAGACAAACACCGCCCGACACGTTCGGAGACAACACCGCCACGGACACGTTCGAGACAAACACCGCCGAACGTTCGGAGCCAACACCGCCGACAGTTCGGAGACAAACACCGCCCGGACACGTTCGGAGACAACACGCCCCGGACACGTTCGGAGACAAACACCGCCGGACACGTTCGGGAGACAAAACACGCCCGCGACACGTTCGGAGACAAACAACCGCCGACACGTTCGGAGACAAACACCGCCGGACACGTTCGGAGACAAACACCACCGGACACGTTCGCGAGACAAACACGCCCGGACACGTTCGGAGACAAACACCGCCCGAACAGTTCGAGACAACACGCCGGACACGTTCGGAGACAAACACCGCCCGACACGTTCGGAGAACAAACACCACCCGGGCACGTCCGTAGCTAAGCTGTCGGCAGACAAACACGCCCGGACGCGTCCGGAGACGGAGCACGCCCAGACGCGTCCGGAGCCAAGCTGGCGGAGACAAACTCCATCTAGACATAAACACCGCCAGGCCACGTACAGAGGCATACCCTGCCGCGAACACGTCGGAGACAAACACTGTGCAAACATACCACTGTCCGGATATGTCTAGAGAAGGAACAGACAGAGAGAGAGGGAGAGTGAGAGAGGAGATGTGGGGGAGGGTACTGCACTTGATTGGGAGGGTGGAGCAGTGGATGGGACAAAGAGAGAGAGAGAAGAGAGGAGAGAGAGAGAGAGAGAGAGAGGAGAGAGAGAGAGAGGAGAGAGGAGAGAGAGAGAGGAGAGGTGGGGGGGGGGTAGGGTTGGGAGTTAGCATAAATAATATGTTGTGCTTTTATGAACACACGCACGCACCACACACACACACACACACACACACACACAACCACACACACACACACACACACACACACACACGTGCTTGGCCGATATGGGCAATTTTTCAGGATTGGCAGGTTGGAGTCAGTGTGATTACAACTGCCAGTACTTACTGTATACAATCCAGAAACCTTGAGTAGCTTTCACCGAAAAACAACGTTGCATTTATATTGACGTTTCAGAGAGATGTTCACAAATATTATTCTTTATTAACAGCTGTATGTGGGCGGGTGGAAAAAAAATTTTGTTCGGTAATTTAGAAAATACGTTCATACAGCAAATGACTCAGAAATCGGGTGTTATTTCACAATGACTCACTCAGGGTGACGGAGCACGAAGCACTTGCTCAGGTTGACGGAGCACGAAGCACTCAATCAGGAGGGTGACGAAGCACTCGCACAGGGTGACGAAACACTCGCTCAGCATGACGGAGCAAGAAGCACTCGCTCAGTGTGACGGAGCACGCAGCACTCGCTCAACGTGACGGAGAAAGCAGCACTCGCTCAACGTGAGGGAAAGCAGCACTCGCTCAGGGTGACGGAGCACAGAGCACATCGCTCAGGGTGACGGAGCACGCACACTCGCTCAGGGTGACGGAGCAGCAGCACTCGCTCAGGGTGACGGAGCACCGCATCGCCGTACGAGCACTCGCTCAGGGTGAGGAGCACGCAGCATCGCTCAGGGTGACGGAGCAGCAGCACTCGCTCAGGGTGACGGAGCGGCAGCACTCGCTCAGGGTGACGGAGCACAGCAGCACTCGCTCAGGGTGACGGAGCACGCAGCACTCGCTCAGGGTGACGGAGCGAGCACTCGCTCAGGGTGACGGAGAGCAGCACTCGCTCAGGGTGAGCGAGCACGCAGCACTCGTCAGGGTGAGGAGAACGCAGCACTCGCTCAGGGTGACGGAGCACGCAGCACTTGCTCAGGGTGATGGAGCACGAGCCACCCGTGCGGACAGCACTGCTAAGTGCGGAGTAAAGCGAGCCTCGCTCAGGGTGACGGAGCACGAACCACTCGCTCAGGGTGACGGCGCACGAACCACTCGCTCAGGGTGACGGACCACGAACCACTCGTCCGCAGAGAGTGAACGATTCGCTCAGAACGACGTAGCATAGTACCGCTGTCGACATTGGGCGCTCGGAAAGTGGCTTCAACACTCATGCGAGTACTCCAATTAAATGGTTGATAACGAACCAGACTATCGCTGCATACCATAAAGGATTAAAGGATCCCTTTAACTTGAAACCCCATCTTCACCGCGCTTGCAGCAGTTAATGAGATAAAAGGAATTGATGAAATGAAATGACTTCATCCACAAAAGAGTTGCAGCTCACTGCAGAATAACCCTTGAGACATCGCAAAGTTAAATAAACATTGCAGAAAATGTACCATTTTGCCTGCTCGTCTGTGCACATGTCACATAGTGCATCGGTTTGAAGTCCGCGCAAACCGTTCTACTTTGTTCTGTTTTGCCAAGTGTCGCTCTATGAGTGACTTTTTTCATTCGTCTGTTTGTTTGTGTGCTGGATATCTCAAAATGTTGTGGACGGATTCGGATGAAATTTGGTGGGCAGATCGGATGTGTGATAAGGACAAATTGATTCAGTTTTGTTGAAGATCCAAATCCGGATTATGGCGGAGGTATGCGCTCTGAGTGGCCTTCTCGTTTGTTTGTGTTTTTGCTTGGTTGCACATACCCACAAACATTAAAAATAGAAGAAAAACACGAACAACCTAGAAGGGCACTCGGCAGAGCGCATACCTCCGCTACGCAATGCCTGATCCATGAGAACACATCGGGCCCAATACATTTTTGAAATATCGTGCTACATATCGTTTTTTGCTCCATCTCTCAATGGTGATCAGATCAGATATATGAAGTTTCAGATTTTTGAATCAGGATTTAAATTCAACCAATTATAGCTGGAATACCACTTCACCTATGCCATCATCATTATCATCCTATATATGCCATGGGGAGTTACATATGCCAAGTTAAAAAAAAATTTCGGTGAGCGGTTTTGGAGAAAATTATGTCCAAATTTTTTCCTTGAATCCAATGTGGCTTCCATATAATGTGACCAATGACGTCATAAATTTACTTCTTCAATCAAGTCGGGTCGTAGATCAGATATATGAATTTTCAGATTTTTCCGATGAGGATTTAAAGTGAACCAATTATGGCTGGAATACTTCACTGATGACATCATCGTTATCACCCTCTGTACATCATGTGGAGTTGATGACATATGCCAAGTTTACTTTTTTTTCATTGAGCAGTTTCGGAGAAAAATTACGTCCAATTTTTTCCTTTAATCCAATATGGCTGCCATACATGTCACCAACGACATCAGTGTTAGCAATAAGATATTCTCCATTGGGAGTCCCTCATGTGTTTAAAGTTTTGTATTGATCGGACAAGCGGTTGCAGAGAAAACATTTTTAAAGCGAAAATATATAGATGCGAACAGACACACAGACAGACAGGGCCAGTGCAATAGTCTCGCATCCCAGTGGCAAATCCAGGGGGGTTTCCTGGTTGCCCGGAAACCACCCCCCCCCCCAACAAAAAATATTTACCATTACAGTGGCAAACCCAGGGGTTCCCTGGTCACCCAGAACTCCTTCTCCACGAAAGTGTGCCACAAAAAAGGCCAGAACCTCAGAAAAACTGTATCAATACAGTACCTAATAAACAATAAACCACTAACAGCTCATAGTAACAAAAAACAAGATTTCAGTTTATGCTCAGTCTGTTAAGCAATGCATGTTAAAGACAGCCCAGGCATGTCTTTAAACAAAAGAGCTGGCGGTCAGATCTTTAATTAGCACACAGGAATCGGGGTCATATGACTTGGATTTTTTCTGTTATTTGGAAACCCCCCTACCCAATTCCTGGATTTGCCCCTGCATCCCCTTTGGGGCGAGATTAATTATGCAATACGTAGATACCAAAGTAAGAAAAAAAAACTTCCCAGTCTGGTTACATTATCTTCTTTCGAATGCAGCACAAGGCTGCGGGGTAACGTCATTGGCTGAGGACACGGCTGTGCTGCTGATGTATGTAATTCCTTCTGGAGGTTAGAGCAGGAATTTTTAATTTGTTCAGAGTGCCAGCGATAGCTCGCTAACTCTTCGCGAAAGACACCCTGGGATCTTTAACGTCCACCAAACATTGCTGTCAGATGGAAAGCCTATTTAACGTCCATCCGAGGGACAGCACACATATTGATGAATCACCCTGCCTGCAAAACACCAGGATGACAATTAGTAGCTGGTTCAGGATTTGACCCCAGGCGAGACAGCTTGGAAGCATGTGCACATACCTCTGGGCTATCTTGCCAGCCCATGTTTGTCCGTGCTCTATCCTTTTTAAATGCTGAGCATAAAGCAAGGAAGCAGCACTTACCTTTTTTTTTTTTTAAGTACAGCATTTCATATGACATGTGATGCATTGGAAAAAGTGGAAGGGAATTTTATGACGGAACATGATCTACAGCATAACTCAATGTGAACAAAATGGCTGCAAATATTAAAATAAAAGGATATCACATGAAACGAATATAATATACAACCACAGCTTCCCTTGCACAGCCCCCTCACTGTATAAAATGTGGAAAATTAACAAGGCAACACGCACGACCCAAACTAATGATGCCTACCTCATACAAGGCACGTTGTACCAACTCATAATCCCCCTCCAAAGCAGCATCCAGGAGGATGGCCAGAGGGTCAAAGCGAACCCGCAGACCCTGGCCGGTGCGCTCCGAGCCAGTCTTTTTCAAGTTTGTTCGCTTCCCCTGCATGGAGAGGCATGAAAGTGGGAGGAAAGAAAAGATGAACCAATAATCTAAATATTTCTTCTGCATTCATTTCCTGGCACCCAATTCAGGGTTAGCTGCATTTTCACAATCTGTGTATGTTGGCCAACGATCAACATTAGCATTGTGCTCTGTCAAACACTCGGTCACTGTTTGTCCAAACACGATGTCTCAAACCTTTGACCCCTCAATTCCCCACCTCAAACCCCTTTAACACCGTGACGGAGCTTTAGACAGAGAGACACGAGACAAGGATGTCGCTTTTACGGTGGTTGGGAAAAATAAATCGGTGGTGAGAGAGTACAAAATCAGCCAGCAGTGTTGACTACAAAATTATGTTTCACATTTGAACTGAGTGAACAAAGTTTTTTACAGAAAGGAAGAACGGCATTTGGTAGAGCCCATACCACTGCCAGGCTAAACAGTTTACATTTTGTATCCCATTGATAGGCTGGATCTGCATCCAGACCTGAACCAAAATCGAAATGGCTTGTACTCATCACCAAACCAACTCATCTACCAAGTTTTGTCAGAACTCATCCATAACTTTTTGAGATATCGTGCTCACAAACAAACAAACAGACAGGGGTGAAAACATAACCTCCGCCCACCTTCGGTGGCAGAGGTAATAAAGGACTCCTAAGCACACTTTGAATATGATGAATATTGCACTTACAGGAGGAAGTGGGGCAGTCGAGCTGATTACCGTTGGCACCCTGTCTGTATCTGGCACAATTGGGTATGGTGGTGGAGGTGGCAGATCTGTCCTTTCACTTTCACTGCCTTCATTTCCTTCTTCCTCTTCTTCCTCTGCCGATGTTTCTCCAACATTGTTATTATTCTGCTCATCACTGTTGTCATTGCACAATGGTGGAGGTGGAAGGGGTAATGGGAGGTCATCTGACATGGTCGAGGAAGAATCGGAGCCACTCTCATTTGGCAGCACACAGTTGGTCCCTTCTGATTTATCAGCCCCAGTCTCAGCATTGGAATAGGAGGGTGGCCAACGTGGCCTATAGAAGGGTGGTGGTGGAGGTGGTGGAGGAGGCCGGGAGGATGAGTTTTCTGCAGTTTCTTGACCCGCTAATGGGTTAAGCCGCTGGTACAGAGCCTTCTGAAGTAGCGCAGCAGGGATCACACCGGGTGCTGCCTCCTCACCCTCAGAGATTGAGCTACGCTTCTTGAGTGGACGCGGTGCATTGGCCAGCCTCCGACGCAGTGCCTCCAGATCGGCCTCACTCTGGCAACGGCCTGCCGCGGCTGGCAGTGCCGTCACAGGTAACAGCTTGGTGGGGCTGAGCGGGCGAGGTGGTGGAGGTACTTCACTGTCCGCAGCCTCACTTGGGCTGTTGGGACCGCTGGCTTCATTGTCCTGAAATGGGATGGATGCAGGCACCTTGCTGGATCCTGGGCAGGTCACATGAAAAAGTGCAACAGAAAAAGAAACAAAAATTTGGTGAAATGAGACGTAAAATAACTCGCAGTGTTCTCAAGCGGCAGTAGGTTTTACACTTACATATATTTGCAAGTTGCTCATGAACCCCCACTCTCCTTTCCACCCCCAATCCCCACCTTCAAATTTTGGAGACTTGCCCAAATATAGTTTCGTGCCTTTTATGTCACACTTTGTTGATATAAAAAGCATAAGCTGTTGTACATGTAATGACAAACAGTGAATGTGACAGAGTAGGGAAACACTCACCAGCATGGCGATTTGCCTTCCCAGTTCGCTGTAGACTCAAAGCATTCAGAACAGCCTGCTGGAAGTTTTTCGGTGGTGCAGCCGGTTGTGTGTACACCGAGTAAATGGAGCTGACCGTTTGTGAGGAAGGAGCTTTGCGTGGTGACTGAGAACGTGCTTGGGAGCCTGGTCGGTCTGGCAAGGCTGAAAAAGGTCGCACAGCAATGGCAGGTGGTTGTGTATGGCCATCTGTAGGCAATGGGGTCGGGGGGACGGTGATTCGTTGTTGGATGTGGTGAGAGGTGCGAGGGGGAGGTGGAGGGGGAATTGGAGGTGTAACACCTCCTTGCCATGCTCTGAGAGGTGGTGGGGGGGCAGCAGGCCTGCACATGGCTATCGGTTCCACAAGTGGCTGCCCTGTGGAGTTTGAGGTGCTGTTGTGTTGCAATGAAGCATTGGCTTTCATTTTTCCCACAGGTAGCAAGGATGGCTTTGTGGTTTCACCATTTTGTATCTGCATACCAATGTCGAGTAATTAGGGCTTTGCATATTGAAATGGTACAACAATCTGGGCTAATTTGCGACATGCAATACAATGTACACCATAAAGCAATATTTTATAATGATCACAGATCTGTACTGTTGCTACAATGGAGAGAAGTTGCTCTCTCTCTATCGAGTGCAGCCTGTGGCTGCTGGTTGCATCATTGGTTGGGACGCGGCTATGCCGCTGATGCAGTGTCCCCTTACCAGTGCACTGGTACTCATTTTGCCGACCTCGGAAGGATGATAGGCTGAGTCAACCTCCTGGTGTATTTTAATTCAGCGGCTCAACGGGACTTGAACTCAGGACCTAGGATCCCAGCCGCCACCCTAACCACTAAGCCAACACCAGGCTTAAGAAGTTGCTGCAATTGTTACTTTGAGCTAGTAGAATAACACATTGTGAAGAGGAGGAAGAAAGTAAAAATGCTACTCGTATAATGAAAGTGTCGGGTGGCTTTTGGTGCCAAAATGAAGGTTTCACGTTTTTGTTTTTTAAACACCTTTTTAAAAATAAACACACCACAACACACTCCTAGAATGCGCTCGTCTGAAGGCGTATTTTTAGGAACAGAAAAAAATAAGTACTGTCGGTGATTATTCAAAACAAGGGGAATCATTTAGTTTGAGATAGCTGAACCCCAGCTGTCATACACTGACTGGTAAGATACTTCCATAGCAGTGTTCTGATATTAACCAGCAAGTTATATGCCATTGTCAAACCATGTGCATGATAATAAATGCTGTAAATGCTGATCAAACACAATTTAGTATGTTAATACTTAAACACAGAATTTCAACAACTATTTCGTCACCGAGTCAACATTCTGGGGGTTTCCCAGTTTGGAAGCCCCATTTGAGCATGCAACATCTATGGTTCTCGATGCTGTGGATGCCAGGTTCAAATCTGATATCCAGTGTTGATTTGTCCACGAGTGTCCTTATAATTTATATTAATTAAAAAAAAAAAGTAACTGATGTCTTCCAACATCCTTGTTCCAACAGCTTACATATGTTACCACTCTTGCAAGCCTGAAATCAATATATATATATATATATATATATATATATATATATATATATATATATATATATATATATATATATATATATCTTATACAGTACTCCAAGAGAGCTGTTTGTGTCTGTCTGCCTGCATCGCCATTTTTCTCAGAGATGGCAAAACGGATCTTCGTCAAATTTTTCGAGGTTCATCAGCGAGTGCCTGGGATTGATTTCGGCCAAAACCGTTTTTTGAAAATTAAAAAAAAATTATTTTTTTTTTATTCAAAAATAAGTAAACAAATCAATAACAAAAATCGCTCCATAGTGCCTGAGCCTTTGTAGCGATGTGAAAGGTATTATTAAATGATCAATGACCCCATTCTTAGTGAGCACACACACAACACACACACACACCACACACACTCATGTGCATGTGCAGCCTTGTGGCTGCTTGTTGCATCATTGGTTAGGGACACGGCTGTGCCGCTGATAGCATTGCCCCTATTACCAGTACACTGTTACTCATTTTGCTGACTCAGGAGGACAAGCTGAGTCAACCTCACCTGGTGTTATTCGCAGCCGATAGGCCTCAAACTCAGGACCCCAGGATCCCAAGCCAGCCACCCTAACCGCTAAGCCAAGCCAGGCTTAGTGGGTATAGGAAAGTGTTTTCGGCCCCCACAAAAAAACAACAGAAAAAACCTCAAAATTTGATTTCTTCAAAATGTCAACAGGATAAGAACAGGCCCGGTGTAACAGTTTAACTACCCCCCCCCCCCGGACAACTTCCCCCCGGGGGGGGGGTACTTGTCCTAGATTAAAAAATAGAAAATGGATAAAAAATAGTATGTAGAACATGAACACCGAGAGGTATATATTTTTAGTATAATCTATTTTTGGCCATAGGGGGGCAAGTTATCCAGGGAGGGGGGAGACTTATCCTAGGACAAGTACCCCCGGGGGGGGGGAAGTTGTCCAGGGGGTGTTATCTGTTAACAACCGGGCCAACGCTGGTACCCCTGCTCGTATATGAATAAACCCGAAGTACAAATCAAAAAGATCAAACGAAGAAGCTGTGGGCTTTCAGTCTTCACATTTAACATGGAAAATAACCAGAACAGAAAGTCTTATGATGTAAAAAAAGAGCAACTCTTTTCAAACGCATATACTATAAGAAAAGAAAGGGTATTTAAAAAAAAGAAAAGATACAACTACAATACTACATGAGGAGATATTCCGATAGAAGTCAGAATAGGATGCTTTGATGTAAGGTACCTACTATTCAGCTCTCAGGAGTTAAAGGGTCAACTGGATACTGGTTTGGGTTAATGGATCACCAAACAACAACAACATGGTGTCAGTGCACTGTGTACAAAGGTTTTGTTGTGTCTGAATTTCCAAGTGTGAAATATTAACAGGATAAGCATGATCATACTAATAAATAATAGTTGTCTCTGATTAGTGCCGGTAGTTTTTGCGTTACTTCCATTCTTGAATACATTCATAAAGAACATAATTACTGTTGAGATGGAACATTGGATCAGATGTAGGATTAATCCTAAATCCTTTCCAGGGTGTGACTCCTGAAGAAGGAGATATAGGCTGGGGTGGTTCACCATTGCCTTTCCAGGAAAACCGATCACATGACAGCCAAGTTTTCACACAAGGGCTCAAAATATTCAACTTCATTTTATCTCGTGTCCAAACAAACCAAACATTTAAATGATTTGTATTTCAGTGATATGAAGCTTATATTGTCAACTTGCAGCACTGCATGAAAAGCTTCTTGTTCAGGAGGTCGAACACAAGCATAACTAGAAATGATGCATTTGATGGCCAAGCTGCAATACCGGTTGTTCTGCAGTCATCTCAGGGTTGTGGGTTCCACTGCAAGTGGTAGCAGACAGTTGCTCTAGGGGTTTTGTAGTTAGGCGAATGTCAGTTGGGCTGCAAGTGTCACCTGAGGGAAGGCAGGCCAAAAGTTTGATTTAAAAGTTAAAGATTATTAAAAATCATTTTAAAGATTATAGTTAAAGATTATTTTAAAGTTAAAAAAGATTCTTTCTCTCCAAAACAGGAAAAGGATATTCGAATGAAACAAAGACAGATACAAATATCAATCTTTATTCCGTCATGGTGTGTAATTATTTCTCAATATAATCACCAATGCGGTCCACACATTTCTGCCAACGTTGAAGTAGTTTTGTGATGCCATCACACAATAGAACGATGCATCCTGCTGACTTAACCAGTGCTTCACAGTGGCCTTGACATGATTGTTGGAAGGAAAATGTTCTCCACCAAGGTGTTCCTTCAGTTTTGGGAAGAGATAAAAAATCTGACAAAGTCAACTCGGGGTTGGTGATCCTTTGTGGCAGTACTCCGTTGACTGTCTCTTACTCTCAGGGTCGTAATGGTGCACTCAACTATCATCTCCAATCAATCATCCCAACTCTCATCGCCAGCACTTCACAGCACTGACCACGTCGTACTGCCATCTGCAACCTTGACCAACGAAGCACTGAGACATGTTGATGTACGTAACACTTGACGACGCTTTGATTCATTCGAATATCTTTACCTATTTTGGATAAAAAGAATAGGAGGCATAACTTGTTTGTTGTCGGCTCACCCTGAGCAGTGTGCGTAGCTCGAAGAGAAGCCGATCCATTAAGACAACTCTGCCTCCAGTCTCCCATGCCAGGGAGTGTGCATTGCGCTGTGGAAATCTTTCCTGATGCCGCAAACAGCTCACTGCCTGGGTGATACAAAGACAGCCGGCATAAAAAAAATCCTGTAAACGTTCACTTACAAGAACAACTGCGTTCAGACCTTGGATGAAAGCAAATCACAGTTCCTGCAACTTATGGGTAGTATTCACAATGGGAGCAATTGGTGATGTTAACAATGCCCGTCATCTCAACGGTATGGATTCATTTT
>CM068965.1:27434737-27480806 GCA_035128595.1 Eptatretus atami | reverse complement strand
GGCCTCGAGGCGCACACACTCGCCTCAAAGCCATCTAGCTTTGGTTTGAATCTCGGCCAAGCAATAAACTGTAATCTCAGACTTTCACAGGCAGGGTATGTGCCATCATTAAATGGACACCTCGTCTGCTGGCATCAGTTGGTGGACGTTAAAGATCCCACTGCGTCCTTTGCGAAGAATAGGTGAGCGATATTGCCGGCACCTTGGCCAAATTCCAAATTCCTGCCCTAACCTTCGTCGAATGTCAGGCCTGGCCAGCTTGTTCGTGAAAGACTTGAGCAAAGCTTCCCCCAGCCAACCCTGCAAGAATGTGGGAATAATTATGGCCCTTAAGAAGAATAAGTGTTCTGACGAAGGTGATGTTAGCCAACTTCCAAGCAGGATGATAGATTATCTCAGGCAAATGATAGTGTGAATCGAGCAGAATGTTTGTGAGTTCCTCTTTTATGCTGGTGTTGGCTTAATGGTTAGGGTGGTGGGTTTGGATCCTAAGGTCCTGAGTTCAAATCCCACTCAGCTGTTGAATTCATACCAGGTGGGGTTAACTCGGCTTGTCATCCTTCCGAGGTCGGCAAATGAGGCCAGCAGCTGGTATACTGTGTCGGAGTGGCGACCCGTCCAGGATTGTGCCCAATAGCCAGGAGACTGCTTAAGCAGAACCAACGCTCTGCAGAGTATGGTCCCAATCTTCCAATCACTGGAACAAACTCCCTCACTCTGTTCAATCCCATTCTTCCCTCTAGGTCTTCAAAACAGCTGTTTCACCACCAACTCTTCTCGTCCCCCATCCAAAATCTTGATCTTTACTACCCCCTTAATCCACCCCAACCCACCTCCTTCAGATTCCCTGTTTTCCTTCCTTGAAAGTCCCTGTAGTACCATCTTGTTTACCCTGTGTACCCCCGCCCATCCCTCTCCCTTTCCACAGATATCCTATTGTCTTTGTTCCCCACTATTTTGTGCTTGCCTCTCCCTCCCCTCTTGTCTTCATGCCTTGTTATATGTTTCTATGTATTAGGTCTTACACGAGCCTCGACTTGGTATACAAATAATTTTTTTTTTTAATAATAATATTTTTAAAAGTACAACATGGTCTCTTTTGATTAAATCTGTCAACGAAGCGATGGGTAAAACTGCCTCGTGAAATATAAAAAGAACAAGATGGAAATAAAAAGTACAACAATTTTCATCCGTATTCATTTGGAATTACACTAACCATGTTTTATGTGCAGATAACAAAAGTGGAATCAACACAACAACCTTTCCAGATTTTCCTCCCTTCTTACACAGATGCAGCAGTTTTATTTTATCATGTCATTTAATCTGGCTTCTCATTGACCGATGAAAAAGGACATCACAACAAGATCAGCTGCAGAGGGTTTTTTTTATGAACAGCACTGCAGGGTATTCTTCGACAAGGGTCAGTGGATCAGACAAGAAGCCCCTCTCCCCATCCCGCCAAATGGGATCAGTCTGTGTTGCATAAGACAACCACCTGCATTGAACTGTGAATTAATGCAAAACAAGGATGCACTTCCAGGTGTACAACTGCTAAACAATAAGAGTTTCTCTTAACAATAACAGTGATTCTACAATGTAATCAGGCAACTTGTAGTTTAAAACACGGCTAATATTTTGTAAAAAGAAAGCAGGACACATAACTGTCACATAGTAGTAGACCGAGTGAATGGGGTAGGAGGGGTACTTACCATTACTGGCTAATGAAGCCTCAGGACCAGGCAGGAGAGCCAAGCAGGTCGGCCGAGTGCCACGCACATAGGCTTTTGTGGTTGAATCAGCAGTTGGGGCCACTGCCGAAGGACCCACGGCCGTTGTGACCGCCTGTGTCTCGACCAATCCTGCTGAGCCAAACGACACCGGCAGTATGGCTGGCGGTTTGAGTGGCCCATCTGTGGTCTCCGGGACATCAGGACGTACCTGCCTCGTGGCAGCACTAGCAGTAGGGGTCTGGACAATGGGTCCCACTGCAGCAACACGGCCCGTCGTCCCACCAGGTGTCCTTTGAGAACCCAAATCAGCCAGACCCACCTAAAAACAGACAATGTGAAATGAAGTGAAACAGCTGCTACTTCCTCATCGTGTGATAAGGTACCACGACAAAGTTACAAACTCTTCTCAAATTCCTCACCCATGTTTCCAAACCAACTACATTTTGACCTTCTATCACCATTTTAGCCTTTAGTCGACCAAAATCTCCAGGATGAAAACGATGCACATATATATCCAGGAATCTTCATCATGTAACATTCTAAATACCAAGAGTTCCATTCACCTCCACAATCCTTTGCCCACTCCCCTCACCCCCAGAGCCATTTTTCTATTGCATTTAGAGCCACGACCTTGCATCTGTCCAAGTCCACTCCCTCTTCAAGAAAGCATGTATTACAATATCATGCCATACCTACCTTTGAACGACTACACCCTCTTGTCTGCCCGTTTCTCACAATATCAACCTGTCCTCAGCAAGCTATGTTGTTGTGTGTGCCTTCACTAGTGTATGTTGTCTTTTCACCCTTCTTTTGTTCATCTTTGACATTGTATCATAAAATAAAATAAACTTTAGGAGCCAGTCACTGGAAAATAAAAAAAACAATAACTTGAAGCCCAGCCATGCCTAAATGATACCTGCAAACACAGCAGCTAATCGTATTACATCATCAAAATTGATCTTCAAGATGATGCACAAGCAATCTCGACCTCTCAGCCCGCACAGTTTGCAGCCATGCCATGCAGAAGACCAGACGTACAGGAATGTTCTCTTTGTGCTGCGCTGTGGCCTTCTTGCTACGCAGTCGCTCACGCAGCTCCCTGATCCGACGGTCCATCGTTATGACCTCCTGATTGCGACGGTTCAGCAGGTCCCTTTGCTGCTGCAATTTTGCACTCTGCTCCTGGTTGAGTTTGTTACGCAGCTGCGGTGAGGAAGCAAGGCGGCAAGGGCAGAAAAAAGCTTAGGAGGCCCCGCTGATTCAACATTTAGTAAAGCATTTGACACAGTTGGTAACAATAAGCAGTGCAAAGGCAAACAGGAAGTGGTGTGGTAAGAAGGGAAGCAGTGGTGTTCGAAGAACAAAGAAGGGAAAGGGCAACGTGATAGACACAGAGCAAAGCCCTGATCAAGATAAACCAATGTACATTCTCCCATAAAGCCAGTCATGAGCAGTTCATTGCAAACACCCTACTCTTTCACTATCCATCCCCTCACTCTCCTCTACCCCACCACTTTTCAGTACCAATGGTGATGTAAAGAAGATGTGATGTAAAAAATAAAAATACTACTAATGGAAAACAAGATTGCTCAGTTGCATACGCACCAAATTTGGAGTGGAAATTTGTACGCCGATCTCAAACACCTAAGATGGTGGTTTCAGACACACTGTTACTCATGCTCGACATGTGTGGCACAGAAAAAGATAGTCTGTTTAATATAGAGCTGTCTTCTTCCAATGTGGCCACACGACAGGACTACAAAAATGGTGTGTGTGTGTGTGTGTGTGTGTGTGTGTGTGTGTGTGTTATGGAGGCTTAGCTTCCAGCATGTTAAAATAAATACATTTAAAAACATCAGTGGTTACTAGGGGGTGCAGTAGAGCACGTGAAGAATTCATTAAAATGCGTTTCTGTATTTGAATAGAGCTCGATTCAGTGATCAGTAAAATTGATGTGCTTGATGAGGTACACGTAATGTGCAAGGTGTGTGTGTGTGTGTGTGTTTGTTATCTCCATATGATGTGGATTTAATGAGCTGGAACAGAGACCTACCAGGTCTCAAAGTATCCACCTGTATGTATGTGAAAGGCAGAGGAGGTATGGGGTAAACAACTGACAAAATACAGCACTTGAGTATCAGGAAGAACCCAAATAGAGAAAGTTGAAGTCATCAGGAGGAACCTGGATAGGATCCGGGTTTCAGCTGCTGCACCTCCACACTCAAACTCATCCAGGTGCAGCAAGGTGAGTGAACCTTACAAAAACTATTTGCAAGATTCACCTCTCCGTAGACAAAGAAAAAGGAAGAAAGAGAGATGGAGGACAAGAAGAAACCACGCACACCAACAGAAAGCACACACACACTAACTAACATTCAACTAACTGTAGTATCAGGAATTGTGGTAAATGTATAACAAGCCAAAAGCAGAGGGAGATCACAATACCAATACATCAAGAAAAATAAAACAAGCATCAAGCCATTAAAAACTCCCACCAAAAAAAAACTAAAACAAGCAAAATCCCCACATCCATCACGTTATCCAACCTGGAGCTCCCTGTAGAGCTGATCCAGACTGTGGTTGCCTTGCACCACAGCCGGATTGCCTGTGTTATAGCCAGGCCGAGTGGGGTTTGGGATGCGTGCGGCACTCAGCTCGTCAAGCTGGCGGCTCAGTTGATCCACACGTGCAACAGCGGCCTGAAGCTCACGCTGCTTCTCCTGAAATAACCTGCCAGCCTGCTCAATCTCAAGTGCTGTGGGATATCCATAAGCAAAGATGGGGTAGACAGGGGAGATGGTCAGATGATAAACGAGAGTGGGGGTAATGAGAGAATATTCAAAAAATAGACTATATAAGGTCCATTAAAAGAAAAACTCATGAAAAGGAGAGAAAAAAACCCCCAAAAACAGGACATTACCATCATCGTAATTCAAGTGAATACCAATAACTCAATTTGCCCATCATTATTTTCAACATATTTGTTAATACATTTATTTTTGCTTCATGTATGTAACCCGGGTTTTTAATTTCGGGAGTGATCAAGGCAGTGGTCTGCTGCCTATTCACCGCGCAAATAAAGGGATATGTCAGACGAACGTGTTGCATGCTTGGAACAAGATCGCCCAAAAGGTGGGTACTCTGCTAGTAAGAATAATAATAATAATAATAATAATAATAATTGTCTCCCACCCCTCCAACAAGGTTGGAGACGAGGTATGTTGAAATGAGCTTGGTCCGACTGACCGTCCGACCCATCATCTGTCCATTACTGACCGGTCATCCGTCCATGTACTTTAGTGTACGTGATATATTTCAAAAAAAACGTTGAACACCTGGCTTTTATATTGCAGATATCTATCCCTCATGACATTATCTCAACCTCATTATATCACAGCTGTGATTGGCTGAATTGTGTTGCCATGGCAACCATTTGGGTAACTTGGCTTGTGCGTGTGATATTTCAAAAAACGTTCAAGGTTTAGCTTTCGTATTAAAGAGATCTATTCATCAAACCCCCCCAAAAGGACCAAGAGTATCAGCTCCTTGCTGTTCTTGAAATTATTATTATTATGATTATTGTTATGCAGTCACATTACTATTTTATCGATTCTAAGGGTTAGCAAGATATCCATGCATAATTCCAATTCAAAACTCAGAAGATCCTCGCTTTATAGATTGCCTAATAACCTTTCCCTTCTTGAGGAACTTGGCAATCTACAAAACTCACTTCCTTTTGTCACAAATTAAGTCAGAAAGTTTAGGACATGATTAAAATCTTTCTGCCAAGCTGTATGGCAACACACCAAGGTTCTTGTTGAGCAGGCGGCTCGTCTCGGCCTGTCCCCGCATGGCGCGGATCCTACGCAGTTTAGCTTCTTGACTCTCCATGCGCTCTCGAAGCACACGCAGCTTCTCACTCTCGGCCGTAGGTTGCGTAGTGCTATTTTGCACACCTCCGGATGACACCTGCTGCCCCCGTCGTGCTTCTTGCTGTTTCAGGAAGCGCAGTCGTTGTTCCTGTTCCAAAAACATAATCAAGTACAACAGCACTAGGAAGAGTGCTTACCTCTGCAAGGCTGAACAGTTTACGTTTTGTATCCCACTGATAGGCCGGAGGATCTGGACCTGAACCAAAATATAATCGGCTTTTTCTTGTCACCTACCCAACTCATCCACCAAGTTTTGTCCGAAACAGTCCACAACTTTTTGAGATATCACGCTCTCTGTCGGTTTTGACCCCATCTCTCAATGGTGAAGAATCACTTAAAAAAAATTTTTTTTTATCTCACATCCGTATCTGGATTCCAATCTTCACCAAAATAGAATCAATTTGCCCTTGTCACACACCCAAACTGTCCAAAACGTTTCATCCGAATCAGTCCAGAATGTTTTGATACATCATGTTATATATCATTCTTAGCACGATCAGTCAATAGTGAAGAATCACTTTAAAAATTCTAGTCGTCGGATCCGGATCAAGATCTTCACCAAAAATGAATCAATTCTTCCTTGTCACACACCGAACCTATCCACCAAATTTCCTCCGAATCCGTCCACAACATTTTTGAGATATCCTGTTCACAGACAAACAGACACACAGACAGGGGTGAAAACATAACTTTCGTCCACTTTTGGTGGCAGACGTAATAAAGGATATTTGAACCTCTTGAAGTTTTTACATCTTATCACAAATGGCTGACCAGCAATTTAGTGGCATGGCTAACGAACATTCAACAACCCAAATCCCCAAAATTGAATAACAGTGTCGATAATGCAAATACAGATTGATACGTGCTATGATTCCTCATCATGATGATGATCAGTGGTCATAACAAAGAAAATATGGAATGGATACATGAAGCTACATCCCCCAAAAATGAGTTACCATGGCAATGTTAGTTACCGAGGCCACAATAAGTTACCTTGGCAACAAGTAGATGTTGTTGAGCCTCTATCTGCTGCTGCTGACGAGATGCCATCTCCTGAAGCTCCGTCAGTGTAAGCTCCACTCCAGGACTTCCGGCCTGTTGAAAGGAGATAGCGGCATGGAGGGTGTATGTATTGGCATTAATATCCTCTCACGACATGCAAGAAAAGATGCAGATGCATCGACATGCCTGCTATCGTGCCCAATCAGCATGTGTCAGGCAAACATGTCCCTTGTTACGGCTTGTAGTGCAGGGATTGGCTGCAGCGGAGCCCAATTAAAGCCGCCAAAGTGCTTCAGTTCTTCTTTGTGAGCGGAGCTCAGTGAGCAAGGCCAGAATACAAAACCTATAATTAGACCATTACTCGACTTATCTGCAAAGCACCACGCAGCTCAAAATCTTATGGAAAAATGATTATGCCTTCAACAAGGTGACATTTTGTCATTACAGAGTGTACGGCGACAGTCCTGAATGATTTTCAAAACGATGAAGAATAGGAAGAGAAAGAGATGTGCTGAAAAGAGATGAGCGCTTGTACATATAGGATAAGCAACTCCATTCTTTCAGGTACATTCAGAGCATCGATATTTGAGCCAAAGGTTGCACTTATCAAACTGATCCTATTTAATATACATTCAGCACCACAGCTTTCCTGGGTTACCTAAAAACATGGTAAAAAAGGGGAAAAGGAGGTAAAGTATCGATCATGGGGTGCAGAGGAATGGGAGTAATTCCAGCACAGCATCGTGTACCAAATTACAACTTAATCATACATTGGAAGATTCTGATCAATTGCAATGCACAGAGGTTATCCACACAAGAATATGATCAAAACAACAACAAGAACGGCACTCGGAAGAGGTACATACCTCCGCCAGGCTTAACAATTTACGTTTTGTATCCCACTGATAGGCCGGACCTGCACCAAAATCGAATCGGCTTGTCCTTGTCAACTACCCAACTCATCCACCACGTTTTGTCATAACCTCTCCATATCCTGAGATATCGTGCTATCCTGTATATCGTTTTTTTGGCCCCATCTATCAATGGTGAAAAATCGCTTTTAAAATTCTTGTATCCGGATCCGGATCTTCATCAAAACACAATCAATTTGTCCTCGTCACACGCCCAACCTGTCCACCAAGTTTCATCCGAATCCGTCCTTAACTTTTTGAAATATCCTGCTCACAGACAGATAAACAAGCAACCATAACCTCTGTCCACCTTCGGTGGTGGAGGTAACAACTCAGATTGAAGAACAAAGATGGCGACATTTTGGCTTTGGGGAATTATGTGTTCTGTGCAGTACAGCACGGACAAAGCCTGTTGGAAATCTTTCTCTGTTCGGATGAGCAAAGCTCACCAAAGGACAAGTGGTACAAAGGTAAGAGCAGTGGAATGAATATATAAATATAATCACTTCAACATTCTCTTTCAGTTCCAACTGCGTTCAGACCATTAAAGGGCATTCGTCCAGACGTGGTCATGACATCATCTTATGCAGTTTATTTCATACACATCTAGTGGCCAGTAAACCCATTCTCGTTACTCGAGTGTATTTGGGGTTTCGCTTAAGCGGCCTGCGTGGTCTGGCGAGGGCCGAGAGCTGCTGCTGTTATGCTTTGAACCATCGCTGCTACACATCTGGTAATCCTCGACAAAGCTTGATGGAACATCTGCACCAAGGAAGAAGACTCTATTGGGGACTGTATGTACATTTGGGGATAAGTACCTTCTGGGGACTAAATAGGATATTTCACACATATGGTTGAGCTGACAGGATAGCCTGGATGTATGTGCACTCGCCTATGAGCTGTCCAGCCTGGGTTTGAATCTTGACACAGCTATAAACTGTCGTCCTGGTGTTTCGCAGGCAGGGCGGTTCATCAATGTGTGTGCCGTCCCTCGGATGGATGTTAAACTGGGCGACCAGTCTAGATGGTGGACGTTAAGAATCCCACGGTGTCCTTCGGGAAGAGGAGGTGAGGTATCGCTGACACTCTAAACAAACTGAAAATTCTTGCCCTAACCCACAGAGGGCACTGCATCCGCGGCATTGCCATGCCCCTGCACAAATTGATGCCAAGTGCTGCATACGAACAATGATGACGCATATGGTTGGTCCCTATTATAGATATTGTGCCACTGGTAGTCGATTTATGGGTACAATTAAGTTGTGTTGAAAGCTTTGACGTGTAATTCAATCGTTTTAACGAAACCATAGTCTCAATCCAGTGATTTGTGGCTTGATTGAAGTTCATTTATTTTGATTATGGTAGAGGGAGGTGGAGGGGGTTCCTGTTCCAGGTAAGAACGTAGGAAGGCAGCGTAACTGACACCCTTGCAGTAACATTCTCAAGGATCCCATTTCAAAATCACGTTGACATGAAGCCTTGTTTTTATTTTAAAAAAAAAACTAAAAGCTTTATTATCCTGCTGATTAGGAGCCATAAGTTTCAGGAAACACTTCACCCATTTTGTTGATCAACATAACTAACCTCATATGTTCATGTCTACAGTCATAATGCATCAGTTATACGTGCATAAAAACAGTTTACACCCTAAAAAGATTACTTTCCAACAACATGTAATTTGAACAAGTACACTTCAAGGTACAGTTGTGCAATTTCATCAGTCTGATAACTTGATGCCCATTTCGGAAAACATAACCATGGGAACATCCTGGGTTTAACTAAGCTATTGTTGGGTAGAGGATTGTACATACCGTATTATAGTGTATTTTAAGTTGTTTATAATGTATAATCTGAATTCTGTGTATTCTCAAGCTCTCAACATGATTGGCATATAGCGCAAAAAGGTAGACAAGCAGGCCGACGTGGCTTCTCTGTATTTTACAACGTGGCTTCTCTATCCTCCAGTCGAGCTCTGTCTGATCTCTCAACCGTCCAACACTCTACAACTTTTGTTTTAAATATAGATTTGTTTTAAATTCACGGTCTCGTGATCATTCTGCAAATGTATGCACAAATGTTTGTTTTAGAAAACTTTTATTTCATACCAACTGTCATTCAAAATTTTATCTCAGGGACCCAAACACCCCTTTTTGCCCAAGGGCCTAGACTACTGTCAGTCCACCCCTGGGGTCAACTGAGGCTTCACCATTTATTTCAGTATGTATATATATATATATGTATATCTTCTTCTTTCGGCTGCTCCCGTTAGGGGTCACCACAGCGGATCATCCGTTATGATCCGCATTATGATTTGGCATAGGTTTTACGCCGGATGCCCTTCCTGACGCAACCCTGGTCGCCTCTTATGACACAGGGATATGGTACACCTATTCTAACCGGGGCATACACCGGGCCCAGTACACTGGTACTCACTTCGCCAACCTCGGAAGGATGACAGGCTGAGTCAACCTCCTGGTGTGTATTAATTCAAGCGGCCAACGGGGCTTGAACTCAGGACCTTTTGGATCCCAAGCCGCTACCCTAACCACTACGCCAACACCAGGCTTATATATATATATATATATATATATATATATATATATATATATATATATATATATATATATATATATATATATTATCATATGTCACAATTATCATACAATGGTTGTCGGACTGTATGTAATATTCCACCATTAACTACACACGTTTATAAAAAATGGCTTTCTGTTGTCGCTACTGTCAGACTGTACATCAATTTACACAGTGAACCTCATCCATTTAGGTGTGAATGGCCCTCAGGCAATAGTGTCACTGCAGCCATACCCCCACCAGGTTGACTGACAGGTGTTGTCTGTCCCACCTACCCCGCATTTCCCTTTATATTACTATGTATGCGTACTTTTCATGGAATCCTTTCAAGTTGTGAAAAATTCAAGTAGTCATAGACCTTCCCACTCTAAAATCCAGTCGATTTATGTTTAAACTAAGTCCTTAAGTTTAATTAATGTTGAGTTAGGCTGTCAGGAAGGAACAATAATAATAATAATAATAGTATTAATAATAAGAATAAGAATAAGAAGATGAAGAAGAAGAATTACAATTGGGCAATTTTGAGTCGATCAGTTTTGTAGTTTAGCCAAGTTGTCCAAAAGTTCATGAGTGTTATTGGATATGAACTCCTCCACATATGAATGGTAAGTACTTCATGGGTTTATAAATTTGTATCTTGGAAGATTTTTTTGAGAGGATTTGTATTGTATTAAACCTATGTCCGTGCCATCCCTACATCGGAAGTCTAGCGACTCCCTGATATATGAAGACCCAATCACAAAGACCCAATCACATCTATCATCCGAATTTTGAAGGGAACAACCAATCGGTTCTCACTTAATCAATCACCCCAGGTGACTAGAATCTCTATAATGAACCCCCTGCTTTTCCAGCCACAGAAAGCTGCATGAATCGTGCTATTTCAAACCATACCCGGGTTCCTCTACAACTGCAGACATTCACAACAAGCATATACATGAGAATCCCAATGCTACACGCCCCCATCAGCCACTGGATCGGTTTCATCCCTTATTGGCGAGTCATCAGTGACAGTGGACACAGAAACACGTACCACCGAGACTCCCAAACATGGACCACACCATATTTATACGATGACTGCTATGGGCATTGCACACGTGATACTGTGTTATTGCCAATAGGTCATTGCAGAAATCGCTATCCAATGCATGCTGCAAAATCAGTCCTTTTACTTTCTGATGGCCAACCTCCAAGGATCCCATCTCAGTGGTACAGAATAAAAGTAAATGGCACAATACCCGTTGGATGATTGCATCTCCCTCCCCTCCCCCACCCTCCCGATAGTGATTAACAAACACACACACACACACACACACACACACAAACGTAAACTCACATATATACTGTAATTGTGACAACTCAACAACAACTCAACAAAAAAGCCTCAGCCTCCACTCCCAACTCTGTCCCATCTTTGCTCTCAACCCCCGCCCCAACCAAGTCCTCACCTTTCCCCTCCCAACCCTGAGGCACGATCCCTCCCCACACTCAAGCCTTCAGACCCCCACCCACCCCTCCCTGCACCGAAAGGCCAAAATCTCCACCCCCCCCCCATCCAAAGTTGTCCCATCTTTACTCTCACCCTCCTCCCACTCATAAAAGCAAACGGGCGTTCCCACGTCGAAACAGCAGAACATGTCACGCTTTCTGCTCCCTATCATGCTATCACCAACTTCACAGAAACCCGGCACAATTTCAAGAAAAATAGTCGGAATTAAAAGTAAGGATCTGCATAACCTCCGCAGTAATAGCGCTGCTTAAGACAAAGGGTAATTCTGAAGGGTAATTTCATAAGGTTCTAAAGAGTAAATTCAAGAGGGTTACAAAGGGTTCGAAAGGGTAATTCTGAAAAGTTCCTAAATTGGCAGCAGTAGTACAGAAATTGTGGTGGCATCAGGCGAACTGTCCAAGCAATGGGGGGAACTTTCACACACACACACACACACACACACACACACACACACACACACACACACACACACACATACAAACGGACGCACGCACGGCTTCTTTTATAGTATAGACAACAAACATATAAAATCTGGTGCACCACAACTCTGACAGTGTGCTGACGTATTGTGTGCCAGTAACTACCAACCAAGAGCAAATATTTGAAGAATGAGGTGCGGGAGTGAAGAGAATTAATTAAAAGCAAACAAGAAAGGAAAATAAAAACGTAAAAGAGCGAAGGAGGAACAGCATGCCACCGGAATACACGTACCCTATTTTCTTGCCTGTGATCAGAAGTCGAGACACCATTGTGCTTGCTGCTGTGTGTCTGCCCTCTCTGGCTTTCTGAAACATAAATGTGCAGCTGGCATGTCATTAAAAATCTCTTGTAAAATTAACTTCCAATAGTTGAAGGATGCGACGTAGACAATCGAGAATTAAACGCAGTACATCATCACAACCGCACGAAGGTAAAAAATCAAACGAAGGAACAGTTTTACCACCAGATTCCATCAAAAATGTCAAGCAAACTGAACTTGCAGCTCTTCGCAGAAATAACAGGATTAAAACCCAGATGGTGTAACCGTCCGTAAGGATAGGTTCTTTGCTTGTAACTGAATTCAACAGTAATGTTGTAAAATTTTGCAAACATCATCTGCACTTAGTTTGTAGACATTATAGATCTCAAGGTATCTTTCAATGCCTGGTGTTGGCTTAATAGTGAGGGTGGTGGGCCTGGTATCTGAGGATCCTGAGTTCAAATCCCACTCGGCTATTGAATTAATAGCAGGTGTAGTGGGGCAGATAACAGCAATTTTTGAGAGGAATCGTGCAAATGATGATACAAGCATCAAATTTGGCACATTTGTTCTCCAGGGGTTCTAATCAAATCTGCCTGATTGGCCATTTGAAAATCCAAATTTTGAAAAATTTGACAAACAAAAAAAAACTTCAAAAAAGTCAACGATCACAAATCAATGTTGGATGCTGGCTGGATTGGTGAATGCTTCAGAAACATCATCAAAGACGTTCCAAGTCTGCCATGCAGTTTTCTCCTTTACAGCGGAAGCAGACACGACGTCACATCCAGTGAACGCATGGAAGTATGGGATCCCTCTAGCTCCTCTTCCTTTTCCCTCCTGTTTTTTTTTCTTTCTTCTTCCCTTCCTTCCTTCTTTTTTCCTTTCTTTTCTTTCCTCCCTTTTCCCTCTTTTTTTGCTCCCCCCCGCCTTTTTCCCCCTTTTTTTTCTTTTTTTTTTTCCTTCCCTTTCTTTTTTTTTTTCTTCTTCCTTTTTCCCCCCCTGTTTCTCTTTTTTCTTCTTTTCTTTCTTCTCTTTTTTCCTTTTTTTTTCCCCTCTTTTTTTTCCCTTTTCCTTCTCTTTTTCTTCCTTTTTTTTCCTTTTTTTTTTTTTCTCTCCTTTTTCCCCTTTTTTCTTCCCCCCCTTCCCCTTTTTCTTCCTTTTTTTTCCTTTTCCCCCCTTTTTTTTCTTTCTTTTGTTCCCTTCTTTCCCTTTTTCTTTTTTCTCTTCCCCCCCTCTTTTTTTTGCCTTTCCCTTTTTTTCTCTTTTCTTTTTTCTTTCCCCTTTTTTCCCTTTTTTTTCTTTTCTCTTTCTTTTTCCCTTTCTTTTTTTTCCCCTCTTCTTTTCCCTTTTCCTCCTTTTTTTCCCTTTTTTTTCTTTGCTTTTCTCTGGCGTTCTTTTTTTTCCCCCTTTCTCTTTTCGCCCTCCTCCATCCTTTTTTTTTCTTTTCTTCCTCTTTTTCCTTTTTTTTTTTTTTTCCTTCCCCTTTTTTCCTTCCCCTCCCCCCCTTTTCTCCTTTTCTTTTTCTTTTTTTCCCCCTTTTCCCTTTCCCCCTTCCCCCTTTTTTCCTTTTTCTTTTTTCCCCTCCTTTTTTTTTTCCCTTTCTTTTTTTTTCCCTTTTTCGTTTCTTCCCTCCCTTTTTTCCTTGCCCTTCTTCTTTTTTTCTTCCCTTTTCTTCTCTTTGCCCTTTTTTTTTCCCCTTTCGCCCTTTTCTCCTTTTCTTTTTTCCCTTCCTCCTTTTCTTTTTTTTCTTCTTCTTATTCTTTTCCTTTTTTTTTTTTTTTTCTCTGTTCCTTCCTTCTTTTTTCTCTTCCCCTTTTCTCCCTTTCCTTCCTTTTTTTTCTTTTTTCTTTTTTCTTTTCCTCCTTTTTTCTTTCCTTTTCTTTTTTCTCTTTTTCCCTTCTTTTTCCTCTTTTTCCCTCCCTTCTCCTTTCCCCTCGCTTTTTTTCCTTTTATCCTCTTTCTTTTTTTCCCTTTTTCCTTTTTTTCCTTTTTTTTTTTCTTTCTTCTTTCCTCCTTTTTTCTTCTTTCCCTTCTTTTCTCCTTTACCCCTTATCCTTTTTTATTTTTTGCCTTTTCTTTGCTTTCGCCTTTTGCTTCCTCCCCCCTTCTCTTTTTTCTCTTCCCCCTTTTTTCTTCTACCTTTTCTTTTTTTTTCCTTCCCCTCCTTCTTTCTTTTTCCTTTCCCCCTTTTATCCTTTCCCCCCTCTTTTTTTCCTTTTGCTTTTTTTCCCTCCCGCTTTTCCCCCTTCTTTTTTTCCCTTTTCCTCCTCCTTTTTTCTTCTTTTCCTTTTTTTCCTCTTTTTTCTCCCCTTTTCCGCCTTCTTTTTTTTGTTCCTCTTCTTTCCTTTCCTTTCTTTCCCTTCTCTCTTCTCCCTCTATTTTTTTTTTCTTCTTTCCCTCCCCCTTTTTTTCTTTCTTTTTTTTCTTTGCTTCCCCCTTTCCTTTTTCCAGCCTTTCTCAGGCCCTATTGCAGAAACTACCTCATGGACTGAATCCATCCCCTTGGTCCTTGGCCAAAGGCAATCCACATGTTCTCAAGACCTAGTTCCTGTAAGGTGGCAGTACAGATATTGCTATGACTAGTACGTCCGTGTCATTAGCCTTAATGATAATGGACTTGCTACCATCCGTCGTTGCATCCCTGCGTGTACAAATATTGAGTGTCAGCTTCTTCGTGACAACATGGAGACAACAGCATCCAGTGACTTCCTTGTGTTGCTAATGGCATCTTCTTCTTTTGTGACAATGACTGTGCTTGTCGTCTGTGCTTCACACATCTTTTCCGCAAGGAAGTGAAAAGCTCAGTCTTGTTGCTGTCATCTCGAAGAAAGCTTCTCCAGTTACTTGGGGTCTTACTGGTTCCTGTCACTCTTCTTCTGATTCCTTGCCCCCTTTTCGACCTTGCCTCGGACTTCAGACTTGACTTCTTTTACACATAAACACGACGTCCACCCTCTCGTACCTGGCACCATAGGATTCCACCTTTGGGATGATGTCTTCTTTAGCATAGTCATCAAATATCTTTGAAGTGCGTGGAGGTAGGGCATTGATAAGTGCTGAGCATCAATGATGACTGCATCCCCTTGGTTCTCTGTCTGGGATGTTCACTTGTGCTTCAAGAATTTCAGCCAGTGTGACTTCAAATTTTTTTGAAGTTTTTTTTTTTTTCAAATTTTTCAAAATTTGGATTTTCAAATGGCCAATCGGGCAGATTTGATCAGAAAGCCCTGCAGAACAAAATGCCAAATTTGATGCTTGTATCATAATTTGCACGATTTTTCTACTATCTACTACACTAGTGGGGTTGACTCTGCCCGTCATCCTTCCGAGGTCGGCAAAATGAGTGCCAGCTTGCTGGTATCCTGTGTCAGAGTGGCGACCATCCAGGATTGTGTCCAATAGCCAAGGAGATGCTTAGGCAGCAACCAAACCCACCAAAATCCCAAGTTAATGTCGTAGAACTTTGAAATATTACTGAACGTGCAATTTACACCACACAAAGCAAACACCACTGAATTTACTTTAAATGCTTGCTGAATTTTACAAGCATGGCCTCACCAAGAACCTTGACCTCCTTCACGTCCTGGCCTTGACCACTGAGGCCAATAAGAGGGTCACCGTGGCGAATGTAAAACCTGACTTCTGCCCTCTGTGCTCCCCAGCGCTGCAGCAGCTCTGCCATCCGCTCATTGTCAGCTACAGCACGTTCTGAGAGGCACAGCAGGTATCAGGTACACCTATACCATCATTTATACACAAGGGGTATCCATATATTAGGTATTCGGTGGGAGAGGGTTGGGGAGTTGGGTGTGTAACTCACATACGAATCCCAATATAATAGTTGATAAGCAGTGTGTTACATTTTACCCAATATGTATCCATTTGTCAAGTGGTTTTTTTTCTTCTTTCAATTAGGTATACCTACCTCTATTCTCATATTTGTTAAGCTGTCACATTTAAATTCGGCCATTACACACACATGCCTGGTGTTGGGTTAATGGTTGGGGTGGTGGGCTTGTGATCCTAGGATCCTGCGTTCAAATCTCCCTCAGCTGTTGAATTAATACCAGGTGTGGTTGACTCTGCCTGTCATTCTTCCGAGGTCGGCAAATTGAGTACCAGCTCGCTGGTATCCTGTGTCAGAGTGGCGACCCATCCAGGATTGTGCCCAATAGCCAAGGAGACTGCTTAGGCAGCACCAACGCTCTGCACAGAGTATGGTCCCAATGGATGGATGGATGGAGTACACACATGAGTGATAAATAGATGGTCCCCAACATTATTTAATTAATTGCAGCACTTTGTTTAATATTCCAGCACAAATTCCTTGGCGTGCACCTGGATTTTGTCCCATTATATGGGTGCAGTTCACCCTTTTCCAAAGCACTCAACTCCTGCTGCCTCGCTTTATGATCACGGATAAGGAAACATCGACTTTTGATAAGGAAGACTCGAATGAGAAAGGGGAGAAGGTGAGTGTTGCATTTCAAGCAAACATGTGAATTTCCACTCACAGGTAACGTTTATCGCATAATGAACGTGCAGAGAAAAACTGTACAAATCTATAAATCTGTGCAATTAAAAACAAGCAGTGTGGTCACGATGTCAAACAGGTGGCCATGGGCATGACGAAATCAAAATGGGCTTCTCTGCCTCTTTCAACCTGCACCTGAATCACTCCACAATGAGGCATTGTGCAATTAAGGGCACATCTAAGCCTTATACACGAGTGATGATGACCTGTTCAATGCTGGCCAGACCCATCACCCACGTGTACTCCTTAAGTAACGTTGCAACGTTTTGATTCTTTCTTTGTTGCTAATGGTGCATAAGAGACAAAAAGCAACGAGATGTTCAAACAGGGATGAACGGTGCAGAAGAGAATTTTGGCTCACCACATCCCTGCCAGCTTTCCACCAGCTGGCAGGAGCCCTCGCCAGGCTCCTTGCAAGCTTCCACGACATCACGACAGGTCGTCTGCGGTGTCACCGGAACCTCGGTCACAGGCTGCTCGTCCTCACTCAAGTGCACGTTCAGGATCATCTAAAGTACCATGACAGCAATGATCAGGGATGACTGGATTCCCTGGGTGCTCAATGAAGCAGCCCATAAGTGTTGAAGATGCCACTCAAACATTGTGGCACTGCTCCAGGAAGCTGAATCATAAGAAACGAATGATTAACTGTTTTGACCAAATAAAAAAGCAGATCAGACGGAGTTGAAGAAAAAGACAACACTGAACTGTGGCGAATGCTGTATTTGTGATCGTAGAAAGGACCAAGGAAAGTTTGATCCAGAAAGAGGCCATTTAGCCCATACCACTTGCGTAATGGTATCCATTTCTCATTACATATTTACTTAACATAATATATTAATCAATTAACTTCATTTTTATACTTCACACATAACCACATCCTATTTAACTTATTGGCAAACCTTTTGTGGTCATACGGCTGGCTGAAAGGCCTTCTGTTGCCCAAAAGCGAGATATTGTGGCTTCGTGGTAAGCATGATAGGTTTTATCAACTGAAAGTTGAAAATGAAACACGAACTGCCTAAGGATTCAAAGAAAATCTGAGGTTTTTGCCGTTAGGGCTGCTAATGCTCTGACGAAGGGCTACTAATAGCCGAAACGTCAGATTTACTTCCAGTTGATGCGACCTATTGGGTGGTCGCTAGAGTACCCTTATTTTCACTTTTTCCGTCTGTCTGTATGTATGTTTGTATGTTTGTTTGTATGTAATGGACAGCTCTGGAGGCCAGAGGAGTCAACCGATTTTGATGAAACTTGACAGGTAGGTTCATACCATGGTCTAGTTCTATGCTTTTGAGCACCGTTGCTATGGTCACCACCGTTGCCTAGCAACGGGACTTTGAAATTTTTGAAAAATCCAAAAAAATTAATTTTTTCGAAAATCAAAAATCGGCTTCCAGGCTTTTATGCGCACTATAATCAACCTCTTTGTCAAAAAATTTCAGCCCGATCCGTCAAAAACTGTATGACTAGTATGCAATTATGTAGCGACCACCCATGCCGCCTACCGGCTTGTAGTTATATCTGTCCGATGACACAGACTGGCACGAGCCTTAACAAAGTCTAATATTTCTCCATTGGTAAGAACTACGATCCAAGTGGAAGTGGGTTCAAACCTGTGGTTATTCAGGGGGAAGCAGAAATACAATAGATTTGCATTGTGAGAGCATGCAAGCATCTCTATAAGAAGATTCAATGTCCGTCTGTGTGTCACGTAACTCCTCCTAAACTGCTGGTCGCACCCCATTCAGAATGCTACCAAACAAATCGTCTGGTTCGAGAGGTTTGCAAAAGGGCAAAAATTTTCACCCCACCCCTTAAGGGTGTGGGGGATTTCCCCAAAACCCCATTTGCTACTGTTGCCATGGCAATATTCTGCATTGTTTTCCATTTTTGCCGGCACAAAATCATTGCTGTTGCTTTTGATGTTTTGAAAAATCAATTTAAAAAACTATAATCTCCATTTCAAACGCAGGCCTACAATGCAAACAGCATGCCGGGAAAAGCGATAATTCATCATTACCGATTTCATTTCATGAATGCAGCAATTGAAATGTAAAGTTCCTCAAGTGCAATGTGTATCAGTTGTTTTTTTTTTTTAGCTCACCTGGACTTTAGTGCTGTGAGCTTATGTGATCGAGCAGTGTCTGAAAGTGAATGAGTGAGTGCGTGAGTGAGTGGGTCAGTCACTCCGTAAACACTTCAGTCATTATCGCTTGAACCAAACACATGATTTTGATGAAACTTGGCCACGAGCTTCACATCTGATGCCTAACGAAGGTGTATTGACCGCATCAAAATCTGTGCTCATTAAGTGGGTCTGTGAGAGGGGGAGTGGGGGTTAACCCCCCAAAATAGGTATTTGCTCTCTTCTCCGAAACTACACACACGATTTCGATGAAACTTGACCACAACCTTCATCACTAGTGATGTACCAAAGTTTGTTCATGGCTTGAAAAAAATAAAAATCAAGGTCTAAGGGAGTCTGCAGGGGACGGGGGGGGTTGAGTGACTTACTCCTGATCCAGGTGAACTTCAGGACGCACAGAGTCGAATTTTTTCTTTTCTACCCTTCTATCAGTTTGTAAAATTGCATCATTCATTTCTTTTAAAATCTGTAGTTTTCGTTGTTTGTTTACCTTCTTTTTCAGTTTCTTTGTTTTTTTTTACCTTTAGTTAGTTTTTGTCATACATGTTCACAATTTACATGGCAAATGTGTGACATGATTGATTCAGTTATAGACAGCAACATATTAATCTCCCACAGTCAGAAGTTGTATTACAGTAAAATAGGAATTTAAAAATAGTACTCTTGCAATGGAAACATTGGTCCAATGTGTAGCTTTATCCATAACCATAACTGATGGTCACATGTTTTATAAATTTTTAATGAATAGCTTCTTCCGTTTCAAAGGCTACTTAATTAATATCACAAGACCAGTCTTGGCATAAAGCTTAAATGTCCTTTACCCAAATTATCACTAACATGTGAAAGTGGGCCAGAGACCCACGGGTTTGCTATCGCTTCATAAATTAATCTTGCTTACCTTTTTACTTATATGTGTTGGGGTCTGAATGGTAGTGATTGTTCTTGTGACTGAAACTGCAAATGCCCCTTGCGACGCTGGTTAACCTTGCCTAGAAGGTGGGGTAACCAGCTCGTTATAATATAATATTGATATTGTAAGCAACATAAAATATTTAGATTTGCATTGTGAAGATCTGAACAACAAAGTTAGTCTCTGGAGAATTTAGATGTTGCTGTTGAATTGTCAATATAAACCCAGATGGCTCACTAATGAATTTCATGGAAGGGATATTGTCTTTACACCACGCTAAGGCTGCTCTACATTTTGCACCGTAATCACACTTTGTGGTTGACTCTTAAATGCTCTCTGGGTATCATGGGATGGGACATGCAGCCAACAAAAGGCAGCAATACTCACATCCCCACAAATGGAAAGAACCCACCCACACCCCCCACATCCATGCTTTTGATATGTATTACATGAATGAAGTCAGGCCAGCTGGGTTTTTGGCTCATCTGAGCAATAGCATGCATGTTCTCCAATGCACCACTTTCTGCTGGCAATGCACTACAATCTTCTCGCCTCCAGGCTGTCTAGCCAGGGTTCAAATCCCGGCCCAGGTATAAACCGTCGTCCTGGTGTTTCACAGGCAAGTTGATTCATCAATGTGTGTGCCGTTCCTCTGATGGACGTTAAACCAGCATCCTATCAGCATTCGTTGATGGATGTTAAAGATCCCACGGTGTCCTTCGTGAAGAGTCGGCGAGCTATCGCCGGCACCCTGGCCAAATTTCAAATTCCTGCCCTAACCAGCAGAGGGCATTGCATCAGCGGTGCAGCTGCACACTCAGCCAATGATGCTACCCCGCAGCCTCGTGCTGGATATGAACAAAGAAGATTACAGTCTTAATCGGAATGGTTTCTGCAGATAGATCAGAAATTTCTGAAATACAGAGAGTGCTTTACTCCCAGTTAATCGTGCTATTTGCTTTTCTGCAAAAGTGTGATTATTACACCAAAACCATAGTAAAATGCTTTTGCATTTGTTGAACAATGGGTTATGTTGGAAATAATAATAATGAAAAAAATTCCACAAATCCTTACCAACTTCATCTTATCTCATCCCACTTACTTTCCACTGGTAACCAGTAATTTTGACAGCATGCAGTCATGAGGCTATTCGTGGCTGTTGTTCTGTTATTGCTTTTGCATGTTGGCACTGGCCAGCTTCTGTTTCGCAGCAACTCCTTACTTAGCAGGGTAATTCAACTGCTGCACACTGCATTTCTTACTCTGCAGACATTTTTCAAAGAATCTCCAGAATATAAACTTATAAACGCAGCCATTTGAGTTCAAAGCATAACGTTGAACATAATGTGCACGGATTGTAACCACTGGCGGCATTTCTTGAACACTAATGAGGCCTCAGTTTGTCCGAAAGGTCTGTTGCTGCAATCGGAGCACGAGGTCACCTTTGTGGGCGTTTGCACTTCAGTGAGCACTGTCCCGTTTGAAATTGCAATTTTGCTGGAGCTTGAGGGGTTTTGTCTCTTCATGCTGTGGCTAGTATACCCGTCACACCCATGCCAACAGATTGAGTGGAGTGTGTTAAAGAGGGCATTGCCGGGACGGTAGAATCCTCCCTCTCGCACCCAGAGATTATGAGTGGTCAGAACATTTCTAGTCTGGCATAGAAAGCCATGTCAGTTGCTTTAAATTGTTTGTTTTCACATGTATTTTTCAACAGTCCCTCTTGAGTGCAACATACTTGGTCCAGCACTGCTACAGCTTGTTGTCCTGCTTGTGCAGGAACTCCTCGACCACTGCGATCACTTTTTCATCATCAAAACACTTCCAACAAAGCTCTCCCTTCAATTTAGGGAATAGGTAGAAATCTAAAGGAGCCAAATCTGGTGAACAGGCTGGATGGGAAAGCCATTCAAAGCCACAGTTAGTGACTGTGGTCACTGCAACATGGCTTGTAATGTGTGGGTGATGCATTGTACTAGAGAAACAGCACTCCTCGACTCAACTTCAAATGGTACTCGATCTTGATGTCTTGTTGCAACTGTTGCAGCTCATCTAGAGTACTCCCCATTGATAGTGTTACTTTGTTGAAGGTAGTTGGCATAATCATACCTTCACTGTTCCAGAAAAACAGTGACGATGACTCTTCCAGTGAATAAATTATTCTTGAACTTATGGTGAGGCGGACAATGTGTGCGCTTCCATGGCATGCTCCACTCTTTGGTCTCAAGGTCAGAGTGGTAAACCAATGACTCATGAAGAGTCAGGGTCCTGCTTACAAAGTTGGCTGGGTTTGCTCGAAACAGCTCAAGAAGTTCCCGAGATATATCAAGTTAAGCTCTCTTCCTATCAGTAATCAAGATTCTGGGCACCCATCTTGCTGAAATCTTATTACCTCAACCACCGAAGGTGAAGGAGGTTATGTTTTCACCCCTTTTTGTCTGTTTGTTTGTTTGTTTGTCTGTTTGTTTGTGTACAGGATATATCTCAAAAAGTTGTGGACGGATCCGGAAGAAATTTTGTGGACAGGTTCGGTGCGTGACAAGGACGA
This sequence comes from Eptatretus atami, assembly GCA_035128595.1. Lineage (NCBI taxonomy): Eukaryota > Metazoa > Chordata > Myxini > Myxiniformes > Myxinidae > Eptatretus > Eptatretus atami. The sequence continues at coordinate 27,458,246 of CM068965.1, read as the reverse complement.
AATGATTAGATTTTGGGGAAGATCCGGATCCAGATCCGACTACTAGAATTTTTAAAGTGATTTTTCATCATTGAGAGATAGGACCAAAAGCGATATGTAGCACGATATCTCAAAAAGTTGTGGATGGATTCGGATGAAACTTGGTGGACATGTTGGGCATGTGACCACGACGAATTGATTCAATTTTGGTGAAGATCCCGATCCGGATCTGACTTCTAGAATTTTAAAGTGATTCTTCACCATTGAGAGATAGGGCTCCAAAACAACATATAGCACGATATTTCAAAAATGTATTGGGCCAGATATGTTCTCGTGGATCAGGCATTATGAAATGGAGGTATGTGCTCTACCGAGTGCCCTTCTAGTTCATGCCGATGTTTCAGTGCCGATGGAGTTTAATCACCCAATGCTGATGACAAATGTGTCAGCTATGTACCTGACTGTTGATCTTCTGTCATTCATCAAAATCTTATTGAATGCATCAACTTTTTCTCGTTTGGTAAACATATTGAGGCATCCTGACATTGGCTCCTCCTCAATGCTGGTTCTCCTCATATAAATTGAGTTTCTCAGTTTGTTTTTACAGTGGCATACAAAGAGGCATCCACCCCCATGTTACCATCATGCCTCATTGATTTCCTTGTGGGTCATCCCTTTCTTATGGAGGTACTTGATCATTGCTAGATTTTAGTCTTCTCCATTTCTCAAAACTGTGTTGAACCACTCACACTTTTGTATACAAGTGCTGTGCAAACAAACAAAAGGCTGTTTACAAATAAATACTTCAAAACACGAGTGCTTTGATCAGTGAAAATGGTTGGGTCCTAACATCCATCTTCTATCTAAAAGAACAAATGTCAGTGTGTATCAGTGTGTCAGTAAGTCAGTGTGCTCCTCCATAAGTCCAAAACCATGAAGCCTAGTGGCTTGAAACTTTGCACGCACACGAAGGGGACTCCAAAGGAGTGCATTAATTAAAATTGGGTTCTTGGGTTGATTAAAACACCCCTTTTGAAGATAATTAACGGCCTTATTTAATTATCCATTAACAAAGCTCATTCTTGGTCACCTCGCTGTCCCTCGCTGGGGTCTTAATTCACCATTTTTTTTTTAGCCTGCTCAACAATGCCTTGACTTGGAACAAGCCACAATGGTTTCTTTACGATAAAGTTTTTTCTTTTTTTCACTTTTCTCACTCATATCATCGAAGCTGTTCATCATACCTACGAATCGATGGATGCATTGCAATGCATATAAACGCCCGGAGATGCCAGCGTTTGTAGCTTTATTTCATTTGCGCACATGCCATAACTTCTAGAATCTTTTAATCTCAGCCGAATTTCAAAAGTTGAACTTCTTAATTGACCTCAGCAGCAATTTTAACTGCTAAAAAAAAAAAGTATTCATTTGACTAATTCGGACATTACTTGACATTCCGGGCGTCTCCGGGTGCATGGTATTTAAATGACCAATCGGCGATGGCTAATCACTTGCCAAGCCAGCCGTTCCCTATCAACTGTTTCAAGGAAGTGCTTGCTTGAGCTTGCTGAAAATGTGCAATTTTATTTTGATGTTTCCCCTTTTTGTACGATCTTTTTTCATTATACGACCCATCACTTAGACATAGATAGATACAAATAATAAAATTTAACGTTTCATTTTTAAAAGTTTATTCAACCGAGTGCTCTTCAAGCTTCAATCTCGACAAGCTTCCATGGCGATACCGCAGATCAGTTCTCTGTGGGGACATCTCCGGAGTTAGAAAGGCAAAATAAATAAGATGAATACAAGGAGTAAACAATGTTTTCAGTCGTTACAAAGCAGTGAATCACCACAACATGGCAGGACAGCCGAGAGGTACGCATGCTTGCTCGAATCTGTCTAATCCCAACCCAGCAATAAATTGGCATCCCGGTGTTTCACAGACAGCGTGATTCATCAATGTGTGTGCCGCCTCTTGGATTGACGTTAAACTCGATGTCACATCTGCCAGAATCCCCTGGCCTCTCTCCTGCTTCTCTCTCCCTCTCTCTCACCCCTCTCCCTCACTCTCTCTCTCTCCCACCTCTCTCTCTCTCTCTCTCTCTCTCCCACCCTCTCCCCTCCCTCTCTCTCTACCCTCTCCCTCATCCCCTAACCACCCCCTCTGTTACGGGGACTATAAGGACTGACAGTTTCGTTTTGAATTTAAAATGGCTTCCCCAGAGTGTAGCATGTACGAATCAGATTCGGAGTGAACCGATTGGAGGGGTGCAAATGTCGCTGCATGTGCAAGCATGCATGCATCCAGGCACACCTTTTGCCAGGTAAATAGCATGGGTTTTAATGCTCCTGCCCGGTTTTATATCAAACATGGCGGTTAAAAACAAAATCTTGCTGTTTGGGCACGTTTATTTGCCCTTCGCTTCCCCTCACACTGCCTTCCCTTCCCCTAACACTGCATTCCTTTCCCATCATGCTGCCTTCCCTTCCCCTCAAGCTGGGAGGAGAGGGAAAGGGGTGGGAGGAGGGATGTGAGGGTGGGGGTGCGAGTGAGGGAGAGGGTGGGGTCAGAGTCGGAGAGAGGGGGGTGGGGTGGGATAATGGAGTGGAAGTGGTGGGGTGAGAGTCTGGAGGGAGGGAGGGGAGGTGGTGGAAGGATGGATTGGAAGGCGTGGAAGTCCAGAGGAGGGTGGGTTGGGTGGGAGTCTGTAGGGAGGGGGAGGGAATAGTGGGGTGGGGGTCTGGAGGTAGGGGGTGGGAAGAGGTTGGAGGGTTTTGGGGAATGGGTGGGGTGAGAGAAGGAAGATGTGGGGTGAGATGTGGAAGGGGTTGGATGAGGGAGGGCAAGGGGTGGGACCCGTCGTTGCGCAGCAACCTCAGATACCTTTGCGAGTATCAAATAAGTCAGACTAAAACTTTCTGAACACCCCTTTACGTTGTCATGGTTATCATCCTATTTGCCCGCAAACAAAAAGCCATTTGGCTGCCCGAGTGGGCAAGGCTAGTGCTGTCTGTGGTGCTTTTTCCATTACATGCTGTCTCAAAGAGCTCCTCACATGATTTGACTGGTGTTGTTGTGACTCATGAGGAAAATGGTTTTGTAGCAGCCAAGAGGCCTAGCAGCAAGAGGTTTTGTCATGAGTCAACGGACACGATCTGTTGGGAAGCCTTGCCACATAAAGGGTTTAGTTTGCTGTCACAAGCTGTTTGCTTGAGTTGTTAAAGATTTGTTTCTGCACTGGCTGGTGTGGGTTTGATTCCCATGGTTGATCACTTTCCCAAATCCACACTTAGCAAACGTGGTGAGTATGCCGAACACCCCTCAACATGAGCTGAGGGAGGTCTCTGTCCTGCAGTGAACTGATATAGGCTCATGCTTGAAGGTGTACAAGGTTTTTGTCATGAGATTTCGCCTCTAGACCGCATCGTATTTGTTGGACATTCCGTACAGAGCTCAAAATGATCGGAAATTTGTGCCCTGCAGGTATTTCACCGACTGGACACAGGCAATATAGGTCATCTGAAGTACAGTACTTTGTGTAACCCTGGGGTGGTAGAGAAGTTTGTTTGGTGCAGTTGCTGCAGCATTGAAGGTTTCAAAATTTAACATTCAAACCAACATCATTTTGAGGAATTTGGTAACAGCATAAACGTACGCACAAAACTCAGTCCTTCAGTGTATTATTGAGAAAATGTTTTAAAAAAAAATACCAACACAAGACATATTCAGACTTTTCAGATTTAACAGTGGCATGACAAGGTAGCCTCGTCCAAATAAACAACACAGTTTGTTTCCACAATTATGGACAAACTGTTATTATCCAGTGCAAGCGAAGTGAAAAGTGGGTTAAGCAATTGGTTCTCTGTCTGTCTGTCTGCCTGTCTATCTGTCTGTCTGTCTGTCTGTCTGTCCACAAACATCAGTTTATGATCGAGGAACAACTTCATGTCAATTGATGTTATATCTTGAACACGAATCGGAACATGAATCGGAAAACAAACCTGTAGTTTAGTCATACTTTGGCTCTGAATTTGGCAAATTGTTCAGCATCTCCTCCCGATCGTGCATGCGCAGAGAGTGAGATAATTTTTTTTACTCTGTCTGCCTGCCTGGCAGTCAAACAAAATTGAAAATCATTCTAAACAGGAAACTTACTGTTTTTAAGACGTTATAAAGGACACAAACAACAGGCATGAATAACTAATTATGTAACGTGTTAGATAGAGAGGTGTAAAAGGTGCTGTGACCAGCAACCTGGCAGTGATCATCAACGGCGGTGAAGTTCCAAAAAAAAGTCTTTTTCTACAATCTTTATTTTATTTCAATTTAATGATATACTTGAACACTAGAATACAAATCGCCTTTTTGGCACTTTCAAAAACCTTCCGTTTATCTGTATTTGGACACAATATTACGGTATTTTAAGTCATCTTGACCAATCATCAAATTTTCCGCTCGCAGACCCTCCCCATGTCCTGTTTTTCTTTTGCGTGGGGTTAGATGTTCTATCAACACTCTAGTTTTCAAATACAGCAAAGGTCTGCTGTCTGGCTACCTGCACCTGTCTGATTTTCATAATCTCAAAATATTTTTGTGAAACTTCAAGATCATGAATGCAAGTGAGCACTAAAGCAGCAAAAAAACAAAAAAAACAACGACAAACAAGTTAATCATCAATTCTACATGTGCAAGTTAATTATTAAAAAAAACAATTGTACTGTAAATAGAACAAAAAATAAATTATTTTTAAGATATAAAATTGACCATTCAGAGGAAAACACTAAGAGATAGTCCCAGTTCGACATCATGGTATTAGGAAAAGCCAGCAACCTGGCAGTGATCATGCAGTGGAGAAACAGCATACACCAAAAAGATAGCACTAACAACAACACTCTTGTGATATTGCAGCATTTCACAACCAAATGTAACAAGACATGGCACATCTTACAGCAGCAAACTTAGCACGCGCATGTGCCATGAACTAACCTATGGGCTCTTTGTATGTTTTGCAGGTAAAATTCAAAATAAAATCCTTTTTTTCTGCCTTCCCACGTAGGTGTCCAACAACAACACAAACTGTCTGACTGATTCCCGGCTGCCACTTTCACTTAAGCCTTTGATTTTCATCAAAAGATGCCAATCTATAGGAAATGCCCTCAGAGTAAAGGAAGAAAGCAAAACAGGCCACCGATCGACATTTCAAACAGGCTTTGATAGACAGAGCTGATCTTTCATTGTTTGTCACATCACCAGCTCTGAAATAAAATGATTGTTTTGACTTTGAATCTCTTCTTCTTTTTATACATGATCAAGGAACAGTGGAAGAGCTAGAGCAGAATGGAAGGGAATAAAATGTAAAGGGGGAAACACCAACAGCAGAGTAGAAGTGAGAGTGACAGTGAGATCAAGAGGAGGGTATGACACATGGGGTGAACAAGCTGTGCACAAGCTGAATGAAACACAGCAAGAAGAGGAAGAGGAAAGCGGGGATGACTCAGAAAAGAAACAAACCAACTGACAACTAACAAATGAAAAGAGGTGAGGCAGAGAGGGGAAAAAATCCAAATAAACTGGAAAAGGAAGTGCTTGGAAATTGTGTCATTTGGGGTAAAAGAGATCATGAGTATGGATGGGGGATGCCGTGAGGTTGTGGTGAATAGCTGGCTTGATGCCCTGGAGAGAAGAATGGGACTGGACAGACTGGGGAAGTTGGTTCAACAAGCGAGAGGAAAGAGGATCAAATGAGTGAAGGTGAGCAGTGATCCTGGATTTTTGGAGTTGAACAAGAAGAGGGTTACTGACAGACCGTGTGCGCCTTGCAGAAACGTTGGAGGGACAGAGCCAAGAGAGTGGAGGGTGAAAAACCAAAAAGTAGGTGGTAGAATACAGAGAGGACACCAACCTGTCTGCAATATGAAAGTAACAGGCTGAGACACTCAGCTTTGTCACAGGAGATCCCAATGATTTAAGGGCCTTGTTTTGCATGGCATCAAGAAGAGTAAGGTGTGAGGCAGGAGTGCCAGTCCAAAGGGGAGAACTGTACTCCATCAATCTGCAAATGAAGGCCTTGTGGGTTGAGAAAAGTTCAGACTGGCCAGGGAAAAACCTTGCATGACGTTGAATGCCTAGTCGGCGGCTGGCTTTGGAAGCCATCTTGGAAATATGGTCTGCCGAAGAAAGATCATGGCTGAAGGTGAGGCCCAAAAGTAGATCATATGATCTATTTCATGAGATAATGAGCATGAGATCAATCTTTACGAGATCAATTTCCAAAATTGATACTGTGCCACCAGTGAATCATGACAAGATAACGCCCAAAAGAAAGCATCACACCCATAAATCACTGCATGAAACACACAAATGTATTTCTGGACGTTATGAGATCTCGGTTTAGAAGATACACAACAGGGAAACTGTGTGCGCATTATGAATTAAAGACATTGAGAATGAAAAAGTTGATGGTTCCGTATATGAATAAACAGAAGATGTCAAACATTATTTCGGGGAACAGCTGCTATATTGTCACACAAAGGCTTCTCAGGAGAAACATTACCCGGCAGGAAATCATCAGTTCGACGTATCTGCCGCAAGTAAACGTGACACCTGCTCCACGTTTGCTTTTCCTGAAAATCTACAGCACACCGGGGCAATCGTGTGAACAAGGCCTTTGTGGTCCCTGCAGAACCACTTACAACATTTCCATATCCTCAAGAGACAGAGGTGATATTTTGTCAAATCACTGATTGCAACCTGCATTGAAGGGACAATGCAGACCCGTCGACCCCACACACGTCCAATCGGTAATACAATCATGATGTCAAGACACTCATATCATGATGCAATGATCTTTGTCATAAAAACAGTTATTGTACTCGCCATGGCTTCACTTCACTAACCTCGAGAATCGACCTCTACACCGGTACATCTGACAATTGGTGTATTTTCGTTGTGACATATAAATGCGAGTTTATCAACCTTGAGAAATGTTTTTTTTAATTTATTTAAATATCAATCAAAACACCAATTGCCGGTGGTAAAACGCAACTTCTACGAATTCCGGCTAAAACGTGCAATTTCTGATTTTGGGGATCACCCAAAGCTCCGTAATTTCAGTGAGACTTTCCTAACAATTAAGGACAATCCATGAAGATCATGACCATGAGATTATGAAATAAATCTTCAATCTTTAGGCAAGTCTATGCGCGGCATCTCTTAGGTTGTGTATACACTAAATAAAGCGATTTGTATTGCATCTCTGAACTAGAACGACGCTCGGTAGAGCTCATATCTCCACAAGGCTGAACAGTACATTTTGTATCCCACTGATAGGCCGGATCTGCATCCGGACCTGAACCAAAATCTAATCGATTCGTCCTTGTCACTGAACCAACTAGTCAACCAAGTTTTGTCATAACCTGTCGACAACTTTTTCCAGATATCGTGATGTACTATATATTGTTTTTGGCCCCATCGCTCAATTATGAAGAATCACTTAAAAAAAATTATAGGATCTGGATCTTCATCAAAATCGAATAAATTAGTCCTCATCATACACCCAACCTGTCCACCAAGTTTCATCCGAATCTGTCCATAACGTTTTGAGATATCCTGCTCACAAACAAACAAACAAACAGACAAACAGGGGTGAGTGAATACATAACCTCCATCCATATTCAGTGGTGTTGATAATAATGAATTCGGAAATGTTCAATCCAGCCATTGCATTTCTTGTATTGTATAGAACAAACCCACTCGTTTTTTTAGACTTTATGTGAATTTTGAAGGAGTCCTCATTGGAAGGAGCCCATATCTACTATTCCAGCAGGCTAAGCAAAGCAGTTCGAGAGAACCATCTCCAGAGCAAAATCCTGAAGGCATCAATTACCACTTGGCCATGCAAGCCATTGTTTACTCTCAAAGCTGTTCTCATCTTCAGAGATTTTCAGGTTTCACAGCTCAGGGATTGGTCGTTAGGTCAGATGGTAAATGAATACAATGAAAACTCTCCGAGTTGAGAAAAAGCACTCACACCGGTGGTTATGAAAATTGAAAACAGATGGCAGGACACTTTTAATGGTTTACCATCCCGACAACACAAATCATGGCCATCAGACAAACGCTGCGCTGCAGCAGAGATATGGAGTCAAACCTCAGGTTTGGGGGTCAAAATGAATAGCTGTGTTGTTTTAAATAGATGAAAAGTCAACATTAAAGCTTTATAAAAGGAGATGTCACAAGTCAAGAGTGAGCATCACATGGTACTTTGATCCGATAGTGTTGAAACTTAGGAAGAACGTCACGTGTGTTGGGATAAAGTTAGGTTCCACTTCTGCCGGGTGCACACGAGTGGAAAACTGTGATTTCATTCATCCAAGGGAAGAAATAGCATGACAAATTGCTCCCGGCATATCCTCTCCTCGGGCGCGCTTGCATATGACAATAATCTGCAGCTGCGCCAGTCTCGCCTTGCCCCTTTCCTCTCACTGTGAACAATGCTGGCGGGGCATTCCAAATTCCTGGCGGGAATCATAGAGGGCTCCAAATACCACACCAAGTTTGCAAAGCAGAAGTAGAGGGGAAAATATAGGAATGCATAGCAGCAGTGGCTTGACCTGCTGGTTGAACCAATGGCTCATGATGTTGAACTCTGATAGTGGCCTTGTAATTCATGTAAAAGTACAATTATGTCTCCCAATATTGTACGAGCTACTCCATGAGCATAACACAATGTAAATAAATAAACAAACTAAACATACAGAGACACTCGGTGGCTTTGTGATTGGAGCGTCTGCTCTGAGCCTGGGAGCTCGGCCGTTCGATTCTGACCATTTTTGAGTTATCAAAGACTTTAAAAAAAATGGTACATGCTGCTTCCTCAACCTCAATGTAAATGATGTTGAGTATTTCGGGGCTCAAACACAGACAACCCCTTGTGGGTTGGCATCCCATAGCACCCATCCTAATTATAATTATAGTGGATTATTATCATCATTTTTCTGAGCAATCCAGTTTGTCAGAATTAAAGTTCTCTAAATATTATAGTACCAAAGAAGTACAATTATGATTCCAATTCAAACTACAAAGTCAACCAACAATGTACAGCACTGCTAAATAAATAAATAAATAAATAGTCCACACAAAGCAACGCTTTCCATTCGCGACTTCCTATACACATGAATGAGACGAGACGATGGTTAGCAATTTAAAGTGTTTCATTAATACCTCAATTTGGCTTGTTAATTTAAACTTATATGAAATAAAAAAACGGAACAATGTATAAAAAGAGAAAAGGAACACAATAAAGCAACCGTTGAAAGTAATGAGATGTGTACAGAGGAAATAAAAGCATAACTAAGGGTGAATTTCGAGGTCTGCTCCCAAATATTTAACCTATTTAATGTTCTCTTCGGAGCAAGTGCCAAATTATTCTGTCATCCCAGATTCCAATTCCATCCCAGACAACTACGTATTACAATAATGTGCAAGCTCTTTCATGAGCGGGATTTTTTTTGTAAAATGTGGGGGGGGGGCAAGGGGGTACGAGGGGTGGGGAGAGGAGGGTCGATAAAATATAACAAACACCGATGAAGCATGTCGGTTACCTTGCCTTCCCCTGTGCCCCCACGATGCCTGCCTCTGCGATGCTTGCCCAAGTGGAGCCCGTTCTTGATCCTTTCCTCGAGCTTGCCCATAGCACGTCGCAGCGCCCCCCTTGGCCCCACACTCACTTTGGTTGTACCACGCATCGGCAGCAAGAGATCTCAGCTTAGAGCTTTGAGGGGCGACTGGACAACGGCTGAGAAATATCCAAAAGCAGCACAGAAACACAAAGTCGACGGAACTCTCAGATCGATTGGCAAGCCGTTCTTTGCTCCGTCGCCAAGCTGCTAGCACCACTCAGCTTGAGTAACACAGAAGAGAAGGTCACATATTCAAAGATGGGAACCAGGCGCGTGCGAGCTCAAGATATGTCTCCGAGCAGCAATTGTTCATCGGAAAAGAGAGAGGAGGATGGACCACATCTTATCTGCCATCACCTCCGCTGCCTCAAACGCCGCCCATCTACCTACACACTTGGCAGCCCAAGCATTCTCCCTCCTACATCCCCTGAAAAACAGGCCCGCCCGCCCTCAACTCCACACCACTATCAGATGGGACCTGCAGTACGTCAACCTGCCTGGCAGCCTGCAGCCCTTCCTCCTTTCCCCTATCAGGTCTGAAAGACACCTGCAAAGACTCTACATTCCACAGCAGGAATGCAGACAATTGCAAAGCCCTTGGTTATCTGCAAATGGCTGCCAGTTGCCTAGTTAACAGCGGTTTATTATGGCATTACTTACATCTTCACAAGATAAGAGCTTATCACGCTGGGCATTGCTTCAATTGTGCTTTTAAAGTACCATTATCAAGCGTATCAATAATTTTGTCTTGCCTTTTCAAATAAATGGCTCATTGGAGCATTTGGTTTCACAGAAAGTTGAGGAATGCTTCAAAATTCCCAATCATCTTTCACTCAAAAGTGGTACCTTCAGTTATTACGTTTCAGTCTTAATGTTGATTAGAAATTTTAAAGAGAATATTATCCTGGGACATCACTGAAACATGCCACTGACAATGTACTGTATTAAACCGTCAAAGCACAGATTTTCTTTTACACAATGTGTGAGTTGAGCTGCAAATTGGATTACTAATCAAGAAATGCACAGATGGAGAGATTATCAATAAATTTCAGGTTGCTTACAACAAACAAACTACTTCATTTTGTATACATGATCGAAGCTCGTGGAAGAGCGAGAGCAGAATGGAATGGAACAAATTGAAAGGAAACACCAACAGCAGAGTAGAAGTGAGAGTGAGATCAAGAGGAGGGGGCGGACACATGGGGGTAAACAAGTTCCACACAAGCAGAACGAAACACGGCGAGAAGAGGAAAGTGGGGATTAAACAGAAAAGGAACAAAACAGACAACTAAGAAACTCGAAGAGGTAAGGGAGAGGGGGGGAATCACAATATCCTGGAAAATGGGAATGCTTGGCAATGGGGTCATTTGGGGTCGAAGAGATCATGAGTGTGGATGGGGATGACGTGAGGTAGTGGTGAACATTTATCTTGAAGCCCTGGATGGAAGAATGGGACTGAAGAGGCTGGGGAAGTTGGTTCCACAGGTAAGAGAAAAGAGGACGAAATGAGTGTAGGTGAGCAGTGAGCCTGGATTTTGAGAGTTTAACAGGAAGAGGGTTACTGGCAGACCTTGTGCGGGCTGCAGCATTCTTGGAGGGAGAGTGCCAAGAGAGGGCAGAGGGTGTAAGATCAAAAAGGAGGCAGTAGAATACAGCCCAATCAGAGGCTGGCTTTTGACGCCATCATGGAAATATTGTCTGCCCAAGAAATAAAACGGCTGATGGGACTTTTAGCAAGCAATCAGATTTATTGATGCACCAAATTATATTGTTCATACCAAAACAAACTTATAGTACTGAAAAAAATATTACTCCTCAAAGTGGACTTCCTTTTTCACAAACGATAACAAATACCAGTTTGAAGGCCGTCGGATTGACATTTATGTGCTCGGTTTTAAACATTCATAGCCAAAAGGTCATCGATAAACGTAATTTTTTTTTTAAGCTCCACTAATGCTCCATCTAAAATATTTTATAAAACGACTTCTAGGCATCAAATACATCCAAGAGAATTCATAAGTGTGGGGAAAAACACAAGTGGCAAGCAGAGAGCTATGATGATGAAGACAAATCGCTATTTGCTTATACCCAAAAGCCTTGTTTTGCTTCTCCCCCTGACCATGCTTTGGCCAGATGGCTGACACAAACTGTCACAATAAAACCTGGAACAAACTCTTGGCAAAGAGCAAAAGCAGATGGGACGACAGACGAGCCGAGGTCATCAGTTGATCTTTTTCTGGGACAAAACACACCTGCCTTCAACTCTATGTTCTCACCCACTTGTACAACATATTCCAGAGGAATATGCACCAACTCCTGAGCTGTCTAGCCTGGGATTGAATCCCGACCCAACTGTAAACCGTCATCCTGGTGTTTCGAGTGCAGGGTGAGGCATCAATGTATGTACCGTCCCTCAGATGGGTGTTATGCTGGAAGACCCATCTGCCAGTGCCGATCGTCGGTAGACGGTGAAGACCCCACGGTGTCTTCCCCAAAGAGTCGGCGAGTTGGCGCCGGCACCTTTAATGCATAACAAATTTATGGCCCTGACTGACTGCTGGGAAAGCAATGGCAAACCACCCAGCACACTTTGCCCAGGAACTGCAATGGCAGCACTGACACCCTGTCAAGAGTACGATACATTTGATTATGCTATTATGACAAGCCACAGTCACCATAATTGCATACACATTGGTACAAATTGCTTCGACTTTATACACTTTTGAAAGATTAAAAGGTATTATTGCAAATATTTCCAGCTTAGCCATATTACTGAATTCTCATTTGTGGTTTGGCTCATATTGTTCGAAAAAATAACAACTAAAACCTGTCATTGTATGCGGTTAGCTTTTGGTAAACGGATCCTTTTTATTTATTCATTTCCTTCTTTCTAATAAAGGCCTTGATTTGCAAGTCAAATTAGAACTCCGTTACCATGACACAATGTGTTTGCACACATGGTGCATTGTGTAATTTTGAATAGGTTATCTTTGTATTTGGAAATTAGAGCGCAGCAAATTTATTACGCTTGTAATCACGCCCAATTTAATTGAACAGTCAAACAAAGCAGCAAGTACCTCTTGACACAGTCTTCGTTCATCCAGAACGTACAATGTTTTCTCTTTCTTCATCGGACTGCACATTAATTGCTCAAGTTCATTATTCATCCACCTAGCAGACAGCTTTGCCTTCCCAGATAATGCAGCCATTCTTTCATCTATTATCTTTCATCTAAAAATTCCTGTCTTTACTTTTCTTCTTATTTTTGTACAAAATGGAGGCCCACTGCTTGGGAGGTGCGAATGAGATGTTGCTCGTAAACCCATGTTGCACTGGGATTCAATTCGAAATTTGGTCCGCTGGTTGAATCGTTACTGAGGCATGGCTGTGCCGCCGATGTCGTACCCTTACGCATTCGGTCAAGACTATGCAATATTTGCACCGGGAGCCGGCAATGACTCGCCTCCCCTTTGCAAAAAACAACGTGGCATCTTTAACATCCACAATCGTCCCCGGTGCTGGAAGACAAGTTCTCGAGCTTGACGTCATCGATTCGAGGGAAGGCACACGAGTTGATGTATTACCCTGAATGTGAAACACCAGGAAGACAGTATATAGCTGGGCCAAGATTCTAACCCAGGCATGATAGCTCAGAGGTGAATGTGCATACCTCAAAGCTATACCGCCAGCCGAAAGGTATAATAGTAGGCAACAAAGAAAACTCATACGAGGATGTTGAGCCAAAACAGAGCTACAACTGAAACCATTAGTTGCTGACCTTACTTATCTCTGGGGCAATGCACTGAGTGCTGGGACGTGTCATCGACACACCAAGGAAAACAATACTTTGAAGAAGAAAAAAAAAACATAAACAGTTTACGCTGTCAAAAAAAAAGTTGTAAAACATTTGAACCACTTTATGACCGTTTCAAGACAAATATTAGAAGTTGACGGATTTACTGTAGTATTCTTCGAGCGTAACAGATAATGCCACTCAACGTGGGACCCAGTTTACTCTGCAAACAGCCTGACAAATAAAAATGCCTCATGTTAAGGATGTTACAATGGTGATTGCCAAATTCCAAAATGCTGATAATGAAAGCACTATCAAATGGCAAACACAATTCACTCCTTCAGGTTGACAGTAACTACCAGCACACCGAACAATAATACAAACGAGAAAGTAGGATTTGACGCGAATGTGTCAATGGATACACCTCCACCCACGTAGATGTAAACCCGCTGTTACATTTGATCTCAATTAAAGATCACATGAAAAACTAGAACGACACTCGGTAGAGCGCATACCTCCGCCAGGCTGTACAGTTTACATTTTGTATCCCAGTGATAGGCCGGATCTGGATCCAGACCTGAACCACAATCAAATCAGACTGTTGTTGTCACCTAACCACCTCATCCACTTAGTTTTGTCATAACTCGTCCACAATTTTTTGAAATATCATGCTACATATCATTTTTGGCCCCATCTCTCATTGGTGAATCTTCATTGGTGAAGATTCACTTTTAAAATTCTCGAATCTGGATCCAGATCTTCACCAAAATCGAATCAATTCCTCCTTGTCACACACCCTCCTTGTCATCCTTGTTCACCAGGTTTTGTCCAAATCCGTTCACAACTTTTTGAGATATCGTGTGATATATACCGGTAGTTTTTGGCCCCATATCTCTCAATGGTGAAGAATCACTCAAAAAATTATCGGATCTGGATCTTCACCAAAATAGAATCATTTTGTCCTTGTCACAAACCCAACCTGTCCACCAAATTTCGCCCACATCCATCCACTTTTTGAGATATCCTGCTCACATGCAAACAGACAGACAGATTGAGGTGAAAACATGAAAACATAACCTCCGTCCGTCCACCTTCAGTGGTGGAGAGAGAGGCAGTGAGAGAGAGAGAGGCAGTGAGAGAAGAGAAAAGAGGCAGTGAAGAGAGAAGAGAGAGAGGCAGTGAGAGAGAGGCAGTGAGAGAGAGAGAGAGAGAGAGAGAGAGAGAGAGAGAGAGAGAGAGAGAGAGAGAGAGAGGCAGAGAGAGAGGCAGAGAGAGAGAGAGTGAGAGAGAGGGGCAGTGAGAGAGAGAGGCAGTGAGAGAGAGAGCAGTGAGAGAAGAGAGGAGGGCAGTGAGAGAGAGAGAAGAGAGGGGGGCAGTGAGAGAGAGAGGCAGTGAGAGAGAGAGAGAGAGAGAGAGGGGCAGTGAGAGAGAGAGGCAGTGAGAGAGAGAGAGAGAGAAGAGAGAGAGGCAGTGAGAAGAGAGAGAGAGGGCAGTGAGAGAAGGAAGAGAGAGAGAGAGGGGGGCAGTGAGAGAGAGGGCAGTGAGAGAGAGAGAGAGATAGAGAGAGAGAAGAGGGCAGTGAGAGAGAGAGAGAGAGAGGCAGTGAGAGAGAGAGAGAGAAGAGAGAGAGAGAGAGGCGTGAGAGAGAGAGAGGCAGTGAGAGAGAGAGGCAGTGGAGAGAGAGAGAGAGAGGCAGTGAGAGAGAGAGAGAGGCAGTGAGAGAGAGAGACATGAGAGAGAGAGAGAGAGGCAGTGAGAGAGAAGGCAGTGAGAGAGAGAGAGGCAGTGAGGAGAAAGAGAGAGAGAGGCAGTGAGAGAGAGAGAGAGGATATGAAGCGAGAAGAGAGAGAGAGAGGCAGTGGAGAGAGAGAGAGAGAGGCAGAGAGAGAGAGGCGAGAGAGAGAGGCAGAAGAGAGAGGCAGAGAGAGAGAGGCAGAGAGAGGGAGGTAGAGAGAGAGAGGAGAGAGAGAGAGAGGCAGAGAGAGAGAGAGAGAGAGAGAGAGAGGAGGCAGAGAGAGAGAGGCAGAGAGAGAGAGAGCAGAGAGAGAGAAGAGGCAGAAGAAGAGAGAGCAGAGAGAGAGAGAGAGGGACAGAGGAGAGAGAGAGGAGAGAGAGAGAGGCAGAGAGAGAGAGAGAGGCAAGAGAGAGAGAGAGAGAGATAAGAGAAGAAAAGCGACATCATCAGATGCTTCTAACTCGAGTTATGGTATGCAAACTGGTTTCAAAGGGTATATGACCTTTGACTTGTTCAATATAAAATTGAATCAGTTCTTATTTGTATTACAGTCCATACATGTATCAAGTATGGCTGAAATCTCATGAGTGGTTCATAAGTTATTGCAGAAACACATTTCCAATTAAAGGCAACTTGTCCTTAAGCCTTTGACCTTTTGAGCCCAAAATTTAATCACTTCATCTTCACGTAACAAACAGTCTATAGTTATGCCAAGCTTGGTCAAAATTCCTTTTATGATTCACAAGTTATCGCAGTAACAAAATCATTATGCACAGACACACGGACGGACGGACAACCCGAAAACATAATGCCTCCGGTGCCTTCGGCAGCAAAGGCATAAAAACTGTCAAATTGAAGAAACTAGTTAAAAGTTTAAAAATAAAAATAAAAAACCCTAAACATTGGTGCTTGCCAAAAGTCAACATGGCAAAAAGTGGAACTTAATTAGGGTTAGCCCAATCAGCGTTCCCACCTAAAGCAGTGGCTAATGATAATGGCAAGCCATGTTCTAATCCCAAATGTCCATTGTATCCTAATGTCCTTGTAATTCATGTGAAAGTTCACCGATGTCTTCCAATGTCTTTATCCCACACGTGATTTATATATCAGCTCTTGCCTGAGCATTAGATCCCTGTTAAAGAAAAGGACATTTTGTGGGACACCGATCATGCTGATCCTATGTAGCAAGTACGTCACATGTAAATAAGAATGTAAGGATACGATGGGTAAGATGACCCACTTACGTGGGATTTGTATCTGCTTTCCCACGATCATGAGCTAAGTGCTCAGATTGGAATGCCAAACAAGACAGCCCAAGTATTATACATACAAGGGTTGATCAATAATGCTGTGGCTCAACATTTAAGTAAAAGAAAATAAGGGTGATTGGCCAGTTAGATTTTTATGTTCAGGACGAATGCAGAAAAACGACCATTTTTGTTAATGTTAAGGCCCAGTCACACCTTGACGTTTTAGCCAACGTATGCCGATTTTTGTAAAAATTGTTCTAAACGCTGGTACACGTCGAATACGTTATGGGTAAGTTTTGATAACATTGAGAAGCACGCTGAAAACACTGCATACGTCGTTGCACGCTGGCTTTAAACGTTGTACTTTTCGGTTGTTCTCAAAGCTTTCCATGCTTGAAATTTTACGACTTATGCCAGCGTATGACTCACACGTTCCACATAACGCTCGCCATAAGTGTAGGCACGTCACGCGATCGTTGACACACGTTACTTGTAAGTTACTCATAAGTCGAAACACGTCGAGGTAATGTTTAGCGTACCCGAAACTTATTTCTAAGCTACGAGTTACGTTGTTGTACTAACGTTACGCGATCGTTGACACACAATCGACACACGTTACTTGAAAGAGTGCTCATAAGTCGAACACGTCAAGTAATGGTTAGCGTCAGTGTTCCAGACTCCCTGGTTTTATTTTTTTTTTAAATTTTTTTTCTTCCTTCCTTCGGTATGATGGTGATGTTGACACTTCGATTTAGTGCGGTTGTAATATAATATAATTAATTAGACTGCCGCTCAACGATTTAAATCATAACCGCACTGTACACTGAACACCGTCATACCGGAAGAAAAAAAAACCGGGAGTCTGGAACACTGACGCTAACCATTACCTTGACGTGTTTCGACTTATGAGCACCTTACAAGTAACGTGTGTCGATGTGTGTCAACGATCGCATATCGTGCGACAACTTATTCCATCACATACGGAACGTGTGTCATACGGCAAGTACGTCGTAAAATTTTCAACATGCTTAAAATTACAAAGACGTACTCCACTTACTACGACGTATGATAGCGTACTTTAGCGTTTTATTCACGCATACCAAACTTACCCATACCGTATCGACGTGCGCCAGCGTTTTAGACGCATTTTTCAGAGGTCGGCATACGCTGGCAAGATCGCCAAGGTGTGACTGCGATGTTGACACTTCCATTTCTGCGGCGGTTATGATTTGAATCGTTGTGCGGCAGCCTTTCCAAAACCTACGCCACGTCATCGTCGGCGATGCGTGAGCGCCTATGCATGAGTTAGACTATCGTTGGGCATAGGTTGTGAACGCCGACAACAGGTTCAGCATTCGTTGGTATAAAGTATCTATAACACAACGAAACGTTCTGTGTCATTACTAATACGTTATGCATAAGACCAAGTCGTTATGAATACGTCCGAATCTTTAAAAAAAAACATCAAAAGTTCAACGTAAGCCAGCGTTTTACATACATTCTAATACGTTGCCATCGCTGGCTAAAACGTCAAAGTGTGACTGGGCCTTTAGGAACTAACCTTTTATGTTCGGCCATAAAATTACTAATCACATCTCACATCACATGAGGGTCAGATAAATGCACGAGGATACATCACATCTTCCTCTTCGTGAGCCTCGATCTTGGAAAGAGGAACAAGAGGAGGAAGAAGAAATAGCACTTAAACATACACATCCTTCATAAACCCGGTACACATGGCACCCACCAAATTGATCATTTCAATTGCTGCAGTGACACGCACTGCTGTGGGAATTATCCAGAAGTGGGCAGAAATCATCCAGCAAGAGAGAAGCATACAGCAAGAATAAGCACAAATGGCAAATTATAAATATACCATCAGATATGGGGAATCCCCCGCCATTGAAAAATAATTGAAATCAGATAAGCGTTTTTCCATTTATTACAAAAAACATTTTTTTCAAGATGGCCGCCCCAGTCGGCCATCTTGGATCCGGCCACGCCCAAAATCAACAGGGTTCTTCCTTTTCAGGTGGTACATGTGTGACCCAAATCTCAAATCGATATGGCGAACAGTTTATGAGTTATCGCACTCACAGCTATAAATGTTGGCTCCCAGCCAGCCAGCCGGACGGACGGACCGCCCCAGTCGGCCATCTTGGATCCGGCCACGCTCAAAATCAATAGGGTTCTTCCTTTTCAGGTGGTACATGTGTGACCCAAATTTCAAATCGATATGGCGAAAAAACATTTTTTTCAAGATGGCCACCCCAGTCGGCCATCTTGGATCCGGCCACGCCCAAAATCAATCGGGTTCTTCCTTTGCAGGTGGTACATGTGTGACCTCAAATTTCAAATCGATATGGCGAACAGTTTATGAGTTATCGCACTCACAGCTATAAATGTTGACGCCCAGCCAGCCGGACGGACGGACGACGGACGGACGACCCGGGTGACAACAATATCCCCCTTCCGCCACGCGGCGGGGGATAAAAACTAGAAGCACCCACTCCCTACAGGAGTGGCCAGGGGGGTTATGATATTATTATCCTTATTCACACGTGGAATTTACAATTACCTCACTGCACTGGAAAATGTGGGGACAGAAATAATGTACAGTAAAGGGAGGGGACTTGTAATACCCTCTCCCACCTGGAGGCGGCGCTACACGATACACATTTACACAGAGAATTTGCGTCCTTCCCCCTCCCCTCCCAAGACCACCGGCAAAGATTTAAAAAAAAATACCCCTAAGCACAAATTGGGGTCATGCTGATCTCATGTAGCAAGTCTGGATGTAATCAGCCCAGAAATGTAGGAGGAGTAGCGTGACAAACAAACACACACACACACAAACAGACACCAGTCCATGAATTATAGTAAAGATGATGGGTTAGCAATCATTACTATTCTGCACAACCAGTAAAATGAGACGATGCACAACCAGTAAAAAAATTTGTATGCAGCATAAGGCTGCGGGGTAGCATCATTGGCTGAGGGCACAGCTGTGCCGCTGATGCAATGCCCTCTGCTGGTTAGGGGAGGAATTTGTAATTTGTTCATGGTGCTGGCAGATAGCTCGCCTCCTCTTCGTGAAGAACACCGTAGAATCGTTGACATCCACCAACAAATGCTGGCAGACGAGACACCCATCCAAGGGACGGCCACATGTTGATGAATCACTCTGCCTGTGAAACACCGGCATGACAGTTTATAGCTGGGTCAGGATTCGATCCCAGGCTAACCAACTTGGAGGCGAGTGTGCGTACCTCTAGTCTAGGCCATCCTGTGAGCCCCATCTGAACTCATAACACTGGCAAACATGCATCACATTATCTATCGAGAGTGGAAGAAAAGCTCATTCTGATCACACACACCACTTATGGCAAAGTCAAACCCAAATAAAAGCTGCCGTTCAGGTGCAGTGCAAGCAGCAGACCTTTAATTGTAGAACAACCCCTCCTTTCAAAGTCTGCTGTGGTGGATACAATAGTAGGCCCTTTGAACAAAGAGCCAATCTGAATTCTTAAATACCCCACAGCATTTTTCAAAAAGAGAGGCTGGTACCATGTCCACAGAATTCCGACCATGAAAACGAATGAGAAATAGATGCAAAGTATTCTCACTTATAAAACTTTCTCTCCGAGTTTGTTGTGTCTTGCTATTCCCACCAGTCCTTCACCACTGCAGTCCAGTTAATGCCTCACGGTTTCTCACAAATTTAACCTCCACCAGTTCTTATTCACCAGCTGCATCCCGTGACTCCTTTTAACCTGATGATCCGCTCGTCTAGCTGCGGTGTGGCTGTTTGTTCTTGTCTGCAGTTTCCTCTTCAGCATTGACATTTGTATTTAAACAAAATTAAAAAGTCCAGAGCCATTAACTTTTCTACCCTCGTTAATCCCCCCCCCCACCGGCTCTATATTCATTCACCAAACACTCGCGCGAGAGAGTTATTCCCGCACCTCGAAATTAGGATGAGGTATATTGCGCGTTGAGCGAGGCGAACGTCCAAACCAGGTCGGCAGTCGACCGGTCCATTCATTCCCCATTATAAGAGTTGGTGGACGAGGCACAGTTGTTGTCCAAGTCTCGCTCACGCCTTAGCCTTCAACTCTGCTGTTGGTTCCTTTTGTCCTGTTATGTCCTGATCTGTTCAGTGTACTAGCTCTTCCATGAGCCTCGACTATGCATACAAAAAAAATTCGGACATGTCTGTCGGACATTCGGTTGGTATTTGTTATTAAATAAATAATTAAATGTGATATGTATGTCGGCAGTGGAGATGTTCAAATGTCAAAAAATACATAAATAATTTGAAGTTGTGTTTTGGTAGTGGAGAGATGGTAAAGTGTATAGAAATAAATAATGTTTCCTGAAAGCATATACAATCCTGTCCTATTCTCTCCCTAAAAAAGTTTTTTTGAATGCCATAATTTCAAATTGGCTATGATCCCAAAAATCATTTGATGTGCCTCATGCCCAGATATTACTGCATACATGTGCCAAATGTGAATGAAACTCATCCAGTCATTTTCAAGTAGATGCTCTCGCCCTCTGTTCTTCATTGCGCGGCCCGCGAGCCACTGGCAGCCCTAGGTGGCCTAAAGTGCGGCCCCTGACGCGCGGCCGATAATACACAAATGTAAAAACACCCCATCATAATCCGCCATCAATGCCATCAAATTGACTGAATGGGTTCAAATGAGTGTTCCATTGCGATGCATAAAAGTAACGTAACTACAACAGTAGATGGTAGTATGCAAACAATTATGCTTGTAGCCCAATCACCACAACGGAAAAAAAAAAAACAGTACGTGGAGGCTGCCTAATAGCAGCCATTTTGGAGTCTTGCAGGTGGTGTGGCTTTTTCTACTGATGTCTTTTCTTTTCTTTCTCACACTGATGTCTTTTCGGCAAAAGTGCCCCCCTTCTAAAAATAGTGAAGACAGACCTACCAAACCCAAAATATAAGCCCCCGGCAAGGCTGACACCCGGTTGGGGGTGAATAAACTTGCAAAGTGAACCTCTTTTGAGTAGAATCTACTCCGTCAGACTTGGTGGCATAATGGTTGGAACTTCCACTCTGAGTTTAGGAGGTCAATGCTTTAATTCTGACCAATGGCGGTAAGTGGCTATCTATATCTTAAGTTGCATACATGTGACGACAGTCCTTGCCTGGTAACCAATTTCATCTTGCCGGCAGTGTCAGATTATACCACCATCCCAGCCTGAGAAAGACATAAATGCAAGAACAGTACAATTATGTAATCTCTACAAGTCTCTAATTATGTAATTAAATACAGTATAAATAATTCAACACAATTGTATTTTATACGTGTTGCATTTTTGTATACAGAACATATCGTCCATCCGTATAGCCCAGCTACACAGGATTTTCTTGCATTTCTTCTTGACTTATTTTTATTCTTCTTTGCTCATTTGGTTTTGCTTTAGAAGACAATAAAAAAAATATGCGTTATATGAATGGTGTCACCTGGTTCAAAAAATACCGTTGTGTTTCATATTTTCCTGTTATCTTTGTTAATGCTAATAAAGTATGTTCATTATCCTTACTTTAGGCTAACCCCCGCTTTAGCAGAGGAAATGGCCTTAAAATGCTTGTTGTGTTGTGTATTATCCTTACTTTGAGCTTTTAAGTATAGATTTGATTCTCAACCTGACCATAAAAACTGTGGGATTTGTGTTCACCAGGCAGGGCATTGCATTGCAGTGCATGTCATCCATCTGATGGCATTACTCTTCTTTAATGGCCATGATTATGCCCACATTTTTTTGTAGTTGGCCAGGGGAAGCTTGGCCCAAGTCGTTCACGATCTGGCTGGCCAGGCCTGACGTTTCACTAAAGTTAGGGCAGGAATTTGGACTTTGGTCATGGTGCTGGCGATGGCTCACCGACTCTATGCAAAGAACACTGTGGGATCTTTAACATCCACCAACAAATGCCGGTACATGGGTCGCCAGTTTAAAGTCCATCCGAGGGACGGCATACATACTGATGAATCACCCTGCCTGTGAAACACCGGGATGACAATTTATAGCTGGGTCGAGATTTGAACCCAGGCAAGACAGCTTTGAGGCTAGTGTAGGTACCTCTTTGTATGCCATCCAGCCAACCTTGCTGGTGAAGATTAAATATCACACATCATCTTCCACGAAGAGAAGGTGAGAAGGCCATTAAGGTAGTAGTAGTAGTAGTAGTAGTAGTAGTCATAAAGGAGAAGTAGTAGCGGTAGTATTGTTGCAGATTCGGGTATCGGCTGCGAGCTCAACCGCGAGATGGAGCAGTAGGGTCGACTCTACCGAACACCCGGACTCTAGATCATACCTTTCGGAAAACTCCGAGGGTACGGGTCCCTTACCGGACCGTGAATCGTCAATAATTCACCACGTGGTCACAGCGTGTTTATTTGCCATTTACAAAATACCTAGAGATACACGCTGGTGAGTTACCGAGTATTCACACCCTCGACGGCACCCGTACGAGTCGAGCCGTTAGTGTGCCCGACCCGTGCGCAACCCGAGCAGATGGTTGCCGAAGTTACGTCGGTCCAAATGTACATTTACAGCGGCAACAGCCTTTGTAATTCACCAACACGCGCCATGCCCAATGGAAGAAACACAGTAATGAACTGATACATTTAACAAATGTATTTATTTGTAATGGGGGAAAGGGGGGAGCACGCAAGAAGCAGAGTTATCACGACTAATAGAGAAGCAAATTTACACACAAGCACTTAAACAATTCCTACTTACAGACGGGCCCACACACAGACGCACACCCAATAGAAACAGACCCAAAATGGTCTTTATTATCCCTTCAGCTCGGAGGGAAGTCGAGCTAAGGGCCGAGAAAGTCGCAGGCTACCTGGCCGCGCCGCGCGGCTCGACGTCCGCACTTTCCCGGAGCAACAGTCGGAACGAACGGACCAAGGGTAGCCAGACGCAGACCACGCCAGCCATGAGACGAGATGACCCGGGGACCAGAGCACGCCAGCGAAGAGATGCCTTTCGCCCAGCCTCGAGAGATGCGTTTTGAACGGGCGC
>CM068965.1:27405592-27417002 GCA_035128595.1 Eptatretus atami | reverse complement strand
TCGTTACCGTCCGTCTGGCCGCACGTTCGGCTTAGGGTCCCCCTGCGGTCGCCTTGCGGGCACCTTGCGGTCGCCTTGCGGGCACCTTGCGTATGCCTTGAAAATTCAGTGGCCGCCGCAGGAACGCCCTAAGGTCATCGTGCGACATCAAATCAAAGACCGTACGGCACCCCCACGTTTCCACGTCGACCGTACGTAGGGCGTACGGTGGCTTGCGTTATTCGTGCTGCTGCCGTAAGCTTCTCAATGAAAAAATGAATTTTCCCAACCCCAAAAAATTACGGCGGCCGCACTATTTCCACGGTCGCCGTACGGTGGCCTTGCGGTCTGTGTGACTACCTGCGGGCAACGCAGGGTCGACGCACGGTTCCCCTACGCCCGCCGTGGCCACCTACGTACGGCCTCCGTGGCAGTCTGCGTCGACCGTGCGTCACCGTGCGCTACGCGAGAGATCGGAGTATAGGTGTTTGCCTATACACAGTGGTGCCCCAGAATCCCATTTAAT
Source organism: Eptatretus atami (assembly GCA_035128595.1). NCBI lineage: Eukaryota > Metazoa > Chordata > Myxini > Myxiniformes > Myxinidae > Eptatretus > Eptatretus atami. The sequence goes on along the minus strand of CM068965.1, from coordinate 27,416,497 downwards.
TCGTTCCAGAGGCTGTTCGGATTGCAAAAAGTTCGGATTCCAAAAATATTTTCCCAATAGAAATAATGGAGTGAATTAATCCGTTCGTGGACCAAAGAAAACCCACTTTCAAGACACTTTAAACTGAATTCCCCATGTTTAAGGTAAATAAGATGAGTAAATGACCTTCGGTGGCGGTGTATTGTATGTAAACTGGTACAATCACCACATCCAAAGGTCCACACAGGATCGAGCTCCGCCTGGGGTTCCGATCGCTCGCGCACTCTGGAGAGTGCTGCCCCAGGGCAGCTCACAAAACATGATGCCCGCAGACACCAAATCACTTTCATCAACGCTTCGGGCTGTCGTAATCATGGATATTCAAATTACAACTGGTTTTGCTGTGAAATTCAATCCTTCCCGACATTCCGTCCACCACGTGATCGGATTGCTTTTTTTGTTATTAATTAAAACACAAGATGATTAAAAAACAAAAACATCACAAATGAAGGTGAAAACCGAGGTAAGGCGAGTCACATTGGCTCGGCGGCCGGAGGGTCTACAAAATGTACGGGCACTAGCAATTATAAAGCGGCCGCAGTATTTCACGGCACACAATGTAGCAGTCACACATGTTTTATTTTTCGGGGAGCTGCACGGGGTTATTTATAAATTGTGGAGACGAAAACGTGGGGGTGCCGTACGGTCTTTGATTTGATGTCGCACGATGACCTTAGGGCGTTCCTGCGGCGGCCACTGAATTTTCAAGGCAATACGCAAGGTGGCCCGGCAAGGCGACCGCAAGGGCCGCAAGGCACCGCAGGGGGACCCTAGCCGAACGTGCGGCCAGAACGGACGGTACGAAATGGGTTAATTTTTTTTTATTATTATTTTTTTATTTCCTTACAGTTCTTTTGTTTCGCTTGTTCGAATTTCTACGGCGACGTAAGAAATGAAAAAAGTTATAACTCGCGTTATAATTCCACGGCACCTTACGACCTGTAAAATTAGCCATATGGCGTAGGGCCACCTGAGGCACCTCAGTTTTCTCTGCGGCCGCCGCACGTTTCTGTCATTCAGAGGGCGTACGGCCGCCGATCCTAGCCATAGAGCAAATGTGACTGAGGCCTAAAGAATCGATCGACACACGAGAGATGCTTTCATGAGGACTTCCACCGACGAACTGATGAACAAAGCGTGAAGATGCGGCTCGAACAGGTGGGGGAGACATGTGAACAAACATGAACGCCCGTTGTGTTCGGTTATAAAAATGTTTTAGGTTTTTAGGGCAAATTTTCTCGAAAAAATTGTTCGGATTCCAATTTTTTCAAACAATGGGGCGTTCGGATTCTGGGGGCACCACGGTATAATTATAGTTTATAGATATTCAGTTATAATATACTGGTTATTTTTTATTTCAGTAAAAAAAGAACTGGTATATATACCCTCGTTACCGTCCGTCTGGCCGCACGTTCGCCTTAAGGTCCCTGCGGTCGCTCTGCGGGCACTTGCGTCTGCCTTGAAAATTATATGGCCGCCGCTGCGACGCCCTAAGGTCACCGTGCGACATCAAATCAAAGACCTTACGGCACCCACGTTTTAGGTCTCCACGTTTCTAAATACGCCGTGCGGCTCCCGAAAAATAAAAAACATATGTGACTGCTACATTGTGTGACCGTGGAAATACTCGCGCCGCCGTATAATTGCTAGTGGCCGAGATTTGGAGACCCACGGCCGCCGTGGCAAATGTGACCTAGGCCTTAGTATGTGTGTTAGTCAGATCCCTTTCCTTTTGTCGAGTGGGAGAATCAAAGGCGCGTGCCTTGCGATTTCTTTTTAGTTAGGTTATTAAATCGTTACATCCAACAAACAACCAACAACCATTCCATTCCCCATCACGATCCACTACCAACCGCTGTCTACAAGCACTCTGACTTGCCAAGGCACGGGTCTTGCAGCCGTTCCTTGCCGCTTCCACCAACGTTCTTCCACAACGTTGTAACTCTTGCACGATGGCCTGTGCAACATTAATACTGTTACTCGTCAATATGAACCCGTATGGAAGATGGCTGGGGTTTTCCCGGCAGGGCCGTTGCAGCGTTGATACTGTTTACTTGTCGAGTGTGGGCCCGCGTGGAGGAGTGGCTGGTGGTTTCCGGCAGGGGCCAAGCCCCGCCCCGAAAGGTGGGCCGTAGGACCTGTCCATCAGAGGCGGACAGCGCAGGTAGTGTTCACCAAGGCCCTCCCACTGAGGGAGGTCGATAAATTCGAGCACTCTGTGAGGTTAGGAGGTTTTTTGAGGTCTTGGAGAGTCTTTTTGGGGCCTTGGAGAGTCTTTTAAAAGTTCTTTTGAAGAGTTTTTTGGTGGGCGTCGAGGCGGCGAACGTCTCTGCTGGCCCTTTTACGAGAAGGGAAGAGCAACCCGACCCCTCCGTGGACCCGGCCATTCACCACCCGAGCTCCACACGAACCTCGGTCCCACACGTGCGACTGGGGACCACACCAGCGACCATTGCAGGGCCGCATCGCGGCAGCATGCCCTTCATCCGATGGTCAGTACACACGAACTCTGGCCCCAGCTTGTCTCTCTCCACGGCTGCGAGGGTCCAATAAAGACTCGGGTTCTTTTCATTTGTGTGTGTGTCTGCGGTGGGCCGTCTTTAAGTAGAACTGAATTCGTGTTTTGGAATATTGTAAATACTTCTGGCATATTCGTGTCAAGTCTTGCTTTGTGTCTTCATTTACTGAAATAAAAACTTGTTAGAAATGCCCCCAGTTCGTTACCGTCCTTTTTGCATATGGTTCAGCAATGGTTCGGGATTGAGTTTAGCCGGGTTTTTATAAATCGTTCATTTCAGCCGGCACGGCTTTGGCAGTTTCCGCTCGGCTCACCCGAAACCGGAGTTGGTAGTCGGTAGTGTTGGAACTCTACCACATCGGTAGAGTGACCCGTTTGAGCAAGACGTGCCGAGGGTGTGGTTTCCCTGGTAGTCGAGAAATCGCGTAGTTATTGGTAAAGTGGTTTAGACAAATGACCCTACGCTACGTGGTTGAGATATTGGCGACCACTGTCGTTAAACGACCCGCCGGCTCACGGAGTTATCCGAGCGACGGCCTACAATTCCGGGGAGTTTGGTGGAGAACGAACCAAACCTCCCCCACCTAGTGGTCGTTTCCGCCCACCGACTCCCGGGCCCACAAAATAGTAAGGATGGTTTCTTTGGTGTGTGGTGATGTGTGGGTTTGCGCCAAAAGTAACGTTGTATTTAGGCCAAAAAGTCCATCAGACCAACAAACGTTTTCCATATGGCTTCAGAAATTCTCTGGAATGTTTTTTTGGCATACCTAAATGCGGACTCAAGACTTGGGCTTTCTTTGAGTAATGGCTTTTTCCTTCTTGCACCACTACCTACAGGCCAGAATTTTGGATGCTGCGGATAGTTGTTGCAGTGCAACATAAATGACCAGTTTTGCATCAAAGGCCTGCATCTCTTTTCAAAGTGCCAATGGCGTCTTGGTGGCCTCCTTTGGAATCAGTCTTCCTCCTTGTCTTGGTCACCTTTTGCGAGGTTGCCTGATCAGGCAGGGTCTCTGGTGGTACCATATGCTTTCCCACTTCCTTAATGATTGTCTTGACTGTGCTCCAAGGGATCATTAAGGCCTTTGAAATATTTTATACCATCCTGATCTGTCCTTTCCATAACTTCAAAATCCCGAGGGTCTTTTTCTTGGAAAAAGGTTTTTGGTCTTTCATGGTTGAGTTGTTGCTGTTGAAATGCCTACCAGCAGAGGAAAACTTCCTGAATATTCAGAATCACTACAATTTAACAACAGGTGGGGGCCAGTTAACTTGCTGTGTGATTTTTGAAGGCTGATTGGGTAACCCCTGAAGCTATTTACATTGCTATTATCAAGGGGAGTGGGTGAACATATCCAACAAGATATTGGTTGTAGATTTCCCGACCGTCGGCGTGTGCGAGCGACGCGTTCTGCCATAGCGGCCCGCTTTCGCCACCGAACGGACAATCTAGTCCGGGCTTTCCAATTCAATGCCAGAAACCCAGCCCACGGGTGGTTGTTAATACCACACACACAACCTTGTCGCACCTTATCTCGCGCTACAACGGTACGATCGCCAAATCTCGATTTACCTAATTATTCGCGCGGGTAGGTTACCGGATTGTACCTCCCAACGGGGCTTGGAAACGAGCTGCTTAACAGCTCTGCTTCCCTTTTGTGGATAACGAGCGGGGTATATCGCAGTCCCCTGGAACCCAATCAGCTTTACCGGCTAATGTTAAAACCAACTTATATTCCGAGTTCAATGAGGGAATGGACGCAAACAAACAGGTTTGGCATTCACACAAGGACATTATTTATTATAATAGGCCGTATGCAATTTAAACAAGGGGCAAACACGTATGCAATTATCAAGCACAAAGGCCACGACAAAAGAACTAACAACCGTCACTATTTTACAGTCACCTTGCACTTAACAGCATTCCTTACTTATTAAACGGGCCCACGGACACACGTACGCACACACACACCACCAAGAAATGGTGCAAGAGGCCCCTTTTTAATGAGCTCTCAGCTCGGCAGACAGGTGAGCTTGAAAAACTCAGAACCTATGTCCTCGAACCTCCCACCCTCGTGTGGCTTCAAGTTGTCGACCCGGGGCCTCCAGCGAGAGCGAGCTGGATCATCGCCGGTGAAGCTGCGATCCGTCCCGAGCTCCGCGAATCCTCCGCGCTTCCTCAACACGTTCCGGATGAGAACGAGGCGCCAGATCACTCCCGTCGACGCGTAACGTTTCACACGAGGGAACACCACTCCCAGAAGAGAGGACGATGAGCTCCCACCAAGCGAGGACCAAAATGGAGAACCAAAGAGCTCACGAACACAAGAAGCAACAAGAAGCACACTGCACTCGAGAACGCGGTGACCAGCTCACTCTGTCTCAAGCAAGCAGCCGAGCAAACGGCTCTCCCGAGCCAAGCAGAACCGAAGCTCACTGAACCACCAAAGCCAAAAAGCTCCAAAAAAGCCCCTCCCGAGCAGGCCTCTCAGACCGAAGCTCAAACCTGAGCAGCCAAGCAAAAAAGCTTACCGAAAGGCCTCAACCAACCCAAGCCAAACAAGGACCTGAAGGTCTGCCGAACGACTTAACTTCCTGCCGAAAGCAAAGCCCTTACCTCAGCTGAACCTTCGACAACACGAACAACAAAAAATCCTCCTCTTATCCTTCTCCGCCCTTCCCCTGCTCCAGCGGACTCAAATGGACTCATGCCTCGTGCATCCACTCTCCGCTCAGCCACGGAGGGAGGGAGTGTATCGATATCACTGAGTCCAGGGACGCAGGGTCTCTGCCTCTTCGCAGAACCGAAGGGGGAGGATTGATCTCCAGTTGATTCGTCCCGCAACTCCATTAAATCGAATCCCGCAGCGCATTCTATCGATTTCTGAAACATTTTTAAAACATGGAAGGTGAGCTACTCCAATGCAGGAAAGCAACACTTATCGCACTAGCTGACTAAGAACTGCTATGTTGGTAATGAATCAAATCGAATTCCAATTCGTAACACATATTAGTTGTTTTTTGTTTTTATTTAAATTTTGAAATTTGTAGAACTATGTTTTTCCCTAAGTGGAGTTTGGGTTAAAGATGTGGAAAAGCCTGATTATGCAATTTAATTCTTGCCCATAAAGGCAACAAAAGCGTGAAATTTGACAATGGGTGTAAGACTTTACTGTACGACTGTATGAGCAAAATGTACATTATGTGAATTTGAGAAAAATATTTAAACACAAGGCCTCAATAGTGAATACTGTTTACGATACTCTGGAACCAAATGAGCACTCAACAAATACAGGTCCTATAGACAGTTAATATGTAAGCTATGATTTTTTTTAGTTTAGGGTCCCTGTCCTCGATTTAATGGGTTGAAAAATGATACATGCGCTGTGATTATTATTGATAGTTTAAATTTTACAATCACTCAAACAACTACGGCTCCTTATACATCTCGCACTACAACACAACGCAATGCTTCGCTACTACACGCGAACATCCTCTGACTCTTTCCGGCATTCTCCACGCACATCGCTGGCATCGGGCATGTTACGGAATTGACCACCGTTTTCAGTGGGAATGATTCATTCCCAAATATGGTCATGAACTGATTCGCTTGGCTGCGCACCAAGTAAGGAATGCAGTCCGTGTCCCAACCCAACGATGAAGCGAAACCTGAATATCCATTCCAAAATATGGTACAATCGAACCGATTCAGCATTGGCTGCGTGCCAAGTCAAGGGAATGCGCTCGTGTCCACCCACAATGAGCGAACAGGGCCAACGCCTGTGGCGAAGCCGCGCCCGAGAGCCGCATAAAAGGAGCGGAAGGAATAATCAGGTGGATCTGCTTCCGAGCGGACAGAGAGGAAGAATTGCCGCCGTTGGAAACCGCATCCTTCTTCGAGGTGGGATCTGCTCGAGCGAGAGAGAAAATATCGCAATCCCGTTAAACACATCCTCTCGAGCGTTGGAATCTGCCGAGCGAGAGAGAGAATTCACCGCGCCCGTTCCAAAACGCACTCTCTCGAGGCTGGACGAAAGGCATCTCTTCGCTGGCGTGCTTGTCCGGTATAGGTCGTTTGACCGTTCTGGTGGTGTCTGCGTCTGGCGCTACCCTTGGTCCGTTTCGTTCCGACCTGTTGCTCCGAGAAGTGCGGACGCTCGGAGCGCGCGGCCGCGGCCAGGTAGCCTGCGACTTTCTCCGGCCTTAGCTCGATCCTCCGCCGATGAAGGGATAATAAGACCAATTTTGGGTCTGTTTCTATTGGGGTCGTCTGTGGTGGGGCCCTCGTAAGTAGTAATTGTTTTAAGTGCGTTATGGTATATGCATCTCTATTAGTCGTGATACTTCTGGCTTCTAGCGTGCTCCCCTTTCCCCTACAATAAACATTCTGTAAATGTATCAGTTCAATCTTACTGTGTTCTCTTCCATTGCTTAGCAATGGGCACGTGTGTTGTGAAATACAAAGGCTTGTGCCGCTGTAAATGTACATTTGGACCGACGTATTCTGGCAACATCTGCCGGGTGGCCACGGTCGGCACACTAACGGCTCGACCGTACGGGTGGCCGATCGAGAGGTAGTGAAAATCGGTACACTCAACCACGTGGATCTCCTAGTATTCTTAGAAGATTGGACAACCCTAACCTGTACACAGATGTGTGAATAATATTGAACGAATTCACGGTCACGGTAAGGGACCCGTACCTTCGGCAGCAGTTCCGAAAAGGTATGATCTTAGAGTCCGGTAGGCTGTTCGGTAAGTCGACCTACTGCTCCATTCGCGGTTGAGCTCGGCAAGCGATACCGAATCCTGCCAAAATACTACCTAACTACTTCTCCTTATCGACATACTACTACTACTGTACTATACTAACTTACTTAATGAGCAATACCTTCCTCTTCTCTCTTCGGGAGAATATGTGTGATATTTAAAATAATCTTCACCAGCAGAGTGTGGTGGAATGGCAACATACAAAGAGATACCTACACAGCTAAAGCTGTCTATGCCATGGGTAAATCAATCGCACCACCAGCCTATAAATTCTCATCACCGGTGTTTCACAGGCGGTTGATTCATAAGTACTGCTTATGCACGTCCCTTCGGAAAATGGATTTAACTTGGCGACCCAATTGTACGCATTTGTGGTGGATGTTAAAGATCCACAGAGTTCTTTGCATAGAAGTCGGTGAGCCATCGCACTAGCACCATGACCAAGTACCAGAATTCCATGCCCCTCTTAGTGAACGTCAGGCCTGGCCCAGCCAGACTCGATGAAACGACTTGGGCAAGCTTTCCCTGGCCAACTTACAAAAAAATGTGGAACATTATCATGGCCCATTAAGAAAGGAGTATGCCACAGATGCGATGACAATGACACTGCAATGCAATGCCCTGCCTGGTGAACACAAATCCACAGTTTTTAATGGATCAGGATTGGAATCAAAATCTATACTTAAAAGCTAAGTAAGCAGATATACACAACACAACAAGCCATTTAAAGCATTATCCTCTGCTAAAGCAGAGGGTTGACCATAAATAAGGATTAACATGACATACTTTAAATTTAGGCAAATAACAAAAAAACAGAAATATGCAAACAAAACGGGATATATTCTGAACCAGTGACACATTCTAATAACGCATAATTGATATATATTTGTCTTCTAAGCAAACCAAATGAGCAAAGAAGAATAAAAATAAAGTCAAGAGAATGCGAATAATCCGTGAATAGCTGGGCTTAACGAATGGACAGATATGTTTCATGTATAACAAAAATGCAACACGATATAAAATACAATTGTGTTGAATTATTTATACATGTATTTAATTACATATTAGAGACTTGTAGCAATTACATAATTGTACTGTTCTTGCATATGTCTTCTCAGGGCTGGATGGTGGATATAATACTACACTGCCGCCAAGATGAAATTGAGTTACCAGGCAAGGACTGTCGTCACATGTATGCCAACTTAAGATATAGATAGCCACTTACCGCCCATTGGTCAGAAATAAAGCATTGACATCTCCTAACTCAGCAGTGGAAGTTCCAACCCTTATGCCACAAGGCTCTGACGGAAGTAGAATTCTACTCCAAAAGAGGTTCACTGCAAGTTTATTCACCCCCAACCGGTGTCAGCCTTGCCGGGGCTTATATTGGGTTTGGTAAGGTTCTGTTCTTCACTATTTATTAGAAGGGGCACTTTTGCGAAAAGACATCAGTGTGAGAAAGAAAAGGAAAAGACATCAGTAGAAAAAGCCACACCACCTGCAAGACTCCAAATGAAGTAGCCTATTAGGCAGCCTCACGTACTGTTTTTTTTTTTTCCGCTTATGTCGGTAGATGGGTACAAGCATAATTGTTTGCATCTACTCACCATCTACTGTTAGTAGTTACGTTACTTCTTATGATGCAATGGAACAACTCATTTGAACCCATTCAAGTCAATTTGTGCATCTGATGAGCGGCATTTATGATGGGGTGTTTTTTACATTTCGTGTATTATCGGCCGCGGTCAGGAGGCCGCACTTATAGGCATAGGCTGCCGTGGCTCGCGGGACACCGCGCAATTGAAGAACACGAGCGACGAAGCATCTACTTGCAAAATGATGGATGAGTTTCATTCACATATGGCCGTGTATGCAGTAATATCTGGGCATGAGGCACATCAAGATGATTATTTGAGATTAACATAAGCCAATTTGAATATAATGCATTCAAAAAAACTTTTTTTAGGGAGAAATAGGCACAAGGATTGATCATATGCTTATCAGGAAACAATTATTTATTTCTATACACATATTACCATCTCTCCACTACCAAAACACAACTTCAAATTATTTATGTATTTTTGACATTTGAACATCCACTGACACATACATATCACATTTAATTCATTTATTTAAAACAATACCCAACCGAAGTCCGACACATGTCCGAATCTTTTCTTGTATGCATAGTCGAGGCTCATGGAAGAGCTAGTATCACACTGAACAGGATCAGGATAACAGGACAAAAGGACTACCCAACAGCAGAGTCTGAAGGCCTAAGTAGAGGGAGACTTGGACAAACAATGGGTGCTTGCGGGAGGGAACATGGCGGCGGGCAGGAAAACAGACATCTTGGGTGGAAAAGATGGATACAGAAGGACAACTCCATAGGGGGGAAACTGGAAACTTATAAGGAGGAGAGTTTTGGAGACGATAGAGGATGGATGAGCTGGGGGGGGGATTAACGGGTAGACAGTAATGGCTCTGGACTTTTTATTGTATAATACAAATGTCAATGCATGAAGAGGAAACTGCAGACACAACAAACAGCCACACCGCAGCCTAGCGAGCGAGAATCATTCAGCCGTTAAAGTCACGGACTGCGTGTGTGAATCTAAAGAACTGGTGGAGGGTAAATTATGTGAGCGTGAGGGCACTTAACTGGACTGCATGCCGTGAAGGAACTGGTGGGATGCAAGAACAACAAACTCGGAGAGAAAGTTTATAAGTGAGAACTACTTTGAATCATATTTTCATTCGTTTTATGGTCGGAATTCCTGTGGACATGTTACCAGCCTCTCTTTTTGAAAAAATGCTCGTTGGCGGTATTTAAGAATTCAGTTGCTCTTTGTTCAAAACCCTACTATTGTACCTCCACCACAGCAGACTTCTGAAAGGAGCGGTTGTTTACATATACCCACGTCTGCTGCTTGCACTGCACCCTGAACTGCAGCTTTTATTTGGGTTTTGACTTTGCCATAGGTGGTTTGTGTGTGAATCAGAATGAGTTTTCTAATCACTCTTCGATACGATAAGTGATGCTTTTGCAGTGTTATGCCTTCAGATGGGGCTCACGGATGGCTAGTAGAGGTACCACACTCGCTCAAGTTGGTTAGCTGGATCGATCCTGACCCAGCTATAACACTGTCATGCCGGGTGTTTCACAGGCAGAGTGTAGATTCATCAAAATGTTGCCGTCCCTGGATGGGTTGTCTCGGTCTGCCAGCATTTTGTTGGGGATGTTCAACGATTCTACGGTGGTTCTATTCACGAAGAGAGGCGACGCTATCTGCCAGCACCATGAACAATCAAATTCCTCCCCTAACATGCAGAGGGCATATGCATCGCGGCACAGAACTAACGTGCCCTCAGCCAATGATGCTACCCGCAGCCTACCTATGCTGCATCAACAAATCTTTTATATAAACTGTGTGCACCAATCCCGATCTCATTTTTACTGTTGATCTGCAGAATAGTAATGAATATGCTAACCATCATCCCTTTACTATAATTATGACTAGGTATGTCTGTTTGGTGCGTGTGTTGTTTGGTTATTCACGGCTCACATTCTCCTCTCTT
>CM068965.1:27381248-27392180 GCA_035128595.1 Eptatretus atami | reverse complement strand
TCCCCCTCCAATTAAAATATCAAGGCAACCAATTGAGAAATGTGTATTATGTCTGGACCTATCACAAGACATTTCTGCCCCTCCCCATCCCTTAAAGACAGTGGATCCAAAGACCTCAGACTCGGATGCATCTCTCTGCAGAAGGCTGATCCACAGGGCCTTCCCTTACTCTAGGTCAGGCAAGGTGGTGGCCTCAGGGCAATCTAAAGCCTTTATTTATGTCTTCCCCTCCTGTGCTCCTTGCCACACCTTAAACCTCACAGATCATATCGGTAGAACCAGTGAACAGTTTTTTGAAACCTCTCCCAAAGCTGTTTTCTGCTCACCTGCCATCCTTTGTCCCCCTTCTATGGACTTACTCCTTGACTCTTTGAGTCAGTCTTCTCTCCACCATTTCAAGACAGGAGATGATCACCCACTCAGGAAATCTTATTTATGCCAACCCTGTAGCTTTCTGGACTCGATATTGTTTGCCTGTAATCCCCAACTTAATTGCTGGTTTGTTGATCTTCAGCCCTTTTCCACCTCTCTGTGGATGAGCCTGAACCAAAGTATAACTATAACGTCAATCTTTGATGTCACGACATCACTAGGTTTGCCTCCGCCTACACGATTACATCATTATACATACTTGTACCAAGTTTGATTTAAATCCCTGAACCCATATTTTAAAATATTAAATAATTCTGGCTGCCGGACCTTGCATCCGATGAGGTTGAAATTTAAAACATATCTTCCACATGTCTACTAGATCATAACTGTGATGTTTCACATTGATTGATGAAGCAGTTCAGGAGAAAGATTTGTAAAAGAATGTCCTTCAATATGGCTGCCAGACCATGTAACCTATTATTCGTGAACACACTGGTATCCCAAAGGCTTGGAGAACATGTAAGTGAAGTTTCCCCTTGATCTGTCAAGACATTCTGGAGAAGAAGATTTTAAAATGTTTATTCTTCAAAAAATCATAGCTGCCAAATCATGTGACCTATGACGTCATAGGTGGAGACCTTTTTGTTCCACGTGGATAGGTGATCGTACCTGTAAAGTTTCGCATCGATCTGTTCAGCCGTTACAGAGAAGATTTTTGAAGGTTTCATGTTAAAAACAATATGGCTGCCGATCCACATGACCGATGATGTCATCATTTTTTTCCAATTGCAATTTAGCCCTAGATGACCCTCAAAATTTTTCATACTGATCGGATAAAGCATTTGACATCTGCAATTATGACATCATAACAAAGCCACATATGACATCATCAAAAAAAAAAAACGCACGTGTTTCCCATGGAGAGTACTTTACATATGCCAAGTTTCAATTTTTCCATGGAGCGGTTTTGGAGATACAGAGATCCAAAGTTTTCCCTTTTTCCCAACATGACTGCCACACCATGTGACCGATGATGTCATAGTCATGACAAAAACATTCTACATGAGTAGTCGCATCTGTGGTGAAAATTTTGTTGGTTCAAAAAAAACAACCCATGCCGCCCCGCTTCGATCGGACACCTGATCGATGACGTCCCCCTTATCAAATCAAAATTCAGAATGGGTGGCCGATCACATCTTTGGAGTTTCGCGTTCATCAGACAAGGTTTTTGTCCAACATGGCTGTGAGACCATGTGACCGATGATGTTGAAATTTTCAACCAATATTCCTCATGCTGAGTCGATCATATTTTAAAAAACATTTTTCTCTGAAACCGCTTAGCCTTTCGATACGAGACTTTGCAGTGATGATCCACTGCTGTTGCTGCAAATATTTTATTTAACAATGACCTCATCAGTCACATGATGTGGCAGCCACGATGGTTTTAAGGAGATAATTGAACAAATATTTCTCTGAAATTGTTTAACCTATCAACACTAGAATTTGCAGTTATGATCCACTGCCCTCGTTGGATAAATATGACTTAAAATGACATCATCAATCACGTGATATGGCAGCGACATTGGTTTCAAGGAAAATATTGAAAAATTATATTTCAGAAACCGCTGTAGAGATCGATGTGAAACTTTGCATTTGTGATCCACTGCCCTTGCTCCAAGTAAACCAACACGTTTCACATTGATCCATTAAACGGTTTTGGAGAAAAGAGTTTATTAAATTTCAGTTTTCAAACTAACATGGCTGCCAAACTACGTGACCTATGGCATTGAAAATTTTGACTCTGCCCATGATTTGGCAGAGGATCACGTGTGTGAAGTTTCAATTTGATTGGATATGGTTCGTATTTCTATCCAATATGGCTGCCACCCCACGTGACCTATGACATCATAATTATCTCTTTTTTTATTCTGCACGAGTGGTCGCATCTGTGGTGAAAATTTCGTGTCAATCGGATAAGCGGTTGCAGAGAAAACAGAGAAAATTGGTATGGATGTACAAACGGACGGATTGACAACCCGAAAACATAATGCCACCAGCAAATGGCAGCATAAAAATAACTGTAATGTTCCGTAAGCAAACAAACTCTGGGCATTTTGTGGAACCAGACTTGCTTAAGTGCTCAGAGAAAATCGATTTTGATACATTATTTTGCATTACATTTATCCAGTTCCAAGCAAATCTATTTTAAAACACCTAGCCATACCTAGCCGTCACTTTGCCGACAGTTTTAATCAAAACACAGCAAGTTGTACTTCACAAACATATTGCATGTCCTCAACGAGGATGTAAAATGAAGTGGAACACACAAAAAAGGATCTTCTGCAACAGGTTCCTCCTGATGACTCCATCTTTGCTCTACTTCTTCGGGTTCCTTCTTGGTCTTCCGTTTGATCATGTTTGTACCATATCCTGATGCTGTGTGGACTGTGCTTCTCCACTGATGGACCTCTGGTAGGTTGTACATGTTGCTGCATTTGAGCCTGGGGAGTAAACTACTGAAATCTATCTGTCCAGGTTCTTCCCAACATCTTTGGTCCATTCAAATTTATTTCTATATATATTTTTTTCACAATTCTCTTTAGTCATTCTAATTCTTGCTTTTTTGGTTCACGAGTCAGTAAGTGACCACTATATTGTTGGTTCACGAGTCAGTAAGTGACCACTATATTCGTTATGGGTGTGTGTCTGCAGGGCCGGATTTAGGGCAGGGCCCACAGGGCCACGGCCCGGGGCCCCGCGCCTCCCAGGGGCCCCGCGCAAACGCAAAGATTATATTACAAGAAATTCTGCTATTTTCCCCCTTTTGTTTGTTTGTGAAAAAAATCTAGTTCGTTTGTGTAAATGGTCAGTGAATCACGAAAAAAATACTCAATATCCCTGTTAATTTGGCATCTGTTTGGTTATGTTTATCATTTATTTTACATCTTTGAATTTACTTTTTTTCCTTTCCACTGATCATAAGAGCGCAATCTTAAGGTCTACCACAGAATCAAAGCCAGGAAGAAGCTAAAAGATTCTGTAGGTTTTTAACATCTCGCAAATATATTGTAGCAATTACCCCCAAAGTGTGCAATAATGCAATCATATCTGCAAAAACAACAAAAAAAACTTTCTACATTGAGATGATACCATCACGTTTTGGTTTTGCGATTATTTTCTCTGTTCCGTTTGTTTTCATCCATAGTGGTGTTCTTGTATATAAACTTTTGTTACTAGTAGTTTCTGAAATACATGTTTTTACACATAAACCGTGGTTATTTCTTTTGCCCAGCCTAGGTTGGTGCATTTATATATGAATACTTTTATAAGCATATATGAAGTAAAAATGGCTGCGGCCCTGAGAGGGCCCCGCGTACTTCTAGGGCCCAGGGCCCCGCAACACATAAATCCAGCAGTGTGTGTCTGTCTGTCTGTCTGTCCCGAGCATAGCTCCGTGGGTTTTGATCCGATCTTGATAAAATTAGGGTGCGAGGTTTGTATCATGATCTAGTGTGTTTTCCGGAGAATGGGCGTGCTCGCCCCATTATGGGCAGAGCCACGCCCAAAAAAACGTGTTTTTAGGGGGTAGCCAGTTTCAAGTTACATCTTCTCTGAGGGGGTTTGTCGAATCTGGCAGGGGTTTCGGTATTTGGTTAGCACAATGGCACCTGCATAGCCCCACGGAGCTCGATTTTTCAATTTCGTCCCAAGGTCAAGGTCACAAGGTCACAAACTTAGAAAATGTCAAAAAAATCAATAAATTGGGTATCGAGCTCCTAGGGTTTTCAACTGTTTCGAATGAAAGTTGGTATGTATGCAAGTAGTGCTCTTCGAGTACTACAACTTTCATCATTTACGTTTTTCCGATTCCCGCCAGTTTGCCCGTGGTGTCCCTCGAAGGTCAAAAAATAAAAAAATGCGAACTATGTACATTGCTTGTGAACCATCGCAGTCTCCAGACTTGTCTTGTCTTATATCTTTTACTCTCTATTCCTCTCTTTCTTTATCTATCTCTCGAAGGAGAGGTGAATTATTGCAGAAATTTTTTTGTAAAGTTCACTTGGCTGCGCCTGGATGGGTTTGAGGGTTGTGGAGTCGTGGCTGAAACCCAAATCCTGTCCAGGTTCCTCCCAAAGACTCATCTTTGCTCTTTACTTCTTCGGGTTCCTTCTTGGCCTTCTGTTTCATTATGTAGTTGTTCTTGTTGCTGTCGTCGTGGCTGTGGTTGTTGTTTGTGTGCCACTTCCATGTACATACACACTATTATATAGTTTTGTATTACTTCAAGAAGTATTACTTCATATAATTTTGTTTGCTCCTTCTATGTTCATCATGCTTTGTTCTAAAGGGTTCTTGCTGCAGACATGTCAACAAGTCACCTGATCCAACTCTCAAGTAAGTCTCAAGTCTTTGAGGGCAAGTCTCAAGTCAAGTGTCACGTCATGATGTCATTATCATAGACCTTCGTTACGTTTAAGAAATATGAGAATTGATAACATTCTCTCACTCAGTCGACTCGTCCCACACGCAACCAGCATGAGTATAGGCTTAGTGTTACTGTGGTAGTCAGTGTTAGTGCAGTGCAAATGTCACAAAGTTAGAAACGAAACACATTAGAATGTCGAATGGAAAAGAAAACTTACTTCTGCAGGTGAGTTTTTCGGTGAGAAATGAAATTTGATGTTGTGGATGAGCCATCACACGTTTCACATACAGCACTCCTTTTATCCAATGCACCTTCAAAACGTTGATAAGCAAATAAGATCACCCTCTGAATCTCTGCCATGCTACCGATAACGAAGTGAAGCACGCATGCACAGAGAGTAGCAGCAAGCTATGTACTCTCGACGGTGTAATGGTAAGAATGTTCGCTCAAAGCTCAAACCATTAGGTGTGTGTTGTGCTCTGTGTGTGTGTGTGTGTGTGTGTGTTGTGTGTGGTCGTGTGTGTGTGTGTGTGTGTGTGTGTGTGTGTGTGTGTGTGTGCTGTGTGGTGTGTTGTGGTGTGTGTGGTGTGTAATTTGTCTCCATTGATGGAAGCACATAAAACATGTGGACTAAAAAATAAAACAGGGAAGAAGTCAAATGGGTATGAACCGAGCAGCATCAATAATAATTCCATACGTACGCCACACGGCATCCATGCCTACTGAATTCAAGGACGTAGAATCCATGAAATGAAAAATACAATAGCTCTCCTTGCTTTTCTCCATAATTTACCTCCTTTTACTCCACTAGACACATGTATGTGTGATCGGAGGCTCAGAGCTCAGCGGCACTTTGGACGCTGTAAAACTAATACCTTCACTAAGCTCAGCGCGACCTATTTATTGAGTTTGTGCTCCATTTGGCGCGCGACTCAGGCAGTCTTTGTTTATAAATATAATCACATCCTACCAGACATCGAATGAAAATTAGTCACAAACACATCATTGAGATATATTTATTTTGATATAGTGTTCATTCATTTATCGTCATTGTCAAGTTTACAAGCTCAAGTCTCAAGTCTTTAATGCCATGTCTCAAATCACAAAATTTGCGACTTGGGTGTGATTAGAGTCCAAGTCGCCGACTCGAGTCACCAACTGTCTTGTCATGCGCTGTTGGAATCGCTATATTAAAGCTCAACATCCTCCTTTTACTTCTTCTTCTTCTTCCATTCCAGGAAAACGGTCTTTTAAAACAGGCATTTTTATGTTTAAGCAAACACATTTTTGGTCCACATAAATCTATTATTAGCTTTCCAGCCAAGTAAATGGGTTATTAGCTTTCCAATGGTACAATCTTAATTATTCTATGACAGCAGAAACCCTTCAGAATAAAGCGTCACAGATGGACACATGGATGGACAGACGCTTCTCCTTTTAGTAATAGATGAATTTGAATTGATGGGCTAGGTTATGCCTGGTGTTGGCTTAATGGTTAAGGTGGTGGGCTTGGGATCCCAGGATCCTGAGTTCAAATCCCACTCGGATGTTGAATTAATACCAGGTGGGGTTGACTCTGCCTGTCATCCTTCCGAGGTCGGCAAAAAGAGTGCCAGCATGCTGGTATCCTGTGTCGGAGTGGTGACCTGTCTGGAATTGTGCCCAATAGCCAAGAAGACTGCTTAGGCAGCACCAATGCTCTGCACAGAGTATGGTCCTAATGGATGGATGGATGGCTATGTTGGTAGTAATACAGAAACCATACATCTTCCTTTCTATTTAACCTATGCCTCGCTCGCTCCTCCACATCCACTAGAAATTATATTAAAATCACGCCTGACAGTTGACACAACTGCAGTTGGTGTGAATATGTTGACATAACTGCAGTTGGTGCGAATCAGAAGAATCTTTAATGAGGCAACACAATCCAAATGAGCACCTGAGATGTAAACTGAGCTATTACACTGAGCTATTCAGGGTCAAACTTAATTTAAAAGTGCACAGACTAATATTTCAAGGTCAGTGCAACTTTGGTGTTGATAGCAATTCTGAACAAAAGGTATGAAGCCAATACCGATTTATGCCCAATCGGAGTTGAATTTTGGATTCTAAATGGGATTCTAAATTTGGATTCCTCTTTATCAAATGCTTTATTATGTGGAATAGCCCACTTTACTTCTCAGGGACTCAAATGTATGAAGTCACATATTACATGCTTCCACAAACAAACCTCAGCTGGATATGGGATGCATCACAATCATTGTAGTACAGTACCAAATTTTTTTGATCATTTTCAGAGCTCTGCTTTGTGTTGGAAGCTAATGTTTCCTCTGGGCCTCCTTATCGGCCTTCTGCTGAGCATCGTTTTCAGCCAAACACCGATCCATCACTTCCATTGATTGCTTCAATTGATTTGGCACAACCATAACAATCTGTCCGCTGCTGCTTGTGGGTTTTGGCCTGCTGCTTCTTGCTGGTTCTTTTCCTTGATATTGCCCTGCTGGACCAAAGGTTATTCCTCCATTTCGTCAATTAAACCCACCTGGACCAGCTCATCTTGGCCCACCAAAATTCGCACAGAAAATTAACCACAATTTTCACCCTAAACTGCTCTTATATAATTTTGGGGTGCTAAAGTGCACCCCAGGTCCGAATCCCACTTCTGACACAAAATGTTACGGCCTGGGATAACTCCATGGTGGGATAACTCCGGAGTGGATAACTCCGTGGCTCAGCGGGTTGCTGATCAACAACAAAAGCCTCTTGGTACCACCAATCCTGGCAGGGGTCGCATGACTTCATGTGTTACCTTTCCGTAGGATGACGACATCAAGGGAGGCTCATGCCCTTGATGCGTAGTTGCCTTATCATACCAGATCAGGTGCAGCCGAGAAGAACTGCCAAGTATGCACTGGCTAACGTATAGAGTCAATTCGTGGGGTAGAACTTTCTGGCTAACACTACATGTGGCCTATGCTGGACCAAGAGAGTAAAATATGCTACAAGCTGGGTACATTTACAACTAGAAGGGCACTTGGTAGAGCGCATACCTCCGCCACATAATGCCTGATCCACGAGAACATATCGGGCCAAATACATTTTTGAAATATCATGCTATATATCATTTTTGGCTATCTCTCAGTGGTGAAGGATTACTTTGAAAATTAAATAATTCTCGTATCGAGATCCAAATTTGGATCTTCACCAAAATCATCTCAATTTGTCGTGGTCACACACTCAACCTTTCCACCAAGTTTCATCTGAATCTGTCCGCAGCTTTCTGAGATGTCATGCTATATATTAGTTTAGCCCGATCTCTCAATGGCGAATAATCACTTAAAAAACTAAAAGGGCACTCGGTAGAGCACATATCTCCACCACGTATTGCCTGATCCATGAGAACATATCGGGCTCGATACATTTTTGAAATATCTTGCCATATATCTTTTTTGACCACGTCTCTCAATGGTAAAGAATCACATTAAAAATTAAAAAACCTTGCCAAAAGGTGACCACGTGTGACTTCTTTAAGGTCACACTGAGGTGAACAGAGCTGCTATCCACAGGAGCGACTCCTTGAGGAATATCTGCCTACGAGAGATTCCGATGAGAATCGTTCTACAGAGATAACCATGAAAAATATGCGTTTGCATCATAACGTCACCAAATGATGTCATAATGTCTCAAGCTTGACATATCTAGAAAGCACTCATCGAGGTGTTCAATTTGAGGTACTACACGATATGGTTCCTAAAACTTGAAAATTTGACCTTGGGGTCAAATATGTTTGACCTCAGGTGCTAACCATGAAGGTCAAGGCCAATCGCCACCAAAAACTAATCAGCTGAGCGCCAGACCATATACTACATTCCCATAAAGTTTGGAGACGATTCGATTAAAATTACTCAAAAAATAAGGGTTTCGTCGACTCCCCTGATTTGCGACAAAGTGACCTTGACCTTTGACCTTGACCTTCAAAATTTTATGCGCTGAAAGGGACCTCTATAGGCCTCTGATATGCGAAGTTACAAAAATTTCCAATGATAACTGTGCTCTGCAGAGTGATTTATACGTGATTACAGACAAAAAAACAACAACAAAAAAAAACATATGAAGGTCAAGGCAATCGCCACCAAAAATTAATCAGCTGAGCGCCAGACCATGAACTATATTCCCATGAAGTTTGAAGACGATCCGATCAAAATACTCAAAAAATAAGGGTTTCGTCGACTCCCCTGATTTGCGACAAAGTGACCTTGACCTTTGACCTTGACCTTCAAAATTTTGTGCGCTGAAAGGGACCTCTATAGGCCTCTGATATGCGAAGTTACAAAAATTTCCAATGATAACTGTGCTCTGCAGAATTTTTTATACGTGATTACAGACAAAAATAAAAAAAATAAAAAAAAAACATACAAGCTGACTAACATATCTTGCAAAAACTTCGTTTTGGCAAGATAATAACTCTCGTATCCAGATCCGGATTCGGATCTTTACCAAAATCGAATCAATTTGTTGTGGTCACACACCCAACATGTCCCCAAGTTTCATCCGAATCCATCCACGATTTTTTGAGATATCGTGCTATATATTGTTACGGCTGTGGAAATTCGCAACCACCATTCAGGTCCCGTAGGTGAGATATCTTTTAAGTACATGTATAGTTAGCCCCAAACCCATTGTTTAGAGGAATTTATGTGATTCATTCGGGCTGCGATCCTTTGAGTTAGGCGTTTTTCTGTTCTACCTTTATTTTGAACCAACCACGCTCCAACCGTCAACAACAACAACAACGCCAGCAGCCACAACCTACCTTCACCACTCGCTCCCGCAAACCTCACATCACCGCAATTCCAAACGGCATCATGGCCATCGGCCACCGCCGAAAACCCTCCACCACCTTCACCTCTCTCCTACGGCCATTCCCGCACCACCTGTGGGCACCGAGCGTCGGGCTATCTTGGGCCCGTTCAGCGATACACGCGAGCCGCGAGTGCGGAGGGATCGGCTGCGGAGGAGATCGGCTGCGGAGGAGATCGGCTGCGGAGGCGAATGGCTACGGAGGCGAACGGCTGCGAGGGAGATCGGCTGAGGAGAACCGGGAGCTCGGGTCCGGGGCGAGGAAGACGGCGGTCGGCGACGAGGTCGCGGTGAATCGCTCGTCGCGGGACTCAAGCAAGCGAGCCATACTCCCTCCCAGAGCGTCAACAATTCCCCCTTGCCCCCACGCTGAGAGAGTGCGAAAAGGGGGCCCCGTTCCCACTTTACTCCAAGCAGGTGCCAACGAAACTGGGGCGCCGCCGTGCAGCGACATTTTGCGGCTCGCCACGAGGGCGCGGGTAGGACCCTTCGGTCTCGTGGACCTGGCCGCTCATCCAGGTTCCACGCGCATTAGGCCCACGGCCCAGTCTGACTCCCTTGCCTTTGAGGGGGTCTTTCCTTTGCTTTTGTGTGAATGCGTGTTGTGGCGCCGTGTCTTGTAAAGTAGAAACTGTTTAAGTGCATGTAAATAAACCTTTGCTTGTATCGGTAGTAATTCTTTATTTGCATTCTTACTGTATGGCTGTATATGTGTGCTATCCGTGTGTCGTGAATTAAATGTGCTACTTGTTGAACTGTGCCCGTTTCACTTCGTCTTTTCTTTAATTGAACCTCCATCTTGCTTCACGTAAAAGGGTTCGTAGTGGGCCTGATACGCCCGATAATTAATCAGGAACCGTCGAGGCCGACGATAACACCGCTCGGTTATCCCGATAGCACGGAACGGACCGCTTAAGCGGTTCGTGTCCGAAGTCGACCTGCGGCGAGGTGCGATCGCCCGGTTTACCATCCGCGTGGGTACTTAGGTAGGTCGAGTTTGGCGAACAACCCTATCCCACGCGGGTGGCCGATTGGCACGATCGTGGTGAGGCTGAAAGGCCCACCCGTGACTGGCTCCCGGCGTTAGTCCGAGAGGTCACGACAGAATTGTCCGTCCGGTGGGCGAGGCGGCCGCGATTCGAGTCACGTGGCCGTTCGCACGCCGGCGGGCGCGAATTCGCAACAATATCATTTTTGGCCCCATCTCTCAATGGTGAAGAATCACTGAAAAAAATTCTAGAAGTCGGATCCGGATCCGGATCTTCACCAAAATC
>CM068965.1:27357593-27374071 GCA_035128595.1 Eptatretus atami | reverse complement strand
CTGAGCTTGAACAGTTTTGTCGAAAACAATGAGCAAATATTGCTCAATCAAGGTGTGTCAAGTTGGTAGAGACATATCCCAACAGAATCACAGCTGTAATTGCTGTCAAAGGTTCTTCCACCAAGTATTAACTCAGGGTGGTGGACACTTATCCAACCAAGATATTCTAGTTTTGTATTTTTAATTATTTTTCTGAAATTTATAGAATTTGTTTTTCACTTGGAAGTTGTGGGATACAATGTGTAAATAAAGGTGGAAAAAGTCTGATTTAATGCAATTTCAATCCAGGCTATAAGGGAACAAAATGTGAAAATTTTGAAAGGGGGTGTAGACTTTCTATAGGCACTCTATATGCATATGATGAGGCCATTCCCAATAAATGTAATTCACCCCCTCCCCTAAACCATCGTGGATGAAGATAATTCACGAACAGTGCCTCGAAAGTGACCACCACGGTATTGCACAAAAGTCCAATCAAGATTTTGAAAAGAAACAGAAAGAACTTGGTAGAGATCAAACCAATCAAACAGAAGGGCACTTGGTAGAGCGCATACCTCCGCCACGCAATTCCTGATCCACAAGAACATATCGGGCCCAATAAATTTTTGAAATATCATGCTATATATCGGTTTAGCCCTATCTCTCAATGGAGAAGAAATACTTTAAAAATTATCGGATCCGGATCCAGATTCAGATCTTCACCAAAATTGAATCGATTCTTCCTTGTTACACACCCAACATGTCCACCAAGAATTTGTCTGAATCCGTCCACAACTTTTTGAGATATCCTGCACAAAAACAAACAAACAGGCAAGCAGACAGAAAAGAGGTGAAAACATGACCTCCTTCCACCTTCAGTGGCAGAGGTAAAAAAAATTTAGGTATTTTTCACAACTTCTGTAGCTGGGGCATCTAATCATCCTGTCCCTAGAAACTGCAGAATTTTCAACCCCGACTCCACCCCCCTCCCCACATCACAAGCATACTCCTTCCTTCTGGTTCCTTTGCTCTCATCCCCCAAACTCCTTTCCCTTGTCCCCTGAGACTCCTCTACTCCCCTACTCCTTCCCACCTTTTCGTTCTTTGCTCAATTTTATTTCTCCGAAAATTAACCAGCCTGTTGCATAATCTTCTCTTTGCAATATAAATCATGTGACGGTGTTTGTTACTTCCGCCACCGAGGGTGGGCGGAGGTTATGTTTTCATGTTTGTTTGTCTGTCTGTGAACAGGATATCTCAAAAAGTTGTGAATGTATTCAGACGAACTTTGGTGGAGAGGTTGAGTGTGTAACAAGGACGAAATGATTCGATTTTTGTGACGAAGATCTGGATTCAGAGAGTAGAATTTTTTAAGTCCTTCTTAAAAGTGATTCTTTTTTACGTAACAGCTCAACTACTCACATTCGTGTGAGGGATGAATGCAATGTTTGAGGTGACTGAAAAATTAGCTGTCCTTCCGAGTTGAAAAAGGAAAAATAAAGGGGAGGATATTTTTGTCAAGCTTTGTGATACTCTTGAAATGCTGCAGCTGAAATGGGAAAATCTAAAAAGTGTGACCACGGATGTTGCTAAGAATACGATTGGAAGCGAGTCTGGGGTCGTGGGACGTAATAACACTGAGATGGAATGCTCAAATGCTGATCCTCCCTAGCAGTTTCACTGCATCATACAACAGTAGTTACTATGCTGCAAAGTCATGTGTTGGGAATCTGTAATGAATGTTGTGGTTTTGACTCATGGTTCACGCAGCCATGGAAGACTACTTTTCCAGAAGTTTTCCAAGAGTTTTCCAGGACAAAAAAGTTGTTTTCCAAGACTTTTAATACAAATGTTTTTTTGTAACAAGTGGCATCAATTGGAATAAACCACAAGAATAAGAATGAAACCTTTTTGTTTTCTGTTATTCCATATTCCATTGAATATTTTAGTACTACATGTATACCTACAGACAAAATATACTAGCTTAACATGTCATACTGCAAAACCATTACAAGTTGTACCTTTTGCACCATTAATCACCAGTTTCTGTCACGTGGATTGCTTATATGGAGTGAACTGCAATTGATATTTATCCTCATTTTCATAAAGAAAATTTAAGTCAACAAATCATGCTGTATACATATGAGGTGGATTTTTGGACTACAATAAACCATGGTTTTAGGTCGGGGAGGGGGAGGAGATGAAGGCAGGGTGACATTTCCTCTCACCTATAAACTCGTGCGTCATGAACTGGAGAGGTTTACTGGAGTCACCCTCGTTCACAGTGCAAAACCTGAACATTCACTACCCTCATGTTTTCTACGGATATATTTGCTTGGTGGATACTGGACTCGTTAGCCTGCCCAGGTGTCCACCAGTGACGCTGCACACTCTCATCTGACCAAGCTTATGCAAAACCTCCACTTTCTGTGTCAAAGACATCACTTTCCTCTACTTTTTGCACTTGGTTCACCACGAGAAACAGTTTTCTTCTTGGAAGCCATGGTTAAAGAATCACGAAGAGAAATGATTACCGAAATCAAGGTGATTGATTACTATTCAACAGAATGTGCAGTGTTGACACAAAGATAGGTACCGTGCAGTCCTGTACGCACTGCGTGTCTCAGTTACCACCTGCACCGCTGCACCGCAGCAGCACCGATTTACAATTATATGTGTAAAGTCGAAACAGCGTAAAGTCCCTGCCTGGGGTCCTCAAATATTTTTGGTTTGAATAAATAAATGCTAGAGGCCATTAACGCATAATTAAGAGCAGATTATAATGGAAGAACATTACAGGGGATTAACTCAGGTATGATTTAGCAGCTAAATTAGCACCATGCATCAATCCAATGATCAGGGATAAAATTAGTTCTGTGGCTTCACAGTTGTTCATGGACTGACCGGACTGAGAAACCATTCCATTTGGCGTCGCTTTAATGGTAAACCAATTGTCAGGTCAGGCCAGATCAGACCTGTGACTTGCTACAGGTATCATATAAACCTGCACAAACCCGTTTCATGCTCGGGTTGTCGGCGACTAAACCGTCTCCCCCATCATGTTTTCTGGTGAGGAGGGTGTATGATATGGACACCCAGCAGGATTAAGAACAAAACCTGTCAAAGGATGGGGGAGCAACTTGTGAGCCAACGGCCATCCATATCTAGTGCCAAACTGTGTCTGTGGACGTCCTCCTGCAGTTGTGTTACTCTTCTAGGAGGTTGGTGGCAGGATTTGCACTCTGGTCACCGTAAAACACTTCACTCCACAAAACACCAGAAAACCGAAAAGAAAATTGAAAACCCACTCCGTGGCATGGAAGTACCTCCTGTGCAGCTGCCCTCTGCAGAGCAGCTCACCGGATGACAGGATAGGGGCAAATCCTTCGGGACCCCCACTCTTTGATGATAGGAGGAAAACCAAGGGGTAACCTTCCCGGGTCAGATTGCGATCGTGTGTGTCAGGGTGGTGCTGAGGTGTCGTCCACCAGACGGCGGTCTCCTTTGGTTAATCTGAGGTGGTGGTCCCTTCGGGTCGGTGCCTGGAATGTCCTATCCCAAAGAGAGGATGATCACCTGTGTCTGTTATCATCTGAGCTCAAGTGTTTGAACATCAGTATTGCAAACTCGCTGAGGTTCAGAGACCGGATAGTGGCGAGATCATGGTGGGTGGTTACACCTACTATTAGTCTGGTCGCTCTGATGGTTACCATGCCCAAGGAGTTGCTGGAGCTGTGTCCAATAAGCTGATTCCAATGGTAATTGAGGTAACACCGGTCAACGAGCGTATTATGAGACTGAGGATTCATCACTCCTTGGGTGTCGCTTCTCTGGTCTCTGTATATGCTACGACTGAGGTGAGTGATCTCACCATGAAGGACGCATTCTATGCCATGCTCGAGTCTGTTGTTGATCAGTGCCCCAGACGAGATACTCTTCTCATCTTGGGGATTTCAATGCATCGACTGGAACTGATAGGGATGGTTATGAGAGGTGTTGGTCCCCATGGGTCTGGAACTGTGAACCAGAATAGCACTAAGTTCCTTGACATTGCAAGAAGTCATGGACTGAGTGTGGCTGGTTCATGGTTTCAGCGCCCACAAGTTCATCGCTGCACTTGGTATTCTAACGCTGGCAATGTGGCAAAGGAGATGACCATGTGCTCGTTGGAGGATGATCCAGAACTTTAGGGTCCACCGCAGTGGTCAGTTCCAGCTTAAATCTGGGAGAATGGAACCATCCCAGCTAAGGATGAATGTTGGCAAGCTCAAGGATGAGAGGGTAGCTGAGAAGTTTGCGAGCAGGGGATTTGGGGGGTCTGAGTGCTTTGGGGAATCCTGAATAGTTGTGGAGTGCCTTCAAGACCACCATCCTTGATGTTGCGGTGGGTGTCATGGAACTCACCAAAGGGTGAAGAAGAATTTTGTCTCTAAGGCACTGGATACCATTGACCAGAGTCGCAGGGCCAGGCTTAATGGTAGAGCTGAGCTGTTCAGGGAGCGAGGCGGAAAATTGTACGTGCACTGAGGGTGGACAAGGAGGCCTATGTGTGAGGAATCTCTGAGGGGGTAGAGTGACATCACCTGTGGTCAAGTGATTCTTGTCCTGCTTACAGGGGAATTTGACATTGCGTTCATCCAAGCCCATCCCTCGGTGCACTGCAGTTACAACAGAGGGTGGTGGGCTCTTGACAGAGGAGTCCGAAGTGAAGCCCGCTGGGCCGGTTACTTTGAGGGTTGTACCAGGCTGATCCACTCGCTGTGAGTTGGATGTTTGGGGTGTTACTATCCCTTTTGCTGACCCTCCAATCAACTGTGATCCAACTTCGATTGTGGAAACACAGGCTGTGGTGAACCAGTTGAAATGGGGCAAAGCTCCTGGGATCTGCGGCATCCATGTGAACTTAAAGCTGGTGGAAATGCTGCACTCGTGTCATTGCATGCAGATCTGTGCTCTGCCTGGAACATAGGCATCATCCCAACTGACTGGAAGAGGGGCCTTGTTACCCCTCTCGGGAAAGAGAATGGTGATCGCCAAGACTGCAACAACGACCGAGGGGTGATGTTGCTCTCAATGCTGGGCAAAGTCTTTGCTCGGATAATTCTTGATAGGGTTTGCCATCATCTGCTTGAGCATTAGCACCCAGAGCAGTCAGGCTTTACTCCAAAGAGGTCAACGATTGACTGTATCCTTGCCTTTTGGGTCCACACCGAATGCACTTGAGAGTTTCGGCAGGGGCTGCTTGCAGCGAATGTTTATCTCTGGAATACGTTTAATTCAGTGAATCGGGATGCCCTCTGGAGGATTCCTAGTCTTCGTGGGTTGCCACCAAAACTGATCAATCTAATATCTGAACTATACTCTGGGACTGAGAGTGCTGTGAGATGTGGTGATACCATCTCCGACTTATTTCCAGTTTTTACTGGAGTTCGTCAGGTGTATGTACTGGCCCCCACACTTTTCAGTGCTTGTATGGACTGGATTCTGGCGAGGTTATCAGAGAGATCAAGCTGTGCATCGTTTGGAAATGTCAAGATCTCTGACCTTGATTTCACAGATGATGCAGTCATCTTTGCGGAGACTGTGGAGATCCATTTGGGGGCCCTCGAGGTGCTGAATGAAGAGTCAGAGCAGCTGGGATTTCGGGTTTTCTGGGTCAAAACTAAGATCCAGGATTTCAATGACATCTTGGATGCTGCTATATTGGCTGTATCTGTTTGTGGTGAGGATGTTGAGGTCACGAAGACATTCACTTACCTTGGCAGTGATATTCATGTTTCTGCTGGCTGTAAGCCAGAGGTCAATAGACATCTCGGTCAGGCCTGGGTAGTCATGGATTCAATGGATAAAATATGATGGATCTTAGTCACCATACAAGGGTGTGGCACTGTCGGTACCTGTGCAGGACGACAAAAGTCCGAGTCTTCAGGTCCTTGGTGCTTCCAGTCTTGCTCTACGGATGTGAGACTTGGACTCTGACCAGGGTTCTGAGATGGAGACTTAATTCCTTTGATACGAGGTCTCTTCGGAGAATCCTTGGCTATCACTGGTCAGACTTTGTGTCAAACGAGCGGTTGCTGAGAGAGTGAAATGAGATTTGTTACCTGCATAGTCCGTGAGCGTCATCTGTGGCTGTATGGACATGTGGCTCGTTTTCCTGACGCTGATCCTGCTCACCAGATTCTCTCAGCGAGGGATCCTCGTGAGTGGAGGAGGCCAATGGACCGACCACGTTCCTCGTGGTTGCAGCAGGTTGATCGGCATCTCATGGAGATGGGGATGTGCCAGGCATCTGCCTGGGGTTGGCCAGACGGAGGCCCCTGGAGTACCGGCGGAAAGTGGACGCAACGACGTGCTGCTCCGGTGCATGCTTCCATACCTGACCTGACCTCTGGGGAAGCTTAAAATTGGTAATGGTCTGGCGGAATTAAAAATTCCCACCGGGGTCTGGCAGATTATTTATATTTGTGCAATTTCCTCAATTTTCCAGGAGTTTCAAGTAGTTGCACAAGTTTTCCAGGACTATCCAGTGCTGGAAAATGTTTTTTTCTTTCCTCCACGAATTTCAGGGACAGTGCGAATCCTGAGAGTGTGAATTTCATCCAGAGCCGTGGATTGAATCACCGTCTGTTTTGACAATATTTGTCAGAAATTGAGTCCGAGTATGGGGATGTTTTGTATCATACTGATGTCAGATGGCTTAGTCAGAGGGAAAGTCCTACACCATTTTGTTGAGTTTTGCAGAGAGATTGACACTTTCCTCATTGAGAAAAGAAAGACAGGAGAAGAGTTATCCAATCCTGAGTGGATCTGGGAGTTAGCATTCATGACTGATTTATCACAGCATATCAATGAACTGAATGCTAGATTGCAGGATAAAGGGAAGCTCGTATCCAATATATTTTCTGATCTAAATGTTTGAGGTTAAACTTCAATTTTTCATAAAGCATACAAGTGAAGCACGCCTGTACCATTTTCCTTATTACAAGCGTGTGTTCGAAAATAAGAGCAGCATGCCCACTCCTCGGGATAGATTTGCTGAGGCCTTGAAGTAGTTACAGAAGGAATTCCAGGAAAGGTTTTGGGACTTCCACAAACACTCAAAGGACATTCATTTGTTCCAAAACACGTTTGAGGTTGAAATAGATGAGACATCAGAAATTTATCAACTAGAACTGGCCGACTGACCGCCAAGGCAATGACACCCTCAAATGTGCCTTTTGATATCAATGATCTGCTCATATTTTATGCATTCCTTCCAGACTCAACCTTCCCTAATTTAAGGAGGCTGACAAGATTACAGTTTTTGGAAACACGTACACCTGTGAGCCTTCCTTGCATTCCCACTTCCTTCTCTGCTTTCTCATGGGGAACTTGCGGGCCTGAGCAACTTTAGCTTTTTCACCACCTTCTTCCATCAACACACCAGCCTCAGGAGGTCAATAAAAGTGCTGCAGGGGTCACCAGGGAGTTCATAGAATATTCACGATATAGGATGAATCTGTGCATAAAAGAGCAGTTTTCTCTGGAAGAATTCCCAGGGTGAATTCACGTTAGTGGCAGTGGATAGAAGCGACCAGTCCTAGTGTTTTAAAAAAAAATTTAAAAACCGAATAAGCGAAGCGCGAATGTAGAAACACGGGGTCCGCAAATAAGAGGGGTCCGCGAATAGCGGGATCGCGAATGTCAAGGTCCAACAGTATATATTTCAATCTTAATAAAATAATGATTTTGAATATCATTAAAAAAAAAAATCTCGAAGTTATTATAGAATATAAGTTCTTATAGAATATAGAAGCAGTCATATTCACTAGAACTACGTTGTCGATGGCACACCATCGCATATTCCCGCGCGCACTGCTTTGTCCCATTAACGCTAGGTGAAATTTTATCTTGCAAAATGGATTGACATCAAAATGGATTGAAAAAATATTATTTTCTATTTGATGTGCTTTATGACCAAAGACTTACTATGTTTACTAAATCAGAAGTCATTGCAAGCATGTCAACATTTCATGAAACATTAATTTAACACTGTTCAGCAATATAGAACAGTGCATCAATTTAATCATAGGAATGAACTGTGTATAATATTAATTATAATAATTATTCATAATCAATTAGATAAATACAGTAAAACCTGTGACTGTTTGTCACTCATGGGGGCCACATAAGTAAGTTCTTTATAAAAGAATTTACCATGTACAATGGTAAATACACAACAAAAAAAAAAATCAGCCCCCATGACCCCACCCCCTCTGTTCCGGCCCCAAGGGGTCATATCAAAAATCCGACAGTGCTGTGCACTTCCCCATACATATATCTACTATGTCCCAAAGTTTCAAGCTCCTATTTCAAACAGTGTAGGAGGAGTTACAGGGTAAGACAGACGGACGTACGGACGGACGGACAGCGGAGACAATCACAATATTCCCGCTTTTCTTCGAAAGCGCGGGAATAATAAAGGTTCAATGAGGTTTTAAGGCGTATAAATATATTAATTCCAGGTTTTACCACCGTTTCACCCAGTGTCTATTACATCACCCTATCTAACACATACCATTAGTTCTTCGTGCCTGTTGTATGTGTCCTTTAGAATGTCCTTTAAATACAGTAAGTTTCCTGTTTGAAATGATTTTCAATTTTGTTTGACTGCCAAGCAGGCAGACAGAGTAAAAATATTATCTCACTCCTCTCTGCGCATGTGCGGTCAGGACGAATTCAGAGTCAAAGTACGGTTAAACGACAGACTTGTCTTCCTATTCATGTTCCGATTCGTGTTCAAAATATAACATTTGATTTAAATAAGTTGTTCCTCAATCATAAACTGACGATCATAAAATGATAAGACAGACAGATGGACAGACATGAACCAATTGCTCACCCCTGCTTTTCGCTTCACATGCGTGGGGTAACAAACACTTTACAGTTTACACCTTCTCACTCACCTCTTACCTGAACACAGCACAGATGGCAATATGACAAGAGAGTGTGGTGAGCGGAATAAAAGGAAGCGAAAGCAGAGCGTTCCCAGTGTCTGAAGTCCGACCTCCATGCGTTTCAGTGGGCCGGCCAAAATGTCTTCGTGGGCCTGATCCGGCCCGCGGGCCTTGGGTTGCCGACCCCTTTCATCTTGTTGTGGACAAACACACCCTTTGGAATGGGCATGGCTAGCTTGGAGATCATCCACATTCAAGAGATTAAATCAATGGGGTTAAATTAGACCAAAAGAAAAAACCATGTAATGGTGAAATTAGGCAACTTGTTGAACTGTGCCTATACTAAGGGTGCCTGTGGACACAATAATAAAGTTGATCTGCGTGCGGACTCACATATCGACTGACACAACAGCCGATCGTAATAGTCTTTTCTGTCCCTTGGCCAAGGCTAACACTCGCTTTAATTATAAAGGAGGAGGAAGAAGACATCTGATCAGCATTAAAAGCGATTTTGATCGATTCAAAAGCATAAAATCCATCCATCCATCCACAACGTTAATACAAATCAAGACTTAATTCCATTTGTTTTCTTTTTACACATTGTATCACATGATTCAACTAGGAAAGCATGGAGAATGCTGCACCTTGTTAAAGAAAAACACCCCCGGTAATACTCGTGCCTCTCACGGGAATTTCATAAGGTTTGTATTCTAAGACGTCGATGTGAAACTCATGCTGCGAGTTCCGATGCAGCTTGTAGTTTAATTTGACTTGTGTAATTACAAAACATGACATGAGTGGTACGGTGTTACGCTCAGAGAGCCAAATTACAGCGTTAAACGTCCCAGGAATTCTTCACAGTCTTTCAAGGAGGAAATTAAGCCAGGTTTCCTCAATATGGAATCATGTTGACGTTAATGATCCAATGACATCTTTGCAAAAACATAACTGGAGGCTTTATGCCAGTATGTACATTGGAATTGATTGAAATCCAATTTTAAAAGCTTTTCCTTGTAAAAGTTAAACGGAATCACTCTCCCCACTTTCCTCCTTCACATCCACTCTCCCCCCCCCCCAACTCCACCCCCAAAACTAAAATAAAAAATAACAGAATGCACCAAATTGTATGTTCAACCACTGGCCTGAATTGCAAGGGTACAGCACTCTAATATGGTGAACGACATCAGCTTAGGATAGATTACTGTAAAGTGATAGTCCAAGACAATGCAAAAGATGTTCTACTAAATTGCCTTCAAAAGAATGTGTTGACTATGACAGACTTATGAGATTAATTTACTTTTCTTCAAACCTCTTCAGCACCACGAGCCCAGTGAATGGTAGTCTAGAATCCTAAACCACATCATTGTTCTCTGAAAGTGTGAACTTGGTTGGCCATGATTCTTAGACAAGTGAATGTTAATGCACTTACAGTCAGGATAAAATGTTCCAAACCATGTCAGTCGCTTATTCTCCAGACCAACACTCGCAAGATCCACTGAGCCACAAGGTCTTTGTCAGATATGCAAGTCATTACTGTCTGTTTCCAACAGTATTAAATGAGATTGAAAAGTATTTTATTCAGAGCCAACCTGCACATATATAGAGAAGTAGAACTTATCAACAGGCATTGTATTCACCTCTGAGCTGGCCAGTGCTGGGTTTGAATGGCCAGCATGGTCAAATTTCACTACCGTAAATATAAAAATAAATAAATAAAGGGGTTACTCCATTTTATTATCAGCGGAAGTAATCGCATCATAAGGCACACTGTTTGGTTGTCTCTTTTGTAAAAATGTGCACTCAAAGATCAATGGTATCTTTTGCAAAGACTTGGTTTTGGGGCTATTACCGTGGTCACAGAGTGTGACAAAAAAAAAACTGAATGCGACCTCTGATATGGCACGTAAATGAGGTATAAATAATAAATCGAAAAAAACAGGGGGATATTAGGGATATTTAGTTAAAACAGGGTCAAAACTATCACATGCAGGCCTGTGGCTACAAAGCGAAGGGATAATAATATTCAGATGCAACAAAGGAGTGATGGTCCAAATCGCCTTTTTTAACATTAAAGTTTCCTTAACCTATTTCAAATGGACTATAAAACTCAAAGGGGCCAAAATGATACTTATCTTGCACCTTCTTGCCATTTGTTGATCAAAACTACCCAAGTATGGTGAATTTCTGCACAACCGTTGAGGAGATAGCATGAGACAGACAGACGGAGCCGATTAAAATACCCCCTCCCCTCCCCGTTTTTTTTCAAAAAACATGAGGATAATAAACAATAAATCTCTATCGAATACATGGATCCTAACTAACCTCTTTTCCTAGAAAAAACAACAACCTGTGCAATGCTCCATGGGAAAACACAATAAGCAGCCGTTATAAATTTTGGGACAGCAGGACAGCTGTGTTGCATGAACATTCAACCTCGAGTTTGAATCCCTGTCAGGGTATCATCAAATGGGGACATAAAGCCGGCTGTCCCATCCAAATTTAAGTTGTGGACTCCAAGGATCCTGCGGTCAAAAAAAAAAAGGAAAAAAAAAGTTATGCATCGTATGCCAGTGGCCTGGATAATTTCACCGCTTGTGGTTGGTGATACAACTGACACTACCTGCAGTCAGTGGGAGTGCTGGGACATGGATATGGAACAGGCATGATGGGCTGAATGTCCTCTCATGTCGAAGTTTTCTTGTGTTGCTTTGTGCATTAACAATAAGCTTAAATTAAAAGCTCGGGGAAAAGTCGGACTTGCACTTCTGTCTGCTCTCATAATGCCCTTTGTTCAATAGAAACACCTTCCTTTTTATCTCACATGGCTCGACCAATTAATCAGATCAAAAATGACACTTTCTACAAATTGACACATAAATTTAAATAATTTCCCATGTCATGTGGTCGTGCATCTGTCGAGGTCAAGCTAAACGGCCGAGTGTTTTAAATTTATGGAGGGGAAAATAACAATCAATGAAACTTTGAGCTGTCCAATATAATTTCACTTTCCACTTGAGTTTCAAAAAACAAAACAAAAACATCACAGTGTACAAGGTGAATCCTACCAAGAGATCAAATGGCTAACCAGCTGGAAACTACAGTTAATTAAAACCACAAACAAATCGATAATTGCACAATCCCGCAGGCGGAGGTTTTCTGTACTTTGCATACACACCGCAGATGGCAGCAGGTAATGTGAAGTATATTAAGCGCGATAGCATCTGTGGCAGCAACAGACTCTCGCTGGTAAGCAGAGGTTTAGTTTGCTTGACCTCAGGATAGCGCTGAAGCGATCGGGTCCGATTGCTTCATGGCTTCCCCTTCCGTCAAACTACTCAAGATAAACCCACATTGCTGAAGAGTTCCACCAATCCACAGCTGAAGTCGTTTTGAGAAATTCCTTAAGCACCTCTCAATCACGATATCACGTATATGCTGTCACTCGCTCAGAGGTAATCTGTGATTTGTATTGCCGATAAGCTGGAAGAATGGAGGTGAGTTTGCACTTATAAGGAAAATAAAAGAAGGGAATTGCAGAAACCCCGAGAGGTAGACCTCTTTTCTTGTTATAGCGAACGCAGTGAGCTTCATACTTAACACGTGCACGTGAGAGAATAGAAAAAAAAAACAACAACAACAACACAACACAATACCCGGCTATTTGGATTCCGTGTCGTTAGCTATGACCTTTTGCTTCCGGTTGTTTTTAAACGCTGTGCGGTGTATAAACACGATTGGGTTTTATTTCTATCTTGTGAATATTACTTAACGCTTGCACATGAGAGAATAGGAAACAACAAAACACACAATACCTGCCAATTGTGAATCCGTGCGTTGCCTATGACCCTTTTGCTTCCGTTTTTGTTTTGTTTCTGGTTTTTTTTTTGTTTCTGGTTTTTGTCATGGGGAATGATGCATGCCGGGAGATAAAGGCATCGTCGGAGACATGAAATACCCAAATAATATCAGACATGGTGTATATTTCCTCCACTGATTTTAATGAAGATATCTCCCGCATCATCAAAAAATAATTTTTAATCGTGATTTACGTTATTTGATCGCTGATTCCGAATCCAGGCCGAAGTAACCGGAAATTGCGTATACAGTTGTGAACAAGTTATAGGTAAAGTCAGAAGCGAATGTTAGAAGAATTCTACGTTCACTTTCTAGTATTTTATTTTTTAGATGATCCTGTTCTAGGCGGTGTAGTTGTTGTGAAGGTAATGTTGAGGTAATATTATTTTTTTCATAGCAAAAAGACTTATTTTGATATATTTAAGAAGCTAATGTAAGAAGAATTCTACATTCGCTTCTCGCTTTGCCTATTCCATATATATATATATAATATATATATATTATATATATATATATATATAATATATATATATATATATATATAATAATATATATATATATACAGTGGGGAGAACAAGTATTTATACACTGCCGATTTTGCAGGTTTTCCCACTTACAAAGCACGTAGAGGTCTGTAATTTTTATCATAGGTACACTTCAACTGTGAAAGACTGAATCTAAAACAAAAATCCTGAAAATCACATTTGTATGATTTTTAAATAATTAATTTGCATTTTTTGCATGAAATAAGTATTTGATCACCTACCAACCAGTAGAATTCCGGCTCTCACAGACCTGTTAGTTTTGTCTTTAAGAAGCCCTCCCATTCTCCACTCATTACCTGTATTAACTGCACCTGTTTGAACTCGTTATCTGCATAAAAACAGCTGTCCACACTCAATCAATCAGACTCCAACCTCTCCACAATGGGCAAGACCAGAGAGCTGTCTAAGGACATCAGGGACAAAATTGTAGACTTGCACAAGGCTGGGATGGGCTACGGACAATAGGCAAGCAGCTTGGTGAGAAGGCACAACTGTTGGCGCAATTATTAGAAAATGGAAGAAGTTCAAGTAACAGTCAATCTCCCTCGGTCTGGGGCTCCATGCAAGATCTCACCTCGTGGAGCCTCAATGATAATGAGAAAGGTGAGGGATCAGCCCAGAACTACACGGCAGGACCTGGTCAATGACCTGAAGAGAGCTGGGACCACAGTATCAAAGAAAACCATAAGTAACACACTACGCCGTCATGGATTAAATCCTGCAGCGCACGCAAGGTCCCTCTGCTCAAGCCAGCGCATGTCCAGGCCCGTCTGAAGTTTGCCAATGACCATCTGGATGATCCAGAGGAGGAATGGGAGAAGGTCATGTGGTCTGATGAGACCAAAATAGGCTTTTTGGTTTAAACTCCACTTGCCGTGTTTGGAGGAAGAAGAAGATGAGTACAACCCCAAGAACACCATCCCAACCGTGAAGCATGGAGGTGGAAACATCATTTTTTGGGATGCTTTTCTGCAAAGGGGACAGGACAACTGCACCGTATTGAGGGAGGATGGATGGGGCCATGTATCGCGAGATCTTGGCCAACAACCTCCTTCCCTCAACAAGAGCATTGAGATGGGGCGTGGCTGGGTCTTCCAGCATGACAACGACCCGAAACACACAGCCAGGGCAACTAAGGAGTGGCTCCGTAAGAGCATCTCAAGGTCCTGGAGTGGCCTAGCCAGTCTCCAGACCTGAACCCAATAGAAAACTTTGGAGGGAGCTGAAAGTCTGTGTTGCCCAGCGACGCCCTGGAACCTGAAGGATCTGGAGAAGATCTGTATGGAGGAGTGGGCCAAAATCCCTGCTGCAGTCTGTGCAAACCTGGTTAAGAACTACAGGAAACGTCTGATCTCTGTAATTGCAAACAAAGGTTTCTGTACCAAATATTAAGTTCTGTTTTTCTGATGTATCAAATACTTATTTCATGCAATAAAATGCAAATTAATTATTTTAAAATCATACAATGTGATTTTCAGGATTTTTGTTTTAGATTCCGTCTTTCACAGTTGAAGTGTACCTATGATAAAAATTACAGACCTCTACGTGCTTTGTAAGTGGGAAAACTGCAAAATCGCAGTGTATCAAATACTTGTTCTCCCCACTGTATATATTATATATATATATATATATATAATATATATAATATATATTATATATATATATATATATATATATCACACAAGTCATGCGCCGCTTAACGACGGGGATACGTTCTGAGAAATGCGTCATTAAGCGATTTCGTCATTGTGCGAACATCATAGAGTGTTCTTACACAAGCCGAGATGGTATAGCCTACTACACACCTAGGCTATATGGTATAGCCTATTGCTCCTCGCATGTTACTGTACTGAATACTGTCAGCAATTGTAACACAATGGTAAGTATTTGCGTATCTAAACATATCTAAATATAGAAAAGGTACAGTAAAAATACGGTATAAAAGATTTTTTAAAATATGGTACACCTGTATAGGGCACTTACCATGAATGGAGCTTGCAGGACTGGAAGTTGCTCTGGGTGAGTCAGTGAGTGAGTGGTGAGTGAATGTGAAGGCCTAGGACATTACTGTACATGACTGTAAATTTTATAAACACTGTACACTTTGGCTACACTAAATTTATAAAAAATATATATTTTTCTTTCTTCAATAATAAATTAACCTTAGCTTTCTGTAACTTTTTTACTTTATAAACTTTGTGTTAAAAAAAAAATTTTCATGAACGCTTGGGGCCATGATGAACAAAACAACACGAGATTAAATCAAGCGAACGGAAAAATGATGCAATCAAGAGACGCGGTAAACACGAGATGTATAAGGCTGCTGCGTAACACGGCACACCGTTTTACAGTAAACTTTTTTTAATATAAGTAGAAAGAGTACACTCTAAAATAACGATAAAAAGTGCAGTATAGTAAATACATAAACCAGCAGCATAGTTGTTTATGATCATTATCAAGTATTATGTCCTGTACATAATTGTATGCGCTATGCTGTACTTTCATACAACTGGCAGCACTACGACGGCTACGACATCACCAGGCAATAGGAATTTTTCAGCTCCACCGCAAGTATTTGCATATCTAAACATACAGCTTAATTTAATAAATAAAAATCTTATGGGACCACTGTCGTATATGCCAGTCCTTTCGTTGTACCGAACGTCGAATGCGGCGCATGACTGTGTGGTGGAATGTATGTATATATAGTATATATATATATATATATATTATATATATATAGTATATATATTATACATACATATCATTGCAATGTACCCAGCGATTATTAGCTATGATGAACAGGTCATTCAATAATATGAGTTGAGGAAAAGTGAAAAAAATAAAAAAAGGACTTTAATCGTTCGAAATCCGTTGCGGCCTGTTTCCATAAGTCAATGGCAGTCGATGCAGGGCCATATAAAAAACATGGCGGCTTTCCCGACGGCCAAGCGAGCTAACCCAGGAATGCCTTGAAACTCCATTTTGGAGCAAGGTGGCCGATAATGCACTTGATAAAGGATAAAATTCAATAATTCCATTAATTATCTTCAAAAGGAGTGTTTAACTTAACCCAAACACCCAATTTTCACTCATGCACTAACTTGGAGTTCCCTTGCAATGCAAGCAAAGTTCCAGGACGCCAGGTTTCATGGCTTTG
>CM068965.1:27342901-27357583 GCA_035128595.1 Eptatretus atami | reverse complement strand
AGGATGGCAAGGTAAATATTTACCTCCGCCACTGAAGGTGAAGGAGGATGTTTTCACCCCTTTCAATCTGTTTGTTTGTTACTTATGAAATCTAAAGATTTCGTAAGTATATTGATGACTTCCGTCATCTTTTTGTGTTTGTGTGTGTGTTTGTTTGTTTGTAGGCACGATAACTCGAGAAAGGAAGAAGCTACCAATGTCAAATTACACCAAGTGATTCAGGAGGGTGATGGCTAGTGCTGATTAGATTTTGGTCAAAATCGGTCAAAGGTCAAGGTCACAGCGAGGTCAAACATTCGATTTTTGATGGTTTGGTACAGATTCAAGGTAGAAACTTTTGGTTTGCGTCGCTACCTTCTCTAGAGACAGCTTTTATTAGACAAGGTGAGAGGTCAAGTTGACGATTTCGTAAGTACCAGTCTATGACTGCTTGTTTGTCTGTTTGTTTGTTTATTTGTGTACAGGATATCTCAAAAAGTTGTAGACGAATCCGGATGAAATTTTGTGGACAGGTTCGGTGTGTGGCAAGGACAAACGGATTAGATTTTGGTGAAGATCCGGATCTGGATCCGACTACTATAATTTTTTAAGCGATTCTTCACTTTTGAGAGATGGGGCCAAAAACGAGATATAGCACAATATCTTAAAAAGGTTGTGGACGAATTCTGATGAAACTTGGTGGACAGGTTGGGGTGCGTGACAAGGAAGAAATGATTCAATTTTGGTGAAGAACCGAATCTAGATCTGGATCCGATATTTTTTAAGTGATTCTTCACCATTGAGAGATAGGGCTAAACTGATAAAAATCACGATATCTCAAAAAGTTGTGGACGGATTCGGACGAAACTTGGTGGACATGTTGGGTGTGTGACGAGTTGATTGATTCAATTTTGGTGAAGATCCGAATCTGTATCCGGATTTGATAATTTGTTAAGTAATTCTTCACCATTGAGAGATGGGGCCAACCACGATATATAGCATGATAATTACCCTCGCCAAAGGAGAGGGTATTGCATTTGGGTCCGTTTGTTTGTCTGTCTGTCTGTCTGTCCTGTCTGTCTTTGGTTACTTACGAAATCTAAAGATTTCGTAAGTATATTGATGACTTCCGTCCTCTGTTTGTTTGTTTGTTGTTTGTGTGTGTGTGTGTTTGTGTGTTTGTTGTGTTGTTTGTAGGCACGAAAACTCAGAACGGAAGAAGCTACCAATGTCAAATATACACCAAGTGATTCAGGAGGTGATGGCTAGCGTGATTAGATTTTGGTCAAAATCGGTCAAAGGTCAAGGTCACAGTGAGGTCAAACATAATTCCGTAAATTCATGTGGAGAAATGGAGTATTTTTTGCTTCGGTCGACGTTACGAGTTCGTTTAACTTCGATTTTAATTTTGTCTTCGGTTTTTGCGATCGCTTAGGAAGCTTAACACTCGGTTGTCGAAATTCTGGTAAAAATCAGATGTTTTGGAGACGTTTTAAGATTGTATAAAAAATATTTCACTCGCCGCGTCACGGCTCGTCACGTGGTGCAGCGCGCTCGAACAGACGCGTCGTTAAGTCACGTAAGGTTTTGCGTGTGCGCGCTGACGGTGTTTTCGATAAAGATGGTGTTTAAAAGTCATTTTTATCCCAATAAAGGTTATCGTCGCATGCCTGACTCGCTAAGCCGGCGGATTATGTAAAGATTGTTGGTGGATGGCGGAATATTACGGTTTTGTGACTTTGATAAAATAAATAAAATAATTGCGTGGAGAAATGGAGATTTTTGCTTCGGTCGACGTTACGATTTTTGATGGTTTGGTACAGAATCATCGTAGAAACTTCTGGTTTGCGTCGCTACCTTCTCTAGAGACAGCTTTTATTAGACAAGGTCAGAGGTCAAGTTGACGATTTCGTGAAGTACCAGTCTATGACTGCTTGTTTGTTTGTTTGTTCCGCACAGAACTTTCGTGTTTTTCTCCACAACTGCTTGTCGGATTGAGACAAAATTTTCTCCATTGGTGCAACGACACATGGGATGTTTTAATGATAATCATGATGTCATATGTCACGTGGTGTGGCAGCCATATTGGGAAAACGGAAAAACTTTGGTATCTGTATCTCCGAAACTGCACCAAGGAAAAATTGAAACTTGGCACACAGCAAGTACTCCTAATGGGGAATTAGTTTGATTTTTTTATGAGGTCATAGGTGCCCTCGTTATGATGTCATAATTGCATATGTAAACACCACATCTGATCAATATGAAAAATTTGAGGGTCATCTAGGGATAAAATGGTCCACAGAAAAAAAATTCATTTTGTCATCGGTCACGTGATTCGGCAGCCATGTTGTTTAACAACAACAACAAAAAACCTTCAAAATCTTCTTCTCCGAAGTGACTGAACAAATCGAGGCGAAACTTTACACGTTTGACCACTTGTCCATGAGGAACAAAGCTTCACACATATGATATCATTGGTCACGTGGTTGGCAGCCATATTACCCTAAAACCTATTTAAAAAATGCTCCACTCAAAAGAAGTCCGAGCGAGGGTCTGCAATCTCTGATTGCTCTTTTTCTTGTTCAAAAATGTATTGGGCCCGATATGTTCTTGTGGATCAGGCATTGCGTGGTGGAGGTATGCACTCTACTCAGTGCTCTTCTAGTTCAAAAATGTATTGGGACCGATATGTTCTCGTGGTCAGGGATAACGTGGCGGAGGTATGCGCTCCACTGAGTGCCCTTCTAGTTTTAATCTGGTTACCCCATGCACAATGCTTGGAAGGCGAATAGCCTATAGAGGTATAAGTATCACTGATGAGCTAGTGTCCAGCCAGGTTCAAATCCCCACCCAGCTATAACCTATCACGTCAGTGTTTTCCGTGCAGGGCAAGGCAAAATTGTGCGTAGTCTTGGAGGGCATTAAACCGGAGAACCTGTCTGCCAGCACTGCTCCTTGGTGGACGCCAAGTATCAAACAGTCTTTCACGAAGAGTAGGCAAGTTATCGCAGACACTCTTAACAAATTACAAATTCCTGCCCAAATCAGCTTCAGTTCAACATTCGGCCTGGCCAGACAGTTCGTGCATGATGGCTGACGGGCCAAAAAATGTTCCTGGCAAGCCCATTAAAAAGGTGGAATAATTGGGTCATTACAAGTAGTAGTAGTAAAGTAGTAGTAGTAAGTGTAGTAGTAGTAGTAGGCACAACCCAATTACTGCATAATGCACATGATAAGGTGTTCATCCATGGGAGAAGGAAATTACTCCTGAAGAAATGCCCCGCTAAGGCCTTAGTTATTTTATAACTTGGTTTACGCAGTTCTTCAGCTAAAATGTAGGGTCAGTAGGTCGAAATATAAAATTAAATATAATTTCAATTTTTAGTATTATATATTTTTATGATTTTTTTTTGGATGTTCCATGGAAAAGAGAAGGGTAGGTGGGGGGGGGGGCATAAATATAAATCCAGACCAGGAGGATATAGAAAAACATTGAAGATGGAAAACCATTGAAATGCAGGATGCCATTGTTCACTGTATCATCTGATGTGAAAAACAAAAAAGAGGATTAAAACTTGTTTTTTACAATATAGTCTGGCATGTTTTCTTAGAGAAACCTGTTGGATCATCAAACAAATGGAAACATGCTGAGAAAATTACTGTCCAAGTCGTAGATGTGTGCGTGCACACAGTGCTTAGTGCTGGATATGATTAAAAAAAGGTCTTACTCGGAGTCAACACGCTCAAAACGGTCAATCAGAGCCATAACCAGCTTAGTTTAGTTTGGCACGATGGTGTCGATCTGATCGATACCGTCTCCCCGTCCCATGAGCACATAAAGGCTGATTTCTGGTCCGTTGAAGGCTGAAATCAGCATCTCGCAGGGAAACTTTGACGTACTTGGCACCGAAATCTTTCAATACGAACAGCAGTGTACAACTTTCGATGGAAACAAAATCGGCACGATCGAGAGTAACGTGCGAATCATCCCTGCTGCTGCACTGAATTGATGCAATAGTTCGGCCAGAATATTCGTCGTCAAGATGTTGCGTGATTAAATCACCAATACAGTCACTCAAATTTATACCGGACATACTTCTTAACAACTCATGTGCTCGCAGACTTCCTCTCCTGTCGCAGTCACCGTGTGGCCCTAAATGGAGTTCTTTCATCCCCTCTTCCTGTCCAGGCTGGAGTTCCTCAAGGTAGCGTTCTGGGCCCTGTTCTTTTTCTGGTTTTCATCAATGA
This sequence comes from Eptatretus atami, assembly GCA_035128595.1. Lineage (NCBI taxonomy): Eukaryota > Metazoa > Chordata > Myxini > Myxiniformes > Myxinidae > Eptatretus > Eptatretus atami. The sequence continues at coordinate 27,353,356 of CM068965.1, read as the reverse complement.
TCTCTCCGACTCTCTGGAAAATCCTCTATATCTGTTTGCTGATGACTCCACCCTCTGCCGTACCATCAGTCATCCCTCAGACCGGCAAGCAGCAGCTTCTTCGCTCACTGCAGATCTGGATAAAATTACAAACTGGTCCAACACGTGGAACATGTCTTTCAATCCGGCCAAATCTCACACTCTCACACATGTCTCTTCGAAAGGACCGTTTAGAAAATCCCCCCATCCACTTTCTCAACAATTCTCTGGAAGAAGTCCTTTCTTTCAAGCTTCTGGGTCTCACTATCTGCCATGACCTTTCCTGGGAAAGCCACATTTCAAACCTCGCCTCCAAAGCCAGTCGCCGACTGGGAATCCTCCATCGTGCAAAGTCCTTCCTCGCCCACCTGAGCTCCTGACCACTTACAAAGCTTTTGTCGCAGCCTGATGGAGTACTGCTCTCCACTCTGGGCTGGTGCTCCTGCCTCCCACCTTTCTCGGCTCACGCTGTAGAAACCAAGGCTTTCGGATCATTGGGATCTCCCGCAATGAGGCTGAGTCTTTGGCCTCTCACTCATTCACCGCAGGTTGTACAGGTGGTCTTCCTGTCTTCTACTGTCTCTCTCCAGCCTCGCCCCCCCCCCCCAGCTCTCTCTGCGATTTGTCCCCACTACATTTCTGCAGGCGCTCAAGGTCCGCCAACAACCCCTTCTGGTAAAAACTACCAAAATCACGAATCACTGCTCACCTTCACCTTTCATTCCTCTTTTTTCCCGCCTTTGAATAAACTCCCTCACTCTATTCATTCCCATTCTTCCCTCCAGGCCTTCAAACAGCTGTTCACCACCACCTCTTATCATCCTCCATCCAAATCCTCGATCTTTTTCTACCCCCGATAATCACCAAAGCCCACCTCCTTCAAATTCCCTGCTTTCTTCCTGAAAGTCCCTGTAATGTCCATCTTCTATTCCCATGTTCCCCGTCCCATACCTCTCCCTTCCACAGATCTCCTAATGTCTCTGTTCCCCACTGTTTTGTCCTTCCCACTCCCTCCTCTCTGTCTCATGTCCCCATGATGTGTGTTGTGTGTTAGCTCTCACACGAGCCTCGACAAGGATAGAAAAAAAAAAAAAAAAAAAAAACAACAAACAATCACTTTTGCCCCAGAAACAACAGTCAATCTGAATCACGCAGGCCACTGCTCAGACGCCATGACTCGAAGACGACTGCGCATTAGCTGCGCAGTTGGTAAAGGTGACTCGGCAATTTTGGTGCGCACGCACGAAATTATATTTTGAAAATAAAATGCCGACGTTTACATTTCGGGTTTTGAAACTTTTGCACCTTCGGCGGAAAATGTATAAATATAAAAGGCTAAAATGTGTTTTATATGTATATTTCATTTCGGCAAATATACCGTCGGCGGATCCGTAAACCAAGTTATAAAATAACTAAGGCCTAAGTGCGGTGAGAAAGGCAGCGCCATTGTGTAGTCGCTGGTACCCAGAGTAACCCGGAAGTGACGGCACTTCTCCCAAGCTCAGTGGCGTGTGTTTGTCTCATGTAACAGTCTTGCGTTGCGAAAGCCTAATGTTGGCTTAATGGTTAAGTGTGGCTGGCTTAAGATCTTAGGTCCTGAGTTTGAGCCCTGTTGGCCATTGAATTAACACCAGGTGGGGTTGGATCAGCTCGTTCTCCTTCCGAGGTCAGTGAAATGAATACCAGTGTACTGGTAATAGAGGGCACTGCATCAGCGGCACAGCCGCATCCCAGAAATGATGCAACCAGCATCCACAGGTTGCACACGATAGCTAGCTAGTTGGTTGCGTCGTGTGTGTGTTGTAGTGTGTGTGTGTGTGTGTGTGTGTGTGGTGTGTGTGGTGTGTGTGTGTGTGTGTGTGTGTGTGTGTTGTGTGAAGAGGTGAGAGAAGAGAGTAAGAAAGGTGTGTGTGTGGGAGGAGAGAGAGAGAGAGAGAGAGAGAGAGAGAGAGGCAGTGGAGAGGCAGTAGAGAGGCAGTGAGAGAGGCAGTGAGAGAGGCAGTGAGAGAGGCAGTGAGAGAGCATGAAGAGGCAGATGGAGAGAGAGAGAGAGAGAGAGAGAGGAGAGACAGACAGACAGACCGAGCAGACAGACAGAGACAGAGAAGAGAGATAATTAAATGAGCGCCCCTCAATGCAAGGGGTTAATCTACCTCAAAAATCACAATTTATCTGCTGAGACGAAATCCCAAAAGCTTTATCTTTCTGCTGAAATATGCCCTACCTAGTACATAGCACAAACTATCCACCTTTTTCATGTCTCTTTGGCATGTGATTCCAGTGATTTTCTACTGCAGACCACAGTACAGAATTTAAAAACTTTGAAGCTATTTCCTGAATAATTCACAAAATGAGTTAGCCTACTATTGCAGAGTACAACGGATAGGTTATTGAAATGACGGTTGAACCCATGCAAGGCCTGTCATCCGTTGCAATATGACCATATGCCCGTCAAATCCTTCCATTCCCTTTTTGCACTAATCTTCAGATTAAAGGGGGAGAGACATCAGGAAACTTCTAATCTTTTGCCGTCTTACTCATCCGCGAGCTGAGGCCTTGTTTACCAAATTAAAAAAAACTCCGTGAAAATTACTTCCTACAGCCCCCAGATACATACATTAGAGCTCAGCAAAGTGCAAACAAACCCGATGCTGCGATTGGCCTGTAAAAGCATATTAATAAAGCATTACAAATCTTGAGAGCTGACAACAATATCAATTAGCATGCAAAATGTTCCTTTTTGACGGAAACTACCCTGCCTGTCTGTGCCTTTCGGCAACTTAAGTATGGAAACTAGAATGGCACTTGTAGAGCGCATAACCCCACCAGCTGAACGCGTTTATGATTTGCACCTACTGATAGTCCGAATCTGCATCCGGACCTGAATCAAAATTTAAATTGACATTGTTCTTGCCATCTAACCAACTCATCCACCTAGTTAATTCCGAATCCGTCAATATATTTTTGAGATATCCTACTCACAGACAGACAGACAGTGGTGAAAACGTAACTCTATCCACCTCGGTAGCGGAGGTAAAAATAGACCCTTTTTTTTTTCAAATAAAGCACATGTAATTGGCCAGCGAATGTACAAATACACCACTGTTTCAAAAACGACACGAGGACATCCTCTTTGTTATTTAAAAGAAAAATAAAAGTAAAGCATTTATTGAAGAAGTTTTAGTCGTACCCTCAAATTATAATAATCATCACGATTACATTGTATGCTGATGCAGGTAACGAGCGACAAAAAGGATGGCAGGTTTCAGGCGGGGAAGAGAGCGACTTAAATTGTCCAGGCCATCCTTGTGGCTGGATCAGAACACAGCATTAACAATGCAAGTGGCCACACGGTTAAGTGTTGCAATTAAGCTGCTCAAGGTCCTGGTGTTGACATTCTGTTTGGAATAGCATCAACGGGAAGTACTGCACCTTGAAAAATGCAATCATTTGGAGAAGACGTTTAAGCAGCTGTCCCATCCACTTGCACCACTTTAGATGCTCCAAAATTAGCTTCAGGGGAGGAAGCCATGCCAATTAACAAAGTCAATGAATAATGCCAGAAAGGGAGAGGAGATAGGCATATTCCACAGACACTCACTATAGTAAATGCCAATGGACACCCACAAGACTAGGTTTTAGGGTTCAGACAACTGCAAAGCAGGAAGTAATACCAATGCACACTCAAGTCTTTCTCATCAAAATCAAAACACAAACGGTTACCCGAAAATAGCTTGAAAAACCAGAACTAAATCGACAATGCACCAGGCACATCACACATGATGTTCATAGGCCACAAAGCCCTGAGACTTCACACTATGATAACATTGATTCGAAAGCTCCATACGTGGAGCTGACAAATATCACTTGCAGAATAAAGACAATTCAGTAGTTATCAGTGTACTTTTACACACAATTACAAGGACATAAGTAGAGCGATGGGAAAATTCACATACTAACAGTAACGGATTCAACTGAGCACTGAGCATTCAACAGCACCATCGTTAAGAAAGGAAAACAAACATACGAACCCCTATGTTACAACCATGAGTCATGGTCACTTGGGGGCATGTTATGTGTGCCTCGTGAGGCTTATAATTCTGATTCTGGTACACCATATCTGTTCCAGAGCGTCGGTACTGTCAGCAGTTCTTGGCAAAGATTATCGCGGACTGGGCGGTTTGACCATGCCTTCCCAGCAGCTAGTTCGGAAGAATTTGCAAACTTGTTCAGGAATGCCGGCGATAACACAACCTACTCCTCGTGAAGGACACCATGGGAGTTAACAATCCACCAACTAGAACCTAGCCTCGTGTTGCCCTAACAGATAAGGAGGGCTGGCTTAAGATCTCAGGGCCTTTGAGTTTGAGCCCTGTCGAACATCTGATTTGAATTGACACCAGGGGTTACTTCAGCATGCATCCTTCGAGGTCGGCCCTAAAATGAGTACCAGCTTACTGGTAACAGGGGCGCACGCATCACAGCAGCAAGCCCGCACCCCCGAGAAAATGATCAAGCCAAGCAGCCAAAAGGCGGCATATGAATAAATAACTAACACTTGCAGATGGAGACACACGCAGTTTACATCATCCTTCGAGGATGCAACACACATTGATGAAATCACCTGCGTGTGAAACACAGGATGCAGGTTCTAAGCAGAGGCCAGGATGTCAACCAAGCTATATAACTTTTGAGGTGAGTTCAGACCTCTCGGCCATCATGCCGCCCTCTGGTTAGTAAGAGGAAGCAAAAATTGATACAAACATTTCAGGAAAAAGAATGATTGGAGAAAAGAGGGTGGAGAGAAGTAAGTAACAGGGTTTAAGGGAGACAGGAAAAAGGGGTAAGAAAGAGAAAAGGGCAGATACAGAACATGGGGGTGGGCAGGGTTTGTGCAGTGAGGAATTATCTACTATAATTGGCATATCACAACTTAAAATTTGACATTCTGTGGACTGTAGGATACTGTCGACACCTAATAGGATTGAAAAACGGCCTTAGTTGATACTTCAAAAAACTTGGTGTCACTTTGTGGACCTAGGGTCAAAGTCAGAAAGTTAGAGATAAAGTACCCTGTCTCACCACCCCCTCCCTTCGCCAAAGTTGGGAGAACGACTCGATTGTCCACCTGTAAATAGAGGGCAACATATACCACTGGACCCCTTGTCAAAGGGGGGTATGACACCTTTTAGGCTCGCCAAAGGGGGCGGGTTATTACTAGTGCATTAAATGTCTACTTTTGAGGGGAAAATCCACTGATACGCTTTTGAATATTCCACAGAAACAAGCACAGCGGAGTGAAATCCACAAAACATCAAATCAACGCCTTTTGAGACCACTTTACGTACCGTACCGGATCATGATGGAGCTAACAGGTGGAAGAGGAGATGAAATGGCCCTCCTGTACTGGTGTTATGATTTACTGGGAGAGCTCAGCAGTGTCCATGACAATCCTGCACGTTAGATAAATCATAACAATTAATTTTACTTTGCTTTGATTTTTCTATTCAATGCAGTTCTTGATCAATAGCAGAAATCCAGCTGTGACTCAAAAAAAATAATTATAACTCAAACACCTTGTTGTTTTTTCTTCCTGTCTCACCCACATGCTCAATTTGCAAAGAGCATGGAAAAATTCAAACAACGACACAAAATATGACATATATAGATATATAAATATTAAATATTATATATATATATATATATATATATATATGTATATATATAATCTCTGCTCTTTCTCTCTCTCTCTTTCTCTCTCTCGCTCTCGTCTCTCTTCTCTCTCTCTTCCTCTCCTCCTCACAATCTCTGGGTCTTGCTCTCTCTCTCCCGCAGATCTCTGGGTCTCCTTCTCTCTCCCACAATCTCTGGGTTCTCCTCTCTCTTCGCCACAAATTCTCTAGGGTCTCGCTCTCTCTCGCACAATTCTCTGGGTCTCGCTCTCTTCTCCCACAATCTCTGGTCTCGCTCTCTCTCCCACAATCTGGTCTCGCTTCTCCTCCCGCAATCTCGGGTCTCTCTCTCTCTCTCTCTTCAATCCTGTGTCCCTCTCCCGGCCAACTCCTGTGTCCCTCAATCACTCCTTTCAAACCACCCTCCCGCCTCTCACCGACCGCTTCATTCACGCATTCCCCACGTCCCTCGTTATATCATTACTCGCAAAGGCTCACTCCCCCACATCTTTCTCCTCTCCCACGAATTCTCTCATTCCATTCCACGATGCCACTCCCAATTTTAAACGACTTCAGAATAAAAGATGCCGCCTGACAAAACAAACAAAAAAAAAGCATCACCAAGAAAACAAAGAAAAGAAACACGAAAGACGAGAGGGGAAGAGAGAGAAGGAAAAGAAACCCACGCTCATATAATCACATCACCATAAATAGCTGTATAACACATCCATCCCGACCCATAACGGTGTAGTTCGCCTTCATGTCTCACACCATTAAAAGCAAGAATAAAATGAACGCTCCATTGCTTCTTCTTGTTCGACCTACTGAATCTGTGAATATAAAGTATCCTGCCTTTCCTTTCGTTTGTCGTCCCACAGACCTTCCCCGCTCATGCACCGCAGCCACTGCCTGGAATGGAACGGTGCGAACGTAAATACGTGCAACACGTACGGCTGTACGTCGAAAATATGGACGCGACGTATCGGCGATTTTTACCATCGGCACTTGGCTGGAAGGTGCGGTGAGGAAGAGCTTTCTCCAGGCGTCCACAAAACAAACGGCACATTTAGGGGTTCGGATTAAAAGGTTACAGCGTGTTTGTAAAACAATTGTGACAAATATGACTTTTGGGATTTTCGTGACAACGCGCTTCAAATGGGTGTATCTCCCAGGAATCCTCGATTTTTTTTTTAGCAGGCCTCTTCGGTATCGAGTGTTACTGTTTTCTCTTCACCGTCTATTTGTTTAAGTGGTCGAAAGCGTTACTTATGGCAAGGTTGTCCGGCATCTTAACCAATAAAGCTCTGAACGGAGAGAGGTCCCAATAACTGCGTGCGCGCCGCCATGTTGGTTTCCCTCGCAAGATACATCACGTAGCTCCACGATCACGCACGTTTAATTGCTCGTTGTTCTGCTTATTGCAAATGGAAGTTACGCCAATTTATTCTGGCCTCTGTTTACGTGCTTGTCATATACCGTTCCTTCGCTTGTTTAGCTTTGCCACACTATGGCCGCCCGCGCACATGCATCATGGGTACTGAATTGGGGCGTCTCCACCGTCTGTGGGAAGCAAAGTGAAGCTGACACTTTTGGCAGTAGAGGGGTTCAGCAGATCACCTGATGCTGTTCGTAACCAGTGCAATTTGAAGCAACTCAAAAAAAAAATTTTTTTTCTATTTTTTTTTTTGAGGGTCGCGAAACACTTCTCTACACCACTAAATAAGTGGTTTGTGGGTCATTTACTTATTACTTCACATGGCTACAGAAGACTTTTGGCACTAAGGAAATTTTTATTTTTTTTAAAAGAAATCCCCCAAAAAACTAACATTTTTTTTGTTTCAAATTATCACAACAATTGTTTGTTGGAACATTCCCTGACACTTCATTGATGAACCTGAAAGTTTAGACGAAGATCTGTTTGTCATCTCGAAAGAAAAATGACGACAAGGCAGACCAGACGACAGACAAACATCTCTCTTTACCAGTATCTATACACGAAATAAGTATATATATATATATATATGATATATATTAGATTATTTTTTTAGATCCTCGTGGAGGCATCTCTAAGTCGCAGACTCACGTTGTTGTTCCTTCTGCTTCTTCTTTGGACTTTTGATCACAAGCCTTAGCAGTTTTCATCCGAAACTTCCTGAAACTGGCCGTATATATGTAAAAAAATTACCCTGCGCAGACAGTAACCATCTTGGCCACTTCATTTTGAAATTCCTCCGAGAAAAAAAAAGTTATGACCGTCAAAATATTCTCCGCTATGGGAAATCGCCGAAAAAATTATCTCCGGAAACTAGCAGCTTTTTGATTCTGTTTGCGGATTCAACAGCATAGGCAGGGATTGAATTCCGCACATATAATACATCACTATATGGACGTCATATCAGATTTTTATGACGTCATTCCTAATTTTTGACATTTTTGCTTTCACAACCAGATTATTTCATCGAATCTTCGTGAAACTTGCCATGTATATGCAGGAAAGCCCAGCCGTAACGATTCAGGCAGTAACCATCTCCGATTTTGGAAATTTTCCTAGAAAATTGACGTCATAATATCGCATTATCTCGAAACTAGGCAACTGTTTGAATTTTGTTTGCGGGAATCAAGGCGGGCATTATCACAGATAATTCTATCGCAACCTTGATACACACACATGGACGTCATATCGTTGTATTATGACGTATCATTAAGAGGACGAGGATCTTAGCTCATTTTCGGAGCTTGTTTTTTTCAAAAATTATCAAAGAATTGTTTGTTGCAAAACACTCGTCTGACACTCATTGATGAACCTTGAAAGTTGACGAAGTTCCGTTCGGCCTTCTCGAAGACAAATGAGACAGGCAGACAGACAAACAGCCAGGACATCTCTCTGACAGAATTTAGTCTGTGGGCTATATGTAAAAAAAAGCCCAAAATTTGGTAGCATTCTTGGCACCTGTGTTTAAAACACATCTATAAACTCACTGATTCAGAAAAAGAAGGGGCCAGTTTTTCTATAGCTTTTAGGGGCCTCCATTTGAATTTCCAAAATGGCTGCGCGGTTTTTACCTATATGTATGATTTTTCGTATTTAAACGTATTTGAACATAAAATTCAAAATGGGTGGCTGTGGTCCCGAAGCCAGCAAGGACACGGGAGCCAGAAAAACTCTGGCTTTTTATGCATACACGCGGGGAGTACACTGGCTAAAGCCTCCTACGAGGCCGAGGCCATAATAGAAAACCAAGCCAACTGGACTTACAAGCATTCAATCCCCAACAAACAACATGTGCAAATAAAGAGTTTATTACCAAAGATCTCTAGTTTGAGGACAAACTGTTCATCTGAACTCTGTTCTGCAATGATTATCAACAGGTTGAGTTAATGTTCAAGAAATATTGGTATGGACTGTCACTTATTATGGTATCTGACGGGATATTGTTTGCTTCCAATATGATGCATTATCACTGTGAACCAAATAAACTACTCTTATTAGCAAGACCAAAAATGGCACGATGACATTCCTTCCTATAAAATACTTAGGCCATTGAATTTATGGCAACTGTTAATTTCACTTATGTTATTGACCCAGATAAAACCATTGGCGTCCTGTGGGAGAACCATCATGTAGAAGCGTGCACTGAACTTCCATTGACTCTTCGAATCGCTTGTGTGTCAAGAAGTGATCGGCATGCATGAGATTGCCTTACACCAACAAAATTCTCTGCACCAGAATGGATCTATTCATTCCCACTACAGACAGAGCACAGTGAATAAAGCTTCGGAAAGATCTGGGTGGCCCAATGAACATAGCTCACGCTTCTTCACACCTACGCCGTTGAAGAGGGAATCTGAGACATGTCTTGTAGTTGATGGAATGGAGTGGTACAGGAATTAATGGCAGTCAAATTTCAAGACTTGCAAAGAATTGCAACATCCTTTGCACACTCATGGACTCAAAGGCTCGGGATCATGTCAAGTGCGAGGTATATTTGATAATTACACAGAATTGTCACTGAAGAGCAGACGAGAGAGCGGCAGGGCAGAAAAGCAACTGAGGGAACAAATCCTACATTGTTCAAGGACCTACAACAGCACAAGACAAAAGATGTTTTCTCGCCAGCGCAGCAGCACAAAGATTCACTAACTTTCTCATACCTTTCATTCAGCTCATCCATACAGTACCGTCAGGTAATGACTGCAACACGGAAAAGAGGTCATGACAATTAATGAAGTTGGAAACAATGGACCGGTTGTCAGACACAGAAGATGGGACACTCTTATAATTTATCATTGCTGAGAATTGCGAGCAATTGGAAATGAACTGATCCACATATAGTAACAGACACTATGGCTCTTTTTGGTTCTATGAAGAACACCACTACTTGGCAACCATTCTGCATAATCATGGAGCACAGCGAACAACGAAAGGTCTTTCCTTACAGCCTATCATATGACAAGCTTGGCCCAGAGAATCAGGCAGCCTTGATCAAACTGGCATGCTCCAAGCTGTGATACGACGGATATCCAAGGAAGGAAAGGGTGCTTTACAACTTTACCTGAAGGCAAGCCCACAATTCTGAGCACTAGCTTGACCTTGGCGAAGGGAATGAGCCATCTGAAGAAGTTCTTCTGGTGTGGAAAGGTTTCTTTGCTCCTTTTCTCTCCGTGATCCACTTTGGGCAAGCAAAGAGCTGAGATGGTTTTTGTTCTGCAATTCACAGTGAACAAGGAGTTGAAAACTTGCCACCGTAGGGATCTCTCATAGTTG
>CM068965.1:27307752-27318467 GCA_035128595.1 Eptatretus atami | reverse complement strand
ACCCTCCAAAAAAAAAATTAATAAAGATCTCATTCATGTATGGCAGCCATTCCATTCCAATGTCTGTTGAATTCCACACAGGCACACCTCATTCTGTTTAGTGAGGTAGATTAGGTATCACCTGAACCGAATCTTATTTAACAAGAAAGTATAAAAAACCACTGCGTGGTTCACACTATCCTCTGCAATAGACCAGCCGGATGGCAAAAACAGTTAGCTGAGTACCTCAAAATAGTTGAATCAAAAAATAAATATGACCATGCCAAAAGGTTGAAAGAAAAGTTTTGAGTGAGAAAAGAAGGGTTCAGTCTGTTCTTTACTGCAGAGTTAACAGTGAGCTCACCTTGCTTCCATCCTTAAATTTCAAAGAACTGCGGTTCATAAGAACAAGGTCAAGCAGCAGACATTGGGGACAACAAGCTACAGACTGGCAGGGCGGAAAACGACTTTCACTGACTGGGATGACCGTCAACTCATTTAAATGTCACTCAACAACCGTAGATGATTCAAGTGACCTACAAAAAGAATGGCAAACGGCCAGCTGGGGTGAAGTGCACGCGAGGATGGTTCAAACAGTCTCCTCGGGCAGGCTGAAGTCGTGCAAAGCTCGAAAAAAAGCCCTTCATCAGTGAGAAGCAAAGAAGAGCCAGGCTGAGGTTTGCAAAAGACCATAAGGATTGGACCTAGAGACTGGAGTAGGTCATCTTCTCTGATGAGTCCAATTTTCAGCTTTGCCAACAATCGTTCTAATGGTTAGATGGAGACCTCGAGAGCCTACAAACCACAGTGTCTCAGCACCACTGTAAATTTGGTGGAGGATCGTGATGATCTGGGGTGCTTCAGCAAGCTGGAATCGGGCAATTGTCTTTGTGAAGACTTCATGAATCAAGCCGTACAGGTTGTCCTGCGAAAAACAATTGCTTCCTTCTGCTCTGCAATGTTCCCAACTCTTGAGAATTGGTTTTTCCAGCAGGACAATGCTCCATGCCACATAGCCAGGTCAATCAAGTGTGGATGGAGGCATCAGATCAGACCCTTCATTGGCCAGCCCAATCTCCGACCTAACCCCATGAAAACCTCTGGATGTGATCAAGAGGAGACTGGCATGGTCACAAGCCATCAAAACACCCGAGCTGCTTGAATTTTTGCACCAGGAGTGGCACAAAGTCACCCAACAGCAATGTGAAAGACTGGTGGAGAGCATGCCAAGATGCATGAAAGCTGTGATTGAAAATCAGGGTTATTCCACAAAATATTGATTTCTAAACTCTTCCTAAGTTAAAACATTGAATTGTGTTGTTTAAAAATGAATATGAACTTGTTTTGTTTGTATTATTTGAGGTCTGAAAACACTGAATCTTTGTTGTTATTTTGACCAGTTGTCATTTTCTGCAAATAAATGCTCTAAATGACAATATTTTTATTCGGAATTTGAGAGAAATGTTGGCAGTGATATATAGAATAAAACAAATGTTCATTTTACTCAAACACATACCTAAAAATAGTAAAACCAGAAAAACTGATAATTCAGCAGTGGTCTCTTAATTTTTTCCAGAGCTGTATATATATATATATATTGAACCGTGGTGTCTCCCGTTTATGGCGACCTCTTCCCACGCTGTGTTTAAAAAGCTGCTGATTGGTTATTTTGCATTTTCATTTCACTTTTCTTGATGCAACATAGTCAGTCACTCAAGTTATTGTCCCTCCCAGTAATATTAATTTAAAATCAATATGAACATCTGGATTAAAGTAGATGTAATACAGATCTTCATGGAGTAACACAATTTAAAATAGCTATATTTTGCCCTCATTGTAAACAAATCCAACCTCCACCACACAAATTGTGTGACACAATGTTTCACCACCATTTTGAGGTGGGCGGCATAGGTTCTGAGTGAAACCAGGAGTACAACACACTCTTTTTAAATTCCATGAAATTATTTAAATTGATCGATTAAATAATTTAACCTTTTCCAGTCCCTGGTGACGGTACACTTCCTCGTACTAGTCTATAATAATTAATCAAAGCGAAGTTTATAATGTGCTACCTCTAACCATCCTGTTGGACTGTCACCTGTTCTCATATTCTGTTATCTGTTTCTATTCAGAAGGTGAAGCTCGTTGGGATGAACTCTTGGAAGATGGGCAGACAGGACAATTTGATTGGGATATCTGTTGAGTTCTTGTGTTTGTACTTTAATCTCACAGTCTCAGTGTCAAGGTGCTTGGGATCACGGATAGCACTTCATTACCTAGGTGGGCGGAGGTTACGTTTTCACCCCTATCTGTCTGTCTATCTGTCTGTCTGTCTGTTTGTGAACACGATATCTCAAAACGTTGTGGACAGATTCGGACGAAACTTGGTGGATGAGTTGGGTAGGTGACAAAAACAAGCCGATTCGATTTTGGTTCAGGTCCGAATCCAGATCCAGCCTATCAATGGGATACAAAAGGTAAACATGTCTATGTATTCACTGTTCTGCCGCAGAAGAAGAGGGGACATGATCCTGGTGTACCAGATTAAACGGAAGACCAAGAATGAACCCGAAGAAGTAAAGAGCGGATTAAACGGAACAGAATTAAACTGGAGCCAGACGACTTGTTTCCCCCAACAGCACAACCCAAACACCATCAGGGAGGACACCACTTAAAGATCTTCAAACAAAGGAGCCACCGGGAAGTCAGGAACAAGTTCTTCGGACATCGGATGGTGGATGATTGGAATGCAAACTAACCTGAACCATACATGCATAATAATAGTAAAGTTTCGGGAAAAAACATGCAGGACGTTTCGTGACCGGGAGCTACAGGACCAGCCTTTTATCCTATATGATGATGATGATGATGATGATGATGATGATGATGATGATGATGATGATGATGATGATGAACTACTCAGCCTGACGGAGGTATGCGCTCTCCCGAGTGCCGTTCTACTTTTCAGTTTGTTTTGATAGTATTTGTGTAGTCGGACAACGGTATAAATGAAGGATGGTACGACACTCAGTTTGGTGGAATATATGATGGCCGTGATGGTATAAGTCGTGTCAGCAACTTTGCGGGGTTTTTTTATTTTATTTTTGGCGAGGTAAAGGGGAATTAATTAATCGTTAGTTGATCAAATTGACATTACTAACTCACTGGGACTTTGAAGGCCATTGGAACTTAAATATTTAAAGAAGAAGAAAAGGTTAAACGATCATGATGGAGTTGTATCACGACCGTTGTGACCTTTGACATCACATCATGGCGGCTTCCAGTGTGAGGCATGCCGGCCTACAGTTCGTTCCGTGCGCATTCAGAACACCGAGCCGGCACGGCCCGGCTTCTCCCGTGGCTTGTCGAGCGGCACTGTTACGCCGTTCGCACAACTGGGGTGGAAAAGCGGTGCAGAAGGACGTTCAAATCCAATTGGGAGACACGTAAGCGAGTTGCGGAATGCTCTGGCCTGCGATGTGTTCCATTACCAATCAGCTTGCCAAGCCGGCCGTTCTTTATCAACCGTTTAACTTGCGCTCCAACTCGTGTATTACAAAAACGAGCAGGTACCCGCGGGAATTCCGCATCATGTAAAATGTGACCTCCTCAACATGATGCAAAGAACAGTTTACGTCATGTAAATTTAATATTGTGTAATTATGTTCTCCCAAAGATATTGCTTGATTTAATCAACTCCACCTCCTCCACGCCCTCCTCCCCGGAGTCCTCGACTCCCCGCCCCTCCACCCCGGAGTCCTATAGCACAATATCTCAAACAGTGATGGACAATATTCGCCGAAACTAGGTGAATGAGTTTGGTAGGTGACTAGAACGAGCTGATTAGATTTTGGTTATGATTGGAGAGGAGGATGAGGTGACACGGAGAAGGGGATTCGATGACAAGGGGAAGGGGGGCGGGAGGGGAGTCGTGGACTCGGAGAGGGAAAGGGGGGGGAGCTTTGAGTCTGAAGTGGGCGGAGGCAGAAGGGGAAGCCGTGAACTTTGGGGGGAGGGAGAGTGGGGAGTCGAGGACTCCGGGGGACGAGAGTCGAGGAATCCGGGGGAAGTCGACGGGATCTCCGGGGGAGAGGGGCGGGAGTCGAGACTCCGGGGGAAGGGGCGGAGTCGAGGACTCCGGGGGTGAATGAGGGGGCGGGGAGTCGAGGACTCGGGGGGGAGGGGCTGGGGAGTCGAGAGCTCGGGGGGGAGGGGCGGGGAGTCGAGGATCCGGGGGGGAGGGGCGGGGAGTCCGGAGGACTCCGGGGGGAGAGGGGGGGAGTCGAGATCGGGGGGAGGGGCGGGGAGGTCGAGGACTCCGGGGGGGAGGGCGGGAGTCGAGACTCCGGGGGGGGAGGGGCGGGGAGGTCGAGGACTCCGGGGGGGAGGGGCGGGGAGTCGAGGACTCCGGGGGGGCGGGGCGGGGAGTCGAGGACGTCCGGGGGGGAGGGGCGGGAGTCGAGGACTCCGGGGGGAGGGGCGGGGAGTCGAGGACTCCGGGGGGGAGGGGGCGGGGAGTTCGAGACTCCGGGGGAGGGGCGGGGAGTCGAGGACTCGGGGGGGAGGGCGGGGAGTCGAGGACCCGGCGGGGGAGGCGGGGATCGAAGATCCGGCGGGGAGGGGCGGGGAGTCGAGGACTTCCGGGGGGGAGGGGCGGGGAGTCGAGGACCGGGGGGGAGCGTGGGCGGGGAGCGAGGACTCCGGGGGGAGGGGCGGAGTCGATGACTGCGCGGGGAGAGGGGCGGGGACGTGGGGACCTACGCCGGGAGTGAGGGCGGGGAGTCGAGGGACTTCGCGGGGGATTCTGGAGGGGTGGAGTCGAGGCTCTCCGGGGGTTTGTTAGGGGCGGGAGTCGAGGACTCCGGGGTGAGGGGGCGGGGATCGAGGACTCCGGCTGGGTGGAGGGGCGGGGAGTCGATGGACTCCCCGGGCCGGGGAGGGGACGGACGTCGCACGGACCTCCGGGGGTCAGGGCGGGGAGTCGAAGGCCTCCGGGGGGGAAGGGCGGGGGAGTCGAGGACTCCGGGCGTCCGCCGGGCGCCGGGGTCGAGGACTCCGGGGTGCACCGCGCGCGGGGAGTCGGAGGACCTCCGGCGTGGAGGGGCGGCGGACGTCGAGGACTCTCGGGGTGGAGGGGCGGGGAGTCGAGGAGCTCCGGGGTGGTAGGGGCGGCGGAGTCGAGGACTCGCGGGTGGAGGGGGCGGGGAGTCGACGGACTCCGGGGTGGAGTGGGCGGGGAGTCGAGGACCTCCGGGCTGGAGGGGCGGGGAGTCGACGGACTCCGGGGTGAGGGGCGGGAGTCGAGGCTTCCGCGGTGGCAGGGCGGGGAGTCGAGGACCCGGGTGGGAGGGTGCTGACGCGAGTCGGAGGACCCGCGCGTCTCCTGATCGCGGCAGGAGGGGTGCGGGCGACGTGCGCCCCCGTTGATCCTAAATCAAGCATATCTTTGGGAGAGACATAATTCACAATTCTTGCAATTTACGATTGAGTAAACTGTTCTTTTGCATCATGTTTGAGCGAGGTGCACATTTTCCATTGATGCGGATTCGCTGCGGGTAACCCGCTGCTCGTTTTCTGTAATACACCGAGTTGAGCGCCAAAGTTATCCCACCCCCACCCCCCCCCGCCGCCTCCCTCGCACCCCTCCACCCCACACCCGACGCACCCCGCGCCCCCCGCCCGCTCCTCCCACCCCTCCCGCCCACCTCTCCTCGGCCCCCTCAACCCCGCCCCCGCACCCACCCCCCCACCCCCCCACCCCGCCCCCCCCCCCCCTCCCCCCCCCGCCCCCGCCCCACCCACGCCACCCCCCCTCCCCGCAACCTCTCCCCCCGCTCCCGCCCTCTCCCACCCAACTCTCACGGCCCCCACTTCCTGCCACACCCCCAACCCGCCCCCCCCCCCATCCCCCTCTCCGCCCCCCCCCCCCCCCCTGCATCCGCTTGTTTCGCACCGCAGTTGTGCGAAACCCCCCCCCCCCCCCCCCCCCCCCCCCCCCGCCCGCTCACCCCACGCCTCCCGCCCCCCCCCGCTCCCCCCCCCCCCCCCCGCCACACCCCACCCCCCCACCCCCGCCCACCCCCGCCACCCACCGCGCCCCCCGGCGCCCCCCCTCGCCGGCCCCCCCGCCTCACCCGCCGCTTCCGCTCCCTCCCTGCACCACCTACGCCACCAGCACCCACCCCACCCCCCCCCCCCCCCCACCCCCCCCGCGAACGAACTGTACCCGGATGCTGCACACCCACCTCACGCACCCCAGCAAGCCATGCACCCTCCGCCCTCTGATTGCTCCACCCCCCACCAGGTACCCCCCACACGCCGTCCGTCGATACCACCCACCCCTCACCTCACCTGACTCGTTCCCTCACACCCTCTTCTCTTCTTCTTCACTACCATATTTAGTTCCACCACCCTCGCGCCTCTACCGCCCCACCCCCCCACCAGTACCCAGTGAGTTACGTATGTCATGTATGACACCCCCCCTCAACTAACGATCTCATAAATTACCCCTTTACCCCCCTCCCCGCCAAAATCCACAATACAAACCACCCCCCCCGCCGCAAAGTTCTGACCCCCCCCCCCCCACGACACCTTTCCTCTTCTCCTATACCCCCCCACCTCCCCCCACCCCACCCGCCGCCATCCACTACTCATCTCCCACCCAATGCAGCTCCTCCGTACACTCCTTCATTTTATCCGCTGTTGTCCGACTACACAAATACTATCGAAAACAACAAACTGAAAAGTTAGAACGGCACTCGGGGAGAGCGCATACTCGCTCAGGCTGAGTAGTTATTGCATCATCATATCATCGATCTCATCAATCATCATCATCATATTCATATCATCATCATCATCATCTATCATATTGGATAAAAGGCTGGGTCCATGTAGCTCGCCGGTCACGAAAGTCCTGCATGTTTTTTCCCGAAACTTTACTATTATTATGCATGTAATGGTTCAGGTTAGTTTGCATTCCAATCATCCACCAATCCGATGTCCGAAGAACTTGTTCCTGACTTCCCGGTGCTCCTTTTGTTTGAAGATCTTTAGTGGTTCCTCCCTGATGGTGTTTGGGTTTGTGGGCTTTGGGGAAACAAGTCGTTCTGGCCTCCAGTCTTATTCTGTTCCGTTTAATCCGCTCTTAACTTCTTCGCGGTTCATTTGCTTGTCTTTCCCGTTTAACTGCTGGTAAACCAGGCATCATTTGTCCCCTTCTTCTTGCGGCAGAACAGTGAAATACATAGACATGTTTACCATTTCTATCCCTCTGACTGCTCCCATCTGGTCCAGCCCGCCCCACTCCGGCCCACCTTCGGATTCGACCTCCGCAACCCACCAATCCCGAATCGGCCTTGCTCCTTTTGACCTCCCCACCCCCCCCCACCCCCCCCCCCCCCCCCCCCCCCCACCCCCCCCCTCCACCCCCCACCCCCCCCCCACACCCCCCCCACCCCCCACTCCACCCTCCCACCCCCCCCACTTCTCCTCACCCCCCGACATCTGCCCTCCCACCCTCCCCCACACCACCGTTCCTCTCGCCCACCCCCGAATCCATCCGTCCCGCTCTCACCCCCCCCCACACACACCCCCACCGCACCACGCCAACCCCCCCCCCACCACCCGCCACCCACCACCGCCACCTCCAACGCCACCCCACCACCGACAGATAGCCGCCAGGCCTCCGCACCCACCACCACCGCCCTCCCACCACCACCCTCCCCCCCGCCCCCCCCCCCCCACCCCCTACCGCCGCCTCACCCACCCCTCCCCCCCCCGCCCCAACCGTCCCCCCGACCCTCACACCTCACCCCACCGCTCGACCACCCCCCACCCCCACACCCCAGCCACCCCTCTCCCGACCCCGAGACTGCTGAGCTTACAACCGCTACAACACAAGAACTCAACCCAGACTACTCCCCAACTCACAATTGGCTCCCTTCCCTGCCATCCTTCCCCACAGCCACGTCTCATCCCCCAACGACCCGCTTCCCCCACCTCCCTGACATAGAAACAGATAACCGAATATGTAGAACAGCCCCGCTGCACAGTCCACCCCACCCCCAAGCGCACTCGCATTACCGACGCCCCTAGCACAACTTTAATCCCCCCCACCCCCTCCTCCGCTTCCGCAATCTCCCACTATTCATCAGACTAGTACGAGGAAGTGTATCCCCCGTCACCCATGGGCACTGCGAAAAGGTTTAATTATTTAATCGATCATTTAAATAATCTCATGGAATTTAAAAAGAGTGTGTTGTACTCCTGGTTTCACTCCAGAACCTATGCCGCCACACCTCAAAATGGTGGTGAAACATTGTGTCACACAATTTGTGCGGTGGTGAGGTTGGATTTGTTCAATGAGGCAAAATATAGCTATTTAAATTGGTTCCTCATGAAGATCTGTATTACACTACTTTAATCCAGATGTTCATATTGATTTTAATTAATATTACTGGGAGGGACAATAACTTGAGTGACTGACTATGTTGCCATCAGAAAGTGAAATGAAAATGCAAAATAACAATACAGCAGCTTTTTAAACACAGCGTGGGAAGAGTCGCCATAAACGCGGAGACACCACGTTTCAATATATATACAGCTCTGGAAAAATTAAGAGACCACTGCAAATTATCAGTTTTTCTGGTTTTACTATATTATAGGTTTGTGTTGAGTAATGAGAATTTTTTGTTTTATTCTATAACTACTGCAACATTCTCACCAATTCCGAATAAAAATATTGTCATTTAAGCATTTTTTGGCAGAAAATGACAACTGGTCAAAATACAACAAAGATTCAGTGTTTTCAGACCTCAAATAATACAAACAAAACAAGTTCATTATTCATTTTTAAACCAACCACAATCTACTGTTTTTAACTTAGAAGAGTTAGATAATCATTATTTTTGTGGAATAACCCTGATTCTATCACAGCTTTATGCTCTTGGCATGCTCTCCACCAGTCTTCACATTGCTTGGGTGACTTTGCCACTCCTGGGCAAAAAATTCAAGCACTCGGTTTGTTTGATGGCTTGTGACATCCATTTCTCTCTTGATACATTCCAGAGGTTTTCAATGGGGTTCAGGTTGGAGATTGGGCTGGCCATGACAGGGTTTGATCTGATGGTCCTCCATCCACACTTGGGATTGACCCTGGCTTGTGGAATGGAGCATTGTCCTGCTGGAAAACCACTCCAAGAGTTGGGGAACATTGGCAAGAGCAGAAGAAGCAATTGTTCTTTCCAGGACAACTTGACTGGCTTTGAATTTCATGAAGTCTTCACAAAGACAATCTGCCCGATTCAGCTTCGCTGAAGCCCTCGCAGATACAGCACGTCTCCACCAAATTTACAGTGGATGCTGAGACACTGTGGCGTTTGTGCCTCTCCAGGTCTCGATCTAGCCCATTAGACGACCGGTTGTTGGCAAAGCTGAAATTGACTCATCAGAGAAGATAACCTACTCCCAAGTCCTCTAACGGTCCAATCTTATGGTTTTTGCACCTTCAGCCTTGGCTCTTTTTGGCTTCTCCACTGATGAAGGGCTTTTTTGACTTTGGCACGACTTCAGCCTGCCGAGGAGACTGTTTGAACATCCTCGCCGTGCATTCCCCCATGGCGCGTTTGACCATTCTTTGTAGGTCTTGATGTATCATCCTACGGTTGTTGAGTGACATTTTAATGAGTTGACGTGCATCCAGTCAAGTGTGAAGATCGTTTTCGCCCTTGCCATTGTAGCTGGTTGTCCCCATGTTGTGCATTGACCTTGTTTTGATGAACGCCCGTTCTTTGAAATTTTAAGGATGGAGGCAACGTGAGCTCATGTATCAACTCTGCCAGTAAAGCAGACTGAACCCTTCATATTTCTCACTCAAACTTTTCTTTTCAACTCTTTTGGCATGGTCAATATTTATTTTTTGATTCAATCTATTTTGGGTAATCTCAGCTAATGTTTTTTTGCCATCCGGCTGGTCCTATTCGCAAAGAGATAGTGATGACCAAGCAGGGTTTTTTATACTTTCCTTGTTAAATAAAGCATTCGGCTCAAGTGATCACCTAATCATTACCTCACTATAAAGATGAGGTGTGCTGTGTATGGAATTCAAACAGACACTTGGAATGGAAAGGTGCCATACATGAGAGATTATTTATAATTTTTTTTTTGGAGTGTCTCTTATTTTTTCCAGCTGTATATTGTTCGGATTTGGAGCCATTTAACACACAAACAGACAGCAGTCCCCATTTAGTTTATCTCGCATAGTCGTGTGTATAGTTAGGGTCCCTAACTGTGCTTAATGGAATTCACGTGTCGCTGCGAGTTACTTTTTTTAGTCAGGGTTTTACATATACAAACGAGCGCTCCAGCCAACCGAAACCATCACTCTTCACTTTGCACATCACGCCATTACAACACGGTATCCAGCCACGTACACGTGGGCGGAGATTTCCATCGCCTCAGATCGAGACTCCAGAAAAGCAGGGCGCGCTGCCCTTGTCCCACTCACGCACAGAGGGCGACTTTCCCACGACAACCCCGGCCAATGAGGGTTAGATTCCTACAGAGGGAGACTTCCCGATCAACCCGGCCAATGAGGTTGAGATTGCACGCTTGTCTCAGCAGAGGCGACTTTCCATGACAACCGCCATCGAGGGTTGAAGATTGCACACGAGAGCGACTTTCCCATGACCCCGCAATTGAGGGTTGAATTGCCACCAGAGAGTGACTTTCCCCACGAA
>CM068965.1:27293788-27307727 GCA_035128595.1 Eptatretus atami | reverse complement strand
GAGTAGTCGGCGGGGAGCGAGGGACTCCGGGGAGAGGGGCGGGGAGTCGAGGACTCCGGGAGAGGGGCGGGGAGTCGAGGACTCCGGGGAGAGGGGCGGGAGTCGAAGGACTCCGGGGGGAGGGCGTGGAGTCGCTAGCATTTTTCGCCCCATCTCAAAATGAAGAATCATGTATAAAAATAAAAAATTCTCGAATCCGGATCTTTACCAAAATCAAATCAATTTGGCCTTGTCATACACCCAACCTGTTCACTAAGTTTCGTCCGAATCCATCTATAACGTTCCTCGGATGGATGTTAAACGGGATGCCAGCCTACTTTGGTGGACGTTAAAGATCCCACAGTGTCCTTTTTGAAGAGTAGGCAGGCTATTGCCAGAACCTTGAACAAATTACAAATTCCTGCCCTAACCAGAAAAGGGTATTGCATCGGCGGCACAACCGCGCCTTCAGCCAATGGTGCTACCCCGCAGCATTGTGTTGCATCCGAACAAAAAGAGAAAGAAAAAGTTTAAAATGATATTTATCAATTGATCATGTTGGGAGTGAGGGCAAGGGGTAAGGGCTATTGTTTGGTTCTGGGGCCATGAGAAATTGTACTCATTTTTTGCATCTATTGTTACAAGGAGAAGTGTGTGCGTGCGCTTATTTTTATATACACTGCAGCTGCTTGTCTTTATTAACAGTAAATGAGAGGAACTCAAAACCTCTCCATCGCATCCACGGCTACGTCTCGTAGTTCCTATATTTCCTTCAGTCCGAGTTGCATCGGAGAAGTTCAAGACCACATCAATTATGGTTCACCATCTCACCATCTTTAGATTGCCACAGTTTCATTT
The DNA here is from genome assembly GCA_035128595.1 of Eptatretus atami. NCBI lineage: Eukaryota > Metazoa > Chordata > Myxini > Myxiniformes > Myxinidae > Eptatretus > Eptatretus atami. Next base: position 27,306,890 of record CM068965.1, on the reverse strand, counting down.
AAATGCTGAAAATTATGTTTAAAAGACTATTTCACGTCCAGATTGCTCCTGAACAAGAGCAGGTTGAGAGTGCCCGCGTTAGCTGAAGCCGGTCACTGAAAACGTGCACAGCACGTGCGCGAAAGGCGTCGTGAGCGTTCATATGTCATTTTGAAAGTCTCGAATTGAAGAAAGCACTTTTGGTTTTCTTTCTGAATGAAAGATGTTAAGTTTTGTTAACCTGACTATCCTGCCCCCCTCTCTATTTTTTTTTTATACACATCTCCAGGAAACTCAAGATCTCTACGGGAAAGCTGGCGCGCTTTGCTGATGGCTGTGCAGTTGCAGAAGTAATGCGTTCTCCATGTTGTGAAACACCATTTCCTGGGATGAGTTTAAATGAAATGAGCATTGTGCATTTGTTAGGCGGCATGTTTCCAGAGTGAAGAGGTTAACACATTTAATATACTTTAGCAAACAGTGTCAAACGTTCTCTTGACATCTGGCTTCTCTTGACATTCCTGTTTCCCAGATGGGTAACACTTCAGTTATGGTGACTGCAGTAAGCAAGACGAAACCCACCCTTTCCCAATTTCTTCCTCTCACGGTCAGTGCACACGTCATGCTTATCATGTGCCTTTTTGTTTAGTCATCTTCTTTCGAGTAAAAATTGTTTGCTGACTATATTTGCATGTTGTGCCAGATGGTATATAAATAACAGCATTTTTGCACTTTGAAAATCTTTTGCTAATCTGTGCCTTGATTAACGGAATGATTTACTTCTTCACTAATGTCATTATTAGACTAAAGCAGTTGAGGACTTGGGGGTGGGTGGGTAGGAGGGAAGAGTCGAGGACTCGGGGGTAGGAGGGAAGTGTCGAGGACTCGGGGGTAGGAGGGAAGTGTCGAGGACTCGGGGGTAGGAGGGAAGAGTCGAGGACTCGGGGTGAATTTTTTTATGCCTCAGCACCAAGGCATTATGTTTCCGGGTTGTCCGTCCGTCCATCCATCCGTCCGTCCGGAATTTCGTTTATGCAATAACTCAAGAAGCAAATTGTAGAATTTCATCAAACTTGGTAAAAAGGTAAAGTAAGAGCGGCAATTTAAGTGATTAGATTTTGGCCAGATGTGATAAAGGTCAAAGGTCAAGGTCAAACTGAAATTTTACTGTTTACGCCCTAACTCAAGAATATTGGACAGAATTTCATCAAACTTGGTACAAAGGTAAAGTTAGACAGGGCAATTAACTGATTAGATTTGGGCCAGATATGATAAAGGTCAAGAGTCAATATGTCAATACTCAAGTGTTTGTCAGTTCTTGCATTTTAAAAATCGGACGGGGCTGATAAATCGGCTCGTCATGTGGGTGAGGGGCTGATTTTTGCCCACGGGGCTGATTTTTAAAATTGCTTCAAAATCTGTTGAATTAGTTTTTGTAAATTGTTTTAACATGTGTCCAAATTGACCAATGTCCGTACAAACTGAACTGCCAAAGAATCTGAATAAACTGAGCCTAATCCTAACTATGTAATTTCAAAATGTACCTTAAACGGCCCTTCTTGGGCAAAACACAAAGTTCTGAGAAACAGAACTTTCTGCTCAAGCACAGTACTTTCCCACAATCCTTTCCATTAAAAAGTATTAGAACTAAGTTGTCTTTGTTGTTGTGGATTATTACCTGTAATGACAAATGTTCTGACGATTTGCAGGAATGATGTGCCGGTACAATACATTACATGTATGCCATTGAACGGGACCATTCAAGTATTACGTACACAAGTCCAACCCATTTCTCCCCCTGGACTAGCCCACTGTGTTCAACATATACATGGGGATAAATCTTGACTTTTCACTGCCATTACCTTGTCATGTAGGTTGTACTTGAATGTCCACACCTGGATCCACCAGTAACATAGTATAATGTCAAAAGATTTATTCTCGTAACAAATTAAAACTTTATTCGCTGCAAAGCTGAATGACCAAAAAAAAATCTGAACTGTCGCAAATTTAATGAGTTTATTGATGCATTTCTGTCTCAACAAAACTAATTTATCTGCAAGTATCTCTCTCTCCAGTCCAATAACATAACAGATACATGTGTTCAGTACATTCTGCGAAATACTAATTCACTTTAGTAGGTTTAGTATTGATGTAAATCTTCAGGCAGAAACCCCAAAAGTCACTATCATCAGACTCATCAGATAATTGTGAAAGAGATTAATCCCCTGAGCTACCTGAAGATAAGTCCAACACAACAGTATTCTCATCATCTGTGGAGATGGCTTCAACCATGTCATTGTCCGTTTCTCGCGTCCAAAAGGAGACCAATGGTGTTGAACAAAGGTGTTTTGTTTTGCCATAAGAGTAATCTTAGCTTTTTTTTCTTTATTTTTTTTTCACAGCTTAATTTTACGGGCCGATAAAAAGACCCCTGAAAATCGACCACCGGGTCTATCACGGGGCGAGGCCGATCGGCCGCGTCAAAATGCAAGCATGTTTGTGCGGGAGAGCGGAGGCATACCCGTCGACTGCGCGCAGTCGAATTACTCTAGTTTTTTTCTGAATGACTTTGAGAATGTAACCAACAAAAAAAAATCTAAAAATAAAAAATGGACAAGAGGGGTGGGAGGGGAAGCGTAAAACGGTGGAGAACAGAGACATTAGGGTATCTGTGGAAGGGAGAGGGATGGGGCGGGTACACGAGGTAAACAAGATGGCCTTTATTGGTTCACGAAAAATATTTTAACGAAAAAAATAAGTGACCACTATATTCGTTATTGTGTGTCTGTCTGTCTGTCTGTCTGTCTGTCCAGAGATAGCTCCGTGGGTTTTGATCCGATCCTGATAAAATTTTGGTGGAGGTTTATATCATGATCTAGTTGTGTTTCCTGAGAATGGGCGTGGTGCGCCCATTATGGGGGAGCCACGCCCAAAAAACGTGTTTTTAGGGGTAGCCATTTCATTTGCATCTTCTCCTAGGGGGTTGTCGAATCTGACAGGGGTTTCGGTTTTGGTTAGCCCAATGGCACCTGCATAGCCCCACGGAGCTCGATTTTTTTCATTTTCATCCAAGGTCAAGGTCACAAGGTCACGAACTTAGAAATGGCGAATTTTGACATAAAAAATATCTTCTCCAAGGGGTTTGTCGAATCTGGCTGGGTTTCGGTATTTGGTTAGCCAATGGCACCTGCATAGCCCCACAGAGCTCTATTTTTTTCTTTTCGTCCCAAGGTCAAGGTCACAAGGTACAGAACTTAGAAAATTTCGAATTTTGACATAAAAATCATACGACCCCAAACTTTGAGCTACGATGACAATATATTTTTATGCATAATCTTGAGGTCATTCCCACCTAAAGTCTTGAAACCATTTTGCTCTATCTCAAAAACCTTGCCGTGGCGCCCCCTTGTGTTTTACGCCCCTGCTAAACGTTTGTTTTACGCTGATTTCATCAAGTATGGATAATCCGAGGAGTGCGAAATGCCATATGCCTATATGACGTTATATTGTTCCTGGAATGTTCCAGAGGAAGTTTTGCACCAAAGGTCATAATCCTTGACCATTGACTTTTTAAGTTCACAAAGGTCAAATTTTCAAAGTTGTGGGAATCGAACCGGGTTTTGACCTTCTTCGACGAACTAACTCCAATAAGCTATAGCACGTATCCTGTTCCTTATTTTCAATGTCCACACATTGTTTTGTGACCTTTAAAGGTTATGCAAAGGTCAAATTTTGAAAGTTGTTGAACGAAACCGGGTTTTCGACATTTTGCAGCTAATAACCTGTCACTCATACCACATCATGTTGATCATTTTTATAACTTGGTCAAACATTATCACATTGTCTCATCCTTGACTTCTGAAACAATCCACATCGTCAAATACAGCTCGTGAACCATCGTCGTCTTCAGACTAGTTTAATCTACATCTGTTTCTGTATTCTACTGCGCTGCACGTGACCCCCCTCTCCTCCCCCAATTTGAATTTGGGTGCAAGGATAATCCAGGTTTTGTGCAAGCTTCAACTATTGCATGAATTTGGAGATCTACACATGTTTCTTTCTCGATCATACCACCCTCCATTGATGCCTCCAGGTCGACTATCGACAGAAGGCAGCGGCTGCAGGCAGAATCCCCACAAATCACCTTCGGCGGGAACTTGGGCAAACCGATGTGGAAATATTGACCAGTCGCCTCATTGGTGCGTGCAGGTTGTTTTGGTAGATTGATGACTACAAGTCATGAACTGTTCCCACCCCTGCTTGTATCAACCTGCAAGTATGAGTCGCATAACAGTTGTATGTTGATCACTCCACGGAGTGTTCCAGAATGGAATTTTAGCAATTATATTACCTTGTTGACACGTGTTGTTACATTGTCCTCCACTTTTGCAACACACCTTGTATGATCTTACCAAGAGAAATGTCTGCACATCAGACGTGACTTATTTGTATCTGTTGCACTTTGCATTTTAGATCGCTCAATACGTCCGATGTTCCCCACTGGTTATTACTATGATACGCAGGTTTGTTTGATATTATATTTCTTATTTTAAAAAGTAATTGGAGTGTAAAGGCCTATCCGCCTTTACTATGCCGATCTTTTTTGCTTGTTTTTTTAAATATTTTTTTTATTTTTAAAATCTGTCTCTCCTGATGCACTTTATATTTTAACCTCAGTTATTAGGGTATCCAGTCTATTATTGTTTTTCTTCTGTTTATTTTTTTGTTTTGTTTTTCGAGTTGTCATTTTGTGCGCATCGTTTCCTCTGTGCACCCTCTTCAGGTGATCTGTAACCTCCTAGCCGTGGACGGTGTGAATGATCCTGAAGTTCTGGCAATCAATGGAGGTGAGTATGACAGTCCCATGGCATACATCATTTCATCACTTTGTTCCACCGTAACTCAAGTTGCACAAAGTTTTACTTTGTTTAAAAGCATGAGTAGTGCATTTTGTTCGCGGTTTTTATCCGCAAAGTAGCAGAAGAGCCAAAATTCCCTGTCTGTCTCTCTGTGTTGTCTCTCTCTCTCACCCCCCCACCCCACCCCCCCCCTGGGTAGTTTGCTATTAATTTGTCTTTTTCAGCATTAACAATAATAATGTGTATGCCTGGTGTTGGCTTAATGGTTGGGTGGTGGGCTTGGGATCCAAGGTCCTGAGTTAAAATCCCGCTTAGCTGTTGAATTATACAGGTGGGGTTGACTCAGCCTGTCATCTTTCCGAGGTTGGCAAAATGAGTACCAGCTTGCTGGGATGATTGAACTATTTGAGTGTCCTGTGTCGGAGTGGTGACCCGTCCAGGATTGTGCCTAATAGCCCAGGAGACTGCTTCAGCAGCACCGACTCTCTGTACAGAGTATGGTCCCAATGGATGGAATACTAATGCTGTCTCAACCTGCTGGTAAATTTGATTATTTTTGCTTATCTTACACTGATGTTAACCATTGTTTCTCTTCTGTGGCAGCTTCTGCTGCTCTGGCTATTTCGGACATTCCTTGGAATGGACCTGTTGGTGAGTTGGCCGTCACACTATGAAAAATGTTTATTTTGCGAAAGTATGATTGTTGTGTTAACTTGAAAAATAGTTTGCAAACACTGACTTATTTAATGTGTATTAATTGGTTTTATTTTTTCCCCGATTGAAACACTATCCTGAAGCTTCACTGGATTAAGCTGAGAGTTTTAGAGCATCATGTTGCCACTTCTCTGACCCTCGGACTTTGATGATTTAAAGTAAATAGATCTAATGTTAAAGGCTCTGGGGTTAATACCATCAGGGAGGACACCACTTAAAGATCTTCAAAGAAAGGAGCCACCGGGAAGTCAGGAACAAGTTCTTCGGACATCGGATGGTGGATGATTGGATCATCCACCATCCCATACCTGTATGCAGCAAAAAGATTAACATGGTGTACTTAAGTAGTCACGTGTTTTATGATGATCTTGAGTTATCTGCAACACAGCAGGTCCAAATACCATAGAAGAGGATATAGCTGCCAGTAATACCATCGACTTTAAACATGTTTGTGCTGCTTCCTTGCTTGATGCTCTGCATTTAAAAGATTCAGTACAGAAAAAAATACCCCATAGGTTGCCATCCATGGGGCAGAGGAAATTCCTCCTCGATTACCCTGCTGAGTACGGAGAAAAAAAAAACAGTCATGAAGATGTCGCTGGTACCCAGAGTGCTCTGGGAAGTGACATCACTTCCCGCACTCTCAGCGGCTGTTTGTGTGAAGGTCAAGTATGCTGTTGCCTCTCATGTATGTGGGATTTGTGTCTCAGCTCCTGCATGAACCTTACAGCCTGGAATAATAAATAAATAAAATAAAAAGTTTCCTGTCCAATTAAATGCACTGAGTGATTTGCGTTTGTCTTCTCAGTGTGGTCGGGATTGGTGTCTGAAGTCAGATTTTGATATGATTGCTCAGCCGGTGTAGTAAACTCAGAAAACTGTAAACTTCTGGTTTATCTTTCAGTGGCACAGACTGCCGAGAACAGCGCATACCTCCACTAGACTGAAGAAATCAGTTTTACTTTTGTATCCCACTGATGTGCCGGATTTGCATCCAGACCTTAACCAAAATCGAATCAGCTTGTGATTTTTCACCTACCCAACTCTTCCACCATGTTTTGTCATCCGTCCATAACCTTTTGGAAACATCATGCTATTTATCGTTTTTGTCCTTATCTCTCAATGGTGAAAAATCGCTTCATAAATCAATAAATTATCAGATCAAGATCTTCACCAAAATCGATCAATTCGTCCTTGTCACACACCCAACCTGTCTGCCAAGTTTTGTCCAAATTCATCCATTGATATTTGGATCTGCATTGGTGAGAAAATTCTGAAAAGTAATGTCACGGGTATTGTTGCTCCTTCAGAGACGCTCGTAATACCCCGTCTATAACTTGTCTGATCACCCCAGGACGATTTTCAATGTTGCTATAAAAGATCACTGATGAAGCAGGTGTCACATCTTTCATTCGTGTCTTCGTTCAACTATGACCTTTCTTCCATGCAGATTCACTGCAACAAAACAAAATGCACTGCTAAGTTCCACATACGAGACGCACAGGTCAGCATGGCTTACCACGATGCATGCTAATCATAAAGCTATAGCACCAAATTAATCTTCTTCCAAATTACTAATTAAATTGACATGTGGACATACAAGACCATCGAGTCGTAATATAATGGTCTGCAAATATGAACAGACTCGGTATAATAAAGAACATCCTGTAGCCCAATCAACCTCATCCTGGCATTGGGATGGAGACGCAGGTCACACCGATCATTCGATAATTAAAGTTATCTGATGGGCAGAAAAAAGTTTCTATCACATGAAATATATGTACCTACAAGATCGCGACTGCTTTAGGGTGACATAGCGAAGATACAACAGTAAAATGCGGCTCACACAGGGGCCGGATTCACAAGACTGCAAACGGCTTATAAAAGAGTCCACTCGCTTACGAGTAACCCTGATCCAAAATGGCTGAGGGTCATAAAGCAAGATGATTGGCTGAGCGAAATACGTGACGTAGCAGCCCCATGAAACAGCAAATGTGAATCGGTAGCTTACAGATCATAAACCACTGCCGTCTCACAGCAGCAGAGAAAGGTACGACTTCAAACCAGGTTTGTCAAAACGTGGCAGGATCAAATCAAGGCTGATGTACAAAGGTGCTGCAAACGGCCGCAACATGTAACCCAGATAATAAGGTTTTGAACTGACCTGTTTTCCACTAATCCCATACCTGTATGCAGCAAAAAAATGAGAATGCAACCAAATTGAGGTTGGTGCATGTTAGTTAAAAAGATTGGTTTTGATAACCAATGTATTCCTTTGAAATGCAATCAAGTACATAACTCTGCTAAATGGGGAAACTTCTGCATAAGGCACCTGTCGTTGCATTTGGAATAGAAGTCCTTTCAAATGAGCTCCATTTCACCATTGGAGGGTCAGTGTTACCATCACTAGTTCTATGTGTGAAACCTAAATTTTCTTCCTGTGATGTTTGTTCAGCATAAAACTACGATCATGTAAAACCCTCGTCTTTTTGACGACTCTCTTTGTGGCTTGGGTTGATGCAGGAGCAGTTCGTATGGGTTTGGTGGGGGATGAGTTTGTGGTGAACCCATCCCGCAAGGAGCTTTCCCAAAGTTCCCTAAATCTCGTGGTGACTGGAGCAGCACGTAGTACAGTAGGTAAGTGATGCGGAGGTTTGTCACAATGACAACATCACACTGATCGTAATGCATGGTGAACTTAAATCGAATTTGCCTTGTCGGTTCCTGAAATGCAGTAATGCTTGAAGGCTTGGCAGAAAATATAATGCAACCTCAGCTATGCCACGCCATCAAGATCGGTGTGAAGCATGCCCAGCAGGTGGTTCTTGCCTTGGACCAGCTCGCAATGGAAGTTGGGCGGGAGAAGCGTACCGTGCCCAAGATGTACAGCATCCAGAAGGACTTGCTCGATGCCGCACGGGAGTAAGTACTTGCATGTCATCGTGTGGAGTGGATTGATTGGTGGAAAGAAGCTTGCAAGAAGACAATACTCAACCATCCAGAAGAAAACTAATCATTTATGCCTATTCCATCCAAAATGTTCAGCAAAACCAGTGAAAAGTATCCTTGCTGATGCATACTTTGTTCATTTGCAGACTCGCAGGTTCAAGTGTTCTAAAAGTATTGAATGACGTGACACACGACAAGGTGAGAGCACTTTTGCAAGTACACTTCCTCACATCGGTATCAAGTGGACCTTTATTTATTACCCTACTATATAAAGGTGCATGCGTGTGTGCGTGCATGCATGCGCACGCGTCTGATATTTATGGAATCGAAAACGGCTGGACCGATCTCCACCAAAGTTTTGCATACGCCCTTGTGGTACCCAGGGTCAGGTCATGGGCACAAAATAATCTCCCCCCCTCCCCCCCCACCACCTTGTGATTGTGGGAAGACGACTTGTGATTTCGCCAGTAAACATGGCACACTGCAAGTGGTGTACTGACCCCTGCTGGAGAGAGGGGGAATTACTAGCACGGCACTAAATATATTTCCACCTCTCCTCTGGTTACACCTTGAGGGATCGGGTGTTTCTTGTGGATGCAAATATGGCACAGTTTTTGACTCGCATCACCCTACACTTCATAAGTGCCATTTTCTTTTTGTCCTTGCTCCCATTACATTTCCTCCCGAACGTATTTTCCTTCTCTGCCCCCACATTCCCCTACCCTCCTATTATTCTCACATCTCTTTCTCTTCTAAGATTAGCTTGCCACTTCCCTAAGCCTGTTGTTGACTTTGTGGTTAGGGTGGTTGGCTTGGGATCTTAGGGTCCTGAGTTCAAGCCCCATTGGCCACTGAATGAACACCAGGTGGGGTTGACAGCCTGTCCTTCTGAGGTTGGCAAAATGAGTACCAGTGTACTGGTATAGGGGAACAGCATCAGCGGCATCGTCGCTCCACAACAAAATGAAAGCTACCCAGCAGGCAAGCTACTATACGCAAGAAGAAGAAGAAGAAGAAGAAGCCACCTCCCTACAACGTGTTTGTAAAAAATAAAATAAAAACCCCTTGACAATTGATTAAAGGAATTTAATTTTATGATGACAGTTACACCATTAACAATCACAATTATTCTGCAAGTTAATGTATCCAGTGTTTAATTGTTGTACTTTTATGTCCACATCAGAGATCCCCTCACCCATCCTATTTTGAAGTCGTAAATTAGCGTGGCTCCCAAAGCTTCAACCCTTTCTCATATTCCCTGCAGATATCGAGGGACGAGGCTGTGAATAAAATCCGTTTGCAAGCAGAGGAACAGCTTCGAGGTGTGTGGAGGTATTCTGGCACACGTATTCTCGATGCACAATGACGATGCCTTATCTGTGGTGATAACCTCCATCGTGTTAGGCAGTTGTGGATTTATTTGGGCCTTGAGCCCTGAGTTTGGTATTTGAATGTGATATAGCTTTAAAGAGGTTTTGAAATTTCAATCAATTAAATTATTGTTTGCACGTGTTTTTTTGTTTGTTTGTTTTTTCTTTCTGTTTTTCTTTGTAGAAAAGTTTCCTGAGACAGAACCATTTGACATAATGGAGGTCTTTTCTGCCATGGTTAGGGACATTTTTCGAAACATGATCTTGGATGAATCAAGGAGGTGAGATACCATTTTCTTGGTTTTACACCCTTTATATTGGATTCGCTATATATGAGATATCCCTTATTGTCGGGTTTTCCGGCTGTCTGTCTGTTGTATGTGTTATGTGTGTCTGCCACGCGAGGCTCCACACGACAACCAGCGAACCGATTTCGATGAAACTTTGCCAAAAGGTGGAATATATACTGGAATGTGCGCGTTTGAATTTCGTTGCCGAGCAACCAACCGTTGCTGTGCGCGCCGAAAAACGCGTACAGTATTTCAATACTTCTCCTTCAGTTTTGAATGTGAGAAACGAGACTTCGGAATTAAACACTCGACATATTTAGAAAATTTATCTGAGCCGATTTTTGATTGAAGTTTTATTTTTCAAATGGTAGTCCTTCAAAAATCGGGTGTCTATTTACCGTCATTTAAGTGTATACAGTGTGTTTAAGAACTACACCGTCGTTCCACCTTCGATCTCTCCTCGATCCAAACGTTATTGACCAAAAGAAAAGGATCCAAAATAAATGGAATCACCGCATTTCTGTCTTTGTGGATTTCTAATAATATGTTTATTATTTACCGAAAACGATTCCACGACCCACATACCACCTTTAATATTTATTTATTTACCGAAAACGATTCCCCACCCACACACCACCTTCAATTATTTATTTATTTACCGAAAACAATTCCACGATCCACACACCACCTTCAATTATTTATTTATTTACCGAAAACGATTCCACGACCCACATACCACCTTCAATTATTTATTTATTTACTGAAAACGATTCCACGACCACACACCACCTCCAATTATTTATTTATTTACCGAAAACGATTCCCCACCCACACACCACCTCCAATTATTTATTTATTTACCGAAAACGATTCCACGATCCACACACCACCTTCAATTATTTATTTACCGAAAACGATTCCACGACCCACACACCACCTCCAATTATTTATTATTTGAAGTGGGAGTGGCGTAGGAAAGTGGGCGTGGCTTATGAAAAATATTGTGTGGCTCAGGAGGTGTGGTCAAACAAGAGCATTGAGAGAAGTTTATCGGGTTTTCCGCGTGTTGTGTGTGTGTGTGTGTGTGTGTGTGTGTGTGTGTGTGTCTGCAACGCGAGACTCCACAGCACAAACCAGCAAACCGATATTTTTCAAATGGTAGTCCTTCAAAAATAGGGTGTCTATTTACCGTCATTTTTATGAGGAGTGCCAGTTGGCAAAATACTCAAAAGAAAATCTTGCCAGGCAGAGAACAATTGTATGTGAACCAATACGTCTTGGCAATGAACTTCGTCGGTGGATCGGTCAGAATGAAAAGCATCGTATCCAGCGCTTCGATCCTAGCGAATCCCTCGTCGCCTACCGGCTTGTTGTTTTTTCCCCACGCTTTTTGAAGAAAATAATGATGGAAAGGGGTCGAGGTGGGATATTGTAATCGGGTCCACTCTGTCCATCCATCCATGCTATCTCCTCATAAACGGTTGTGCAGAAATTCACCAAACTTGGTAGTTATGATGACCACATGACAAGAAGGTGCAAGAGCAGTATCATTTTGGCCCCGCCCGCTGGCGTGGAGCCAAAAGGTCCAATACCAAAAAATGCAATTACAGGTACATTTTAAAACATTTATTTAATGAAACTTTGTATACGCAACCAACATTGGAAGACGCATAAAATATGTAGCAATTTTTTGGCTGTTATTCGTATCTGGGAATATTTTTTAAATTTCTGAAGTGATTCTTCACCATTGAGAGATGGCACCAAATCCGATATATACATGATATCTCAAAAAGTTGTGGACGGATTATGAGAACATTTGGTGGATGAGTTGGTTTGATGACTAGAACAAGCGGATTCAATTTTGGTTCAGGTCCGAATCCAGATCCGGCCCATCAGTGGGATACAAAATGTAAACTGTTCAGCCTGGGGTATGTTCGGAGAGGGAGAGGGATGGAGGTGGGGAGGTGGGGTTAGTAAAGAGAATGATGTGTTCTGCTTAATGACCGAACACGCACACAAAAACAAACTCATGTCAGAACAGCTGTACACACAACACAACAGAGTTTATAATGTAATATGCTGACACATCTGCAAAAACTTTGATGTCCCAGTTCCAGAAAATTTGTGGGACCATGAATCAAAAGCAATCACTGAAAACATGGAAGTACCTACCGCTCACGTACAATATAATGATCCCATCGAGCTTGAACATCGAAAACAAAGCGTTGCGACCAGATATCATACTTGGGTATAAAAAAAGAGAAGAAGGCATTGCTGATTGAGGTGTTAATAGCAGTGGTTTTGGACTAAACGATGCAGAAATCAAGAAAATGACCAAGCACCAAGACCTCAAGAAGATCCTGGAAGCTGAAGAATGCCAAAGTTATACCAGTGATAGCTGGACCTACAGGAATGATGACAAAGAACCTCACAGTGTTATTAAACGTAGGGGCAATACCTCTGGGCGCTCACCTGGTAGTGGCTGGATAAGATAACCAGGCAACCACTGGTAGGCATGGATGACCCACAAAATATATAACGGAGAAGAAAATAAATGCCTATGGATTTTTTTGTTAATGCCTTGAACAAACCTTGGTACATCATGGGTGATAAAAGTTGTGGTGAAGTTTCATCGAAATTGTGTTTGTGGTTTCAGAAAAGAAAGCAAATACATATTTTGGGGGTAACTCCCCCATAGAACCCCTTCGACCCAAATTTTTTTTTTAATGTCGTGAACAAACTTTAGTACGTCACGGGTGGTAAAGATGGTGGTCAAGTTTCATCGGAATTGTATGTGTAGTTTTGGAGAAGAAAGCAAATACATATTCTGGTGTGCAACCCCTCTTAAATCCCCTTAGAGCCAGATTTTGCGAATGTCATGAACAAACTTTGGTACGTCATGGGTGATGAAAGTTGTGAAGTTTCATCGGAATTGCGTGTA
>CM068965.1:27264424-27293763 GCA_035128595.1 Eptatretus atami | reverse complement strand
CTGTATCATCTGGGAAAGAAAGCAAATACCTTTTTGGGATGGCGGGGGAGAGGGTGTTAACCATCCCCTCACGCCATAAACTCCCTCGTGTCAGACCCCTTGCGCAGGCACCCCAGTTTTTGTCCCCGCCGCGTGGCGGAAGGGGGATATTGTTGGTCACCCAGGGTCGGGCTCCGCATCTGTCCGTCCGTCGTCTTCCCGTTACTACCCGGGCCGTCACATTTACTAGCGTGTGAGTGCGCATAAACTCATAACCTGTTCGTCCAATATGGGTCGATTGAAATTTGGGTCACGAAACGTCATGTCGCCACCGGAAAGCGCCGAGAAACCCTATTGAGCATTTGGGCGTGGCCGGATCCAAGACGGCCGCTGGGGCGGCCATCTTGAAACTAATTTTGTTTCGCCATACAAGTCGATTTGAACATTTGAGCAACATGTACCAACCTGAAAGAAGAACCTTATTAATTTTGGGTGTGGCCGGGATCCAGATGGCCGCTGCGGGCGGCGATCTTGAAAAAAATGTTTTTTGTAATAAATGGAAAACTGCTTATCTGATTTCAATTATTTTTGGTTACTACGTTCCTCACCCCTGGGACTTTTTCCGAGATGAATGACCAAATGGTGTCTTGTTCCAATTCACCTCCCTCATTATCAGGAATATTATGACCTTTTTCATTCAATGGCGGGGGATATCCCCATCTCTGATGGTATATTTTTATTTTTTTATGCGATCGACGGGTGATGAACGTTGTGGTCAATTTCATTGAAATCGTGTATGTAGTTCTGGAAGAGAAGTTGCAAGTATTTGTGGACAGACGACAGTGCAATCCCAATAAGCTCCTGGAACTACTTTACAGGTGAGCTAAAAACCATCCTGGGAATATTATAAACAAACGAAACTACAGTTGAAGCTGTCCGGCCTCAGCGATGATCTGAAGAGAGCCGTGGCACAAAACTTTGAGAACAGAAAACTTCACACTTGGTCATGAATTGTGAGCCCTTTACTGAACATGAAGGTGGAAGCTTTGAGCCCACCTGGAGGACTATATACCAACATTCTGAAACGCAGCATATGAGAATACCAATCGACACACACACCACACACGTTGAGACCTGGGCAGGGGCATTCAAACCCAACATTCCTACATGCAGCGACCTTTGCACCCACACGGGTCAGCTCCGAATCTGATCTCATACAAACTACAGTCCCCTCACAGGGGTGAAGATGGTGGACCAGGGGGCGGTTGGGAGGAGGGAGAGGTTGGAGAGGGAGAGAGAGGTGGGGATTCCAGCAGATTGTGATGCCCAAGTTTATCGTTCATCAGCCGAGAAGACGACTGCACAGTCATAAATCGCCCGGCCTGTGAAACACCGGGATGACAGTTTAGAGGCTGGGTTGGATTCAAATCCAGGATACACAGAGTGGCATGCGTACTCTCAGTTAGCTGCCATGATGTGGCGATTCTTTACTTCAGAGCTGAAAAGATTTTTTTTTTCTCATTGTGATCATATAATTTATTTTGCCTTCTACCTCCAGTGTAGAACACTGGTATCGAATTTGAATGTTGAAGAACACCGCCAAGGGCTTTACCATTAAATTGTAATGTACATGCAATTGCACCGAAAATGTTGAAGAAACTTTTAAAAGTGGAAACGTTTATTTTTATTTGTATTTAATCTCTGCCGAAGTGACGGGTCGTATAATGAAAGACCAAAAACAGGAAACAACGTGGAAAATGAAATTCACATTTTTGGTGAGGCAGCCACCCGACTGTTGCACAAGACACAGAACAACGTGGCCAACAGAGCGAGTAGACCCTGAACTTTGTTCAAGTCGTCTAGATAAAGTATTTTGTGACAGTGCAAATATTGTAGTGCTGCCTGTAAGCACCTAACGGAGCGGTTGATAAGAACGTGTCTCTTTGGCATGCAATTGCAACACCGAACCGCCATATTCAACACACACCCCCGGAGATGCCCAAAATGTCAAATATGTCCGATTGGACAATTAACACTTTTCTATGAGTCGGAACTGCTTGTTAAGTTCGATTCTGGAGCTTAAATTATTTTGTAATTCTCCTTAATTTAAGAGATACTCGTGGTGAATCGCATGTGCGGAAATGAATAAAGCAACCGAACGCTGACGACTCCAGGCGTTTATCAGCATTGCAATGTACGTAGTGATTTGTAGCTATGATGAACAGTTTTTTCCAAGTTGCGGCCTGTGTCCAAATCGAACATGGTTGAGCAGCCCAAACATGGCGGCTTCAGACTCCAGCGAGGTTACCAGGAAACGCCTTAAGACCAGAGAGTGCAGGTGGCCGAGGATCTCCTGATGAAGGGTATATTTAAATACGGTCGCTATATTTCAAAAAGGGGTTTATTAATTAACCCAAACACCCAATTGCACTTACTTGGAGTTTTCTTCGTATGCCTGCAACTTTCAGGCTGCTAGTTTTTTTTTTGGTTTGGAGTTATGGAGGAGACACACTGCCACACCTGACACACTACACACACACTGACACACACACACTGACACCACAACACACTGCACA
This sequence comes from Eptatretus atami, assembly GCA_035128595.1. Lineage (NCBI taxonomy): Eukaryota > Metazoa > Chordata > Myxini > Myxiniformes > Myxinidae > Eptatretus > Eptatretus atami. The sequence goes on along the minus strand of CM068965.1, from coordinate 27,291,208 downwards.
CACACACACGACCCACACACACACAGCTGACACACACACACTGAACACACACACACTGACACACACACACTGACAGAAACACCAGCACTGACATGAACACACACGTACACCACGACAACACAGCACACATGCTATTATACTATGACACCCCTGACACATGTATTAAACACAACTAATAATGAACACTAGCCATTGTCAATGATTACTACCACTTACACCCACACCTGACGACACTGATCACCACCCACACAAACACATCACTGATCACACGCAACACATCACCACTTTAACATCTTGCATAACATGAAACCCTGTGACACCACGAACAAATCACATCTGCACACTGACGTTCCACAACTGACAACACACCACTCACCCCACTACAACAAATGGACAGTGAAAATATTTTTCAGTAGCCTACGATGTGAAGCTGGATGTATTAAAAAAATACTTGCCTTTTGTCCAGATTTACAAAGTAACTTGGTAGCAGGTCTACCTGCGTCAGAATTTGATGTACATATCATGGCCAATGTTACATTTCTTGAGCAATGCTCCTGATGCTTCAAGCAGTCAGAGCAATCATGGTCAACAGTTTCTTGGAATCCTACTGTGTCATTAATAAGATGAAGATCTCCAGTAGTGAGGCAAGTGTAAAATTTCCAAACAACTCCCTGATCTCAAAAAGAAAATCGTCATTTAGTTTTATTCAGCAATTAAATTTAAATGATATGCACGATTCAAGTATACCTGTGAAAGCATATGGGTTATTTGTGTTCTTCGTGTCTATTTGGTGTCCTGTGCGAAGTGTAGCATAACACGTGAAAATACTCTTTAGGTTCCTCTTCTTTTCTTTGGTTATTTTTTTAATTTTTTCAATCTTTAATTTTTTTTTGTTTTGAGATGTCCTCTGTGTGGTTTTTTTGCTTTGACCAGTGTGACGGACCGACATTGTGTATATCGGCCCATCACGTGTGAAGTGGATCTTCTATGATCTCCATGGGCTCGGCCATCTTCCACGCGTGGCCAAACCAGGCAGGTTTATTCGCCTACCACACGAAGTAGATCGTCGTGTATCTGAGGGTTCGTTTTGATGTCTGAGACATATTTTAGGTTTCTTATATTTTGAAGGGTAATGGAATCCAATAGGGTTACGCCTAATAAGCTTAAATGTCCGAAATCTCACATGATCATCAACCGAAGAGTTAAGGACAAAGGGTTTCTTCAGGACGATGAAAACGAAATTAGTAGAGATAAGTATTAGAAGACTATTCTGCATATGCTTGGTTTAAAGGTGGAGAAGAGGGAACCCTACACTTATCTATCGATTGGTACAGCACCCACGCTTGTCTGTGTGTAAAGGGAACCGCCAATACTGGTTCATAATCCTTATATTTAAAGGAAAGTTTCTGGCTGTGCTGTACCAATAATACAATTGGTATTCGTTGAAAGCTATAATGCATTTATTTGGAAAAAATTTCGTTCCTAGAAATGAGACTAAATTGCCCTATTTGTAAAACATGTATTTCGGGTTTAAGGAGGAACATGTGGTAACCCTGCGAGCTTCAATGTCGCTCATTCAACGGTCAAGAATTATATTAAGTTCTAATGACAGCAAGTAACCTTTTTGCAAGTCTTGAAGGAACACACTAAATATATGTATACCTTCAAGCAATGGAAAATATATAGTAAATACATGGAAGAGCAAACGAACAACACCACAATAACAATTGTTAACTGAGATGGCAGTCGTTGACGCGCATTACCTCTGACGTAAGTCTGACCACGAGAAATACACGGGCACCATACATTTACGAGAACATATCGGGTGGAGGTAAAAGATTCCTCTTTGTTGTTTTCTCTATTTTACATCCGCATTGACACTCACTTGACACTTGCAATATGTTTTGTGGTGCAACATTGCTGTCTGATTAAACCATCAAGCTAAGTAACCAGCAGGCACGCCGAAGTGCGAGTAAAGCCCAAGGACATTATTTTGATTTTTTGAACTAAATGGTGTAATTCATGTTGGTAATTGTGGAATTGCATAGTACAACGATACCATGTTTGATGAACAGTATCTGAAAACAAACTCACATGGGCAGATCACAGGAAGGCACTGGTGTCAAGGGTCAAATACTAATGTCTTCTTTCAGGAAGTTTTTCTCATTAATGGTAAGACCTTATAATGTTGTTTTATCGTCGTATTGAAAGTATTTTATCCTCCATGGATGATTGTGGTTGTTTGAAAGTCTCGAAAGAAGAACCGTGTACTAACTGGCAAAGTAGCTACCAAGCAGATATAAAATATACTGGACGAAAAAAAATTGTGATTAAGAGAAAAAAAAATACATGTTTCCTTTTCGTGTTAATGCACACTTTTTGATCCCTCGGTTAAATTAAAAATATAAAAACGGGGGGAGGGGGGATATTGTAATTTGGCTGTCCTCACGCTATCTAACGTTTGGACAGCAAAATCACCAAACTTGGTAGTCTATGAATAACAACATGGCAACGAAGGTGCGAGACGCAGTGTTGAGAACCCTATTGATTTTGGGCGTGGCCGGATCCAAGATGGCCGACTGGGGCGGCCATCTTGAAATAATTTTTTTCGCCATATCGATTTGAAATTTGAGTCACACATGTACCACCTGAAAAGAAAGAACCTTATTAATTTTGGGTGTGGCCGGATCCAAGATGGCCGACTGGGGCGGCGATCTTGAAAAAAATGTTTTTTGTAATAAATGGAAAACTGCTTATCTGATTTCAATTATTTTTGGTTACTACGTTCCTCACCCCCCTAGGGGAACGTTTATCCGGATGAGTGACCAAAATGCGTGTCTTGTTTCCTAATTCAACCTCCTCTTATCAGAAATGGTATGACCTTTTTTCATTCAAACGGCGGGGGAAATTCCCCCATGTCTTGCATGGTATATTTTTTATTTTTTTATGTGCCATCAGCGAAGGTGATGAACGGTTGTGGTCAATTTCATTGAAACGCTGTAATGGTAGTTTAGAGAAGCAGTTGCAGAGTATTGTGACAGAACGACGTTGCCATCCATAAGCCCCCTGGACACATACTTTTAAACAGGTTGAGCTAAAACCATCCCCTGCGAAATTACTAAAACAAACGAACTACAGTTGACAGCTGTCCTGGGGACTCAAGCGATAATCCTTGAAGAGAGCCCTCAGCGCAACAAAACTTATGAAAACAGAAAACTTCACAACTTGGTCCATGAATTGTGACCCCTTACTGAAATGAAGGTGGAAGCTTTGAGCCCACCCTGGGAGGACTATATTCCACATTCTGAAACCAGCATATGTAGATACCAATCGACACACACACCACACACGTTGAGACCTGGGGCAGGGGCATTCAAAACCAACATCTCCTACATGCAGCGACCTTTGCACCCCACCGGGGTCAGCTCCGAATCTGATTCATACAAACTACAGTCCCCTCAACAGGGGTGAAAGATGGGGGACCAGGGGGCAGGTTGGGAGAGAGGGGAGAGGTTGGAGAGGGAGAGAGAGGTGAGGGATTCCAGCAGATGTGATGCCCAGTTTATCGTTCATCCGAGAGACGACATGCACAGTCATAAATCGCCCGGCCTGTGAAACACCGGGATGACAGTTTAGAGCTGGGTTGGGATTCAAATCCAGGATACACAGAGTGAGCATGCGTACCTCTCAGCTTAGCTGCCATGATGTGGCGATTCTTTACTTCAGAGCTGAAAAGATTTTTTTTTTCTCATTGTGATCATATAATTTATTTTGCCTTCCTACCTCCAGTGTAGAACCATGGTATCACAATTGAATGTTGAAGAACACGCCAAGTGGCTTTATTAATGTGACACGCCAATGCACGAAATGTTTGAAGAAACTTTTAAAAGTGAAACGTTTAATTTTTATTTGTATTTATCTCTGCCGAAGTGACGGGTCGTATAATGAAAGACCAAAAACAGGAAACAACGTGGAAAATGAAATTTCACATTTTTGGTGAGGCAGCCACCGACTGTTGCACCACAGAACAAAACGTGGCCAACGCAGGCGAGTAGCCCTGAACTTTGTTCAAGTCGATCTAGATAAAGTATTTTGTGACAGTGCAAATATTGTAGTGCTGCCTTAAGCACCCTAACGGAGCGGTTGATAAGAAACGGCTCCTTTGGCATGCAATTGGCAATCACCGAACCGCCATATTCAACACACACCTCCCGGAGATGCCCAAAATGTCAAATATGTCCGGATTGGACAAATGAACACTTTTCTATGAGTCGGAACTGTTTGTAAGTTCGATTCTGGAGCTTAAATTATTTTGTAATTCTCCTTAATTTAAGAGATACTCGTGGTGATCGCATGTGCGGAATATGATTAAAGGCAACGAACGCTGGACGACTCAGCGTTTATCACATTGGCAATGTACGTAAGTGATTTTGTAGCTAGATGAAGCAGTTTTTTTCAAGTTGCGGCCTTCCAGTAATCGAAGCATGGTTGAGCAGGCCAAAAAACATGGGGCTTCAGACTCCAGCGAGGTTACACAGGACGCACCTTAGAGACGCCAGAGAGTGAGGTGCCGAGGATCTCCCTGATGAGAGGGTAATTTAAATACGGTCGCTAATTATCTTCAAAAGGTGTTTTTAATTAACCAAACACACCAATTGCATCATACTTGGAGTTTTCTTCGTATGCCTGCAACTTTCAGGCTGCTAGTTTTTTTTTTTGGTTTTGGAGTTTAGGAGGAGACCATCTACACACACACACACACACACAACACACTGAACACACAACGACAACACACACTGACACACACGACACTACACAACACACTGACACACACACACACTGACACACAACACACACACATGACACACACACACACACACCTGACGACCTAACACAACACTGACACAACACCACACTATGACACACAACACACACTGACAACACACACACATACACACAACACACACACACACACACACACCATTATTAGTATAGATGGAACTGTTAGGTTAAAAACAAAAATTTATCAGCCTTTTCAATATTTTACAGTTAATTTGTCACCAACAAACAATTCTGATCACTTACTCATACACTCACCTTTTTACATTTTTTGGCATTTGCCCTTGGGCCGTTTGCACATGCAGTTCCAACAAGCAAAACTTCAACTGTATTTTTCATAGCACAGTTGTCTTCTGGGATGTATTAACATACTGGTTGTGTCATTTACAACAAAGAAGCTTGGAGTAGATGGATCCTGCCTCAGAGTTGTGTAAATTGTGCGCAAGTGTAAAATTGTCCGAAAGCCAAGCTCCTGATCCAAATGATCATGAAATCAATCGGTCATTTACTAGGTTAGTGAATTTATTTCAAAGCTAATTGAAAATTTTAAATTGATGCAGATTCAAGTATCCTGTGAAAGCAATATGGTTATTTGTGTTCTTGTGTCTGTTTCGGTGTCCTGTCGAAGTGTAGCATAACCTGAAAATACTCTTTAGTTCCCCCTCTTCTTTTCTTTGGTTTTTTAATTTTTTTAATTTTTAATTTTTTTTTGTTTTAATGTCCTTGTTGTTTTTTTGCTTTGACCAGGTGTGACGGACGACATCTGTGTGATCTGCGGCCCATCACGTGTGAAGTGGATCTTTATGGACCTCTCCATGGCTCGGCCATCTTCCAGCGTGGCCAAACCCAGGCAGGTTTCATTCCACTTCCCACCGAGTAGATCGTCTGGTATTAGAGGGTTCGTTTTGATGTCTGACATATTCTTTACTTTCTCTTATTATTTTGAAGGGAAAATGGAAATCCATGGGTTATCACTACATGCTTAAAATGTCCGAGAATCTCACATGATCATGTCAACATGATCTTAAGGACAAGGGTTTCTTCAGGACAGTGAAACAGATTATAGAGATAGTATTGAAACTTTCTCCATATGCTGGTTTCAGAAGGTGGAACAGAGGGAACCCTACTTATCTTGATTGGGTACACCAGCTTGTCTGTGTGTAAAGGGAACCCAATTTATCTGTTCATAATCCTTTATTTCTAAAGAGTTTCTGCTGTTGTACAATAATACAAATGGTATTGTTGGAAAGCTCATAATCGATTTATTTGGAACAAAATTTCGTTCCTGAAATGACAAAATTGCCTATTTTAAAAACCTGTATTTCCGGGATTAAGGAGGAACATGTGGTACCTCGAGCTTCAATGTCCTCATTCCAACGGTAAGATTTATTATTCTATGACGGCAAGAACCCTTTGCAAGGTCTTGAGAGGAACACACTAAAATAAATGTAATACTTCTCAAAGCAATGGAAAAATATATAAAAATACATGGAAAGAGCAAACGAACAACAACCACAATAACATGTTATACTGGAATGGCAGTCGGTAGAGCGCATACCTCTGTCACGTAATGTCTGATCCACGAGAACATATCGGGCCCAATACATTTACGAGAACATATCGGGTGGAGGTCAAAAGATCCTTCTTTGTGTTTTACTTCATTTTACATCCGCATTGACACTCACTTGAGACTTGCAATATGTTTGTGGTGCAACATTGCTGTCTGATTAAACCCATCAGCAAAGTAACCACAGGCACGCCGAGTGCGAGTAAGCCCAAGGAACTTATTTTTGATTTTTGAACTAAACCGGTTATTCCTGTTGGTAATTGTGACATTGACATAGTACAACGATACTTGTTTGAATGAACAGTCATTGAAAACAAACTCACATGGGCAGATCACAGGAAGGCACTCGTGTCAAAGGGTCAAAAACCAATGTACTTCTTCAGGAAGTTTTTTGCTCATTTAATGGTAAGACCTTTATAATGTTGTTTTATATCTCCGTCATTGAAAGTTTCATCCTCCATGGATGTATTGTGTTGTTTGAAAGTCTCAGGAAAGAAGACGTGTATAAACTGCAAAAGATAGCTACCCAAGCAGATAAAATACTGGAGAAAAAAAAATTGGATTTAAGAGAAAAAAAAAATAAAAGTTTCCTTTTCGTGTTTAATGCACACTTTTTATCCCCTCGGTTAAATTAAAAATATAAACGGGGGGGAGGGGGGTATTGTAATTTGGCTGTCCGTCACGCTACTCCCTAAACGGTTGGACAGAAAATCACCAAACTTGGTAGTTATGATCCACCACATGGCAAGAAGGTGCGAGAGCAGTGTAATTTTTGGCTCAGCCCCCCTCCCCCCACCCCACCCCCTGTGTCCTGGGGTTGGGTCAAAAGGTCAAATATTAAAAATATGCAAATACAGGTACATTTAAAACATTTTTAAATGAAAGTTTGTATATGCAATGAACATTATGGGACACATGAAAATATGTAATGATTTTTAAAATTTGACCCCCGGTTCATGCCCCAAGGGGTGAGTTTTATTTTATTTTTGTATTTTGTAATTTTTTTAATTTTTTTTTTAAACTCAAAATTTGATATTTGGTCATTCCTGGTGGAACTTTTTGCCATGTTTCAATTTTGTTTTAGGTGTAAGCATGGGTATTTGCGATGGTGCGCCATCGACTTCGCTCTCGTTACCCTTGCCAGAGGAGAGGGTATTGCATTTGGGTCCGTTTGTTTGTCCGCACAGAACTTTCGTGTTTTTCTCCCCAACCGCTTGTTGGATTGAGACAAAATTTTCACCATTGGTGCGACGACTCATGTTGAATGTTTTAATGATTACGTCATAGGTCACGTGGTGTGGCAGCCATACTGGAAAAACGGGAAAGCTTTGGACCTCTGTATCTCTGAAACCGCACCAAGGGAAATTTTTTAACTTGGCACATAGCAAGTACTCCTCATGGGGGAATGAGTGTGATTTATTTTTATGATGTCATAATTGCATATGTAGAACGCCACATCCGATCAGTATGAAAATTTTTGAGGGTCATCTAGGGATAAAATGGTCCACAGAAAAAAATAATAATAATGACGTCATCGGTCGCGTGATTCAACAGCCATATTGTTTGGAAAAAAAAAAAAAACCTTCAAAAATCTCTGAAGTGGCTGAACAAATTGAGGCAAAACTTTACACGTATGACTGCCTGTCCATGAGGAACAAAAGGTTCACACAGATGATATAGGTCACATGGTTTGGCAGCCATATTGGATTTACCCTCAAACCTAAAAAATACACCACTCAAAAGAAGTCCTGGTGAGGGTCTGCAATCTCTGATTGCTCTTTTTTCTTGATTATTGTCATGTTTTCATGTGTAGTCTGTGGTTGAGGTTTTATTCTCTGTACAGTGTAAGTTTGCTGGTTTAGTTTGTTACATGTGTTGTTTGAGATGTGGTTTGTGCTGTACCATTTTTTTGTTGTTGTTTTTTTTTTTTTTTTGATATTTTATGCATTTCAAATAAAAAATTTAAGACCAATTTTATTTGGTTAAATTTTAGTAATTATATTTAGCTTTCATCTTTCTTGACATGTAAATTTTCCATTTTTATTCTTGAAGTGGATAATAAATTGGAATTTAGTATGGGGGCAGGGGAGGGGTAACATACCTATACTACACTCCCCTTTCTCCCCCCCCCCATTCTGATAACCTTCAGTCTTCATTCCTTTTCTTTCTTCTTCACACCATTTTTATGTCTTGCGAGTCAATTTTGCACCTTAAAGGTAAAAGATACATTTGGAATGTTTTTGCTCCAATTACAGAATGAATGTCAGCCTGGAGCTGTTATAACATCGAAGCCCATAATTGTTGCTTCTCTGAATGTGCTCACAGGTTTTGTGCACCGTGACCTTCGACTCCCTCGAGTCGAGCCTGAAATCTATCACCACGAGGTAGATGCTCACGAGGGATCATCCTCTTCAATCAAACCCAAGGAGAAAATATTCGAGACTTCGATCATTCATTTGTTTTTATGTTGGAGATGTTTAGTGCTTGCACCAGTGGACTATTGTTACGGAAAAATAAGGAGCTTGCATTCATTTGTTTCAATAATAAAAAATTCTTTTTCTTTCAGTGGAGTGAAAGAACGCAACTTCTTCCTGCATTATGAAGTAATACTGTCTTCCTCTTCCCCAAATGGAAAAGTTTGCTTACTCACACTGGCAGGATTATATGATTTGTCATTGTAATCGCTTTTTGGCTTTTGTTATCTTTCAGTTTCCACCTTTTGCCACGAATGAGATTGGGAGAGTCAGTGGGATGAACAGGAGGGAACTTGGTCACGGTATGTCATTCAATGTGTGGCAGTAGGTATGCTGTTAATTATTTTGTACTGTGGGATCGGGAAGTTGAACACACCTTGGTAGCTAGAGCATTTTGAGACAAGGTTATCTTTGGCTTGAGATAAACATGCAAACATTTGTTGATCTTCTGGGAAAATCTTCTCATTTGCGGATATCGTTAATTATTGTTGAGGACACTGTACTGCCGTGTTGAGGACACTGAAATGTACTCTTTCCCCATAATGGGTGATGTGAGATCCTTCCCTCTCCCCCCCCCAGAATAAACTCGCAAAATGCAGAGTGGAGGTGAACCACGTATATGTGGATAATCCGTGATGATGTGGTTCCGTTTTATTGGTTTAACCATGTGGCAGTTTCAGTGCGCGGTTCTACGGAGAAAATTTGATTATGCCAGAGGACGATATTTGCGGCTCAAAATAACACGGCATATAGGTTAAAAATAAGCAGGTTTAATAAATACCGAGGATGTGGACATTGTTCGGGAAAATGGTGCTGAAGAATGGGCAACCAAACATTGCGCAGAAACTGGCGGTAATGATATTCCCCGTTAGCTTAATACGATCAGAGTGTGTGTGTGTTTGTGTTGTGTGTGGTGTGTGTTGTGTGTGTGTGTGTGTGGTGGCGCGCATGTCGTATGCACGTCTGTTTTCCAGTCTCTTCTACGGGTTGCCACGGCTCTGTGGGTGGTCCTGACTGTGTGAGACCTGGTTAGTTGTGTGCTTCATGGTCCCGGATGAGCAGTCCCCTTTCCACGCTGTGCGCTTCCTGAAATGGTGGTCTAACCCACCCCCCCCCCTTCTCCACTGCACGGTCTCGCGTATGCGCACTCGCCATGCCGTTTTTGCACGCGCCTCTGCAAATTGTAAAACCAATGTTCAAGGCTTGACGTAGCACACGTGTGCGCTCTCCTTTTCGAGTTGTGATGAAAGGACAAAGATGATTTAAGATATACATGGATGGAAGATGGTGGGGGCGGGGGGAGAGAAAATGCTTGGGTAAGGATGACAGTGAGCTGACTCGACATCAAATTGGGTTTACAAACACCTATTCTGACACTCATTAAGATATAATTGATTAATAATTAACCCCCCTTTCCTCCCCCTCCCCTCCCCCTCCCTCCCCCCCCCCCCCACACCTCCTCCCCAAGTCATTTTTGCTTTCTCTGCCAAGTCTGCTCTTCAGGTGATGATTGTCCACATTACATCCCTCTAAGGGAATGATGTTTTTTTCTTGTCCCCTACAGAACGTTGGCGGAAAAGGCTGTGCGTCCAGTCATGCCCAAGGACTTTCCTTTCACGACACGTGTCACAGCTGAAGTGCTGGAGTCCAATGGTGGGACTTCTTAAAATGAACTTTCCAAATTTACCCTTTTCACCACACATGTTCATGTGCACCAGCTTCATCCTCACTTATTCCACCATGATTTGGATGGGTGGGATTTTGTGCCTTGTTGTTGGTATTGATATCTTGTTCTTGTTCTTGTAGCCTTCCTGTTTCAATTTTGAGGTCTTTTTATTGTATTTTTTAAAGTTTAATACAGCAACTTACCTCATCATGCTTTGGCCTTCATCCTAATTATAAGGCCATCAATTTGTTTTGTACCCATGATGGAAGATGGTGGTGGGGGTGAGGGGGGGCAATCGTTTTTGACAAATGCAAATTGAGGATTTAGGAGAATAGACTAAATAGGAAAGAGAAAGGAGTGTGCATGAAACTGACCTTAAACTCCTTTAACAAGCAGGACAGGATGTCGTACTCTATTAAGGGATACAAACATGTCCAAGGAAATAATTTTTTTTTCCTTTCTTCCTGCTTGAGTTTTGTGAGTTCGAGAGATGGACAGGGGCATGTACATGGCATAAGGTGGAGGTGGGGTATGCTGGATGCGATTTGCTCTGCCATTTATGTGTCAAATAAACACTCCAGCAAAAATGCATCTTTAATAAATAATTCAAAATTGAGGCTCATAGAAAAGTAACAGTTGTGGGGGGGGGGGGAAGACAACATGCCATTTGGTAGTCCAGCATTGGAATGAATGAAACTGCAAAATGGAAGAGGCAAGAAATGCAGTGTAACAGACACACACAAGGCCCACAAGAGCGTGCAGCTCGGGCAAGGACACGTGATCCCAGCACCAAAAGAACAAGTGAAAGCACTTTATGTGAGACATAAATTTATTCCATCACCAAAGGAGAATGGCGCTTGGTGGAGCGCATTCCTCTGCCAGGCAGAACAGTTAATGATTTGTTTCCCACTGATAGGCTGGATCTGCATCCGGATCTTCACCAAAATCTGGCTTGTTCTTGTCACCTACCCAACTCATCCACCAAATTTTGTCATAACTCATCCATAACTGTTTTAAATATCGTGTTATACAGTATATTGTTTTTGACCAAATCTCTCAATGGTGATGAACCACTTGTAAATTAAAGAATTCTTGTATCCGGATCTTCAACAAAATCTAATCAATTCGTACTTGTCACACACCCAACCTGTTCATCAAGCTTCGTCCCAATCTGCCCATAACTTTTTGAGATATTGTGTTCACACAGACAAACAGGTGTGAAAACATAATCTTTGTCCACCTTCGGTGGCAGAGGTAATGAGCACCAACAATGAAGAAGCTGTTAAACATCACTATTTTGTAACTGGTATCCATAGCTTTTGAAGACAGCCTCAGAGCAGAGAATATGGTGTCTAGCTGCGAAGCCTTGCCTTGCCTTGCCATCACCACGTTGATCAAACTGGTGATATTTGTAAACGCCATTTGGGTCTAGCTGAACACCACTAAACATCATCTGAAACATCCCAGATCATGAAATAGTAGGTTTCCAGGAGGATTTTCAGATGTTGTTTTGATTTGAAGGTATTCTGTTTTTGTTTCAGGATCTTCTTCGATGGCTTCCGCCTGTGGAGCCACCCTAGCACTTATGGATGCAGGTACAACCTGCTGTTCTTACACCCTTTTTCAGGAGAGAGTTAGGAATTACTGTTTTACTTGTTGAATAAATACATGTTTCTTCATTACTGAAGTTGTAAACACTTGGTTTACACCAGTTATGATGGAAGATTTAGTCATCCCACATTGCGAATGCATTTCCTTTTGATCACCATCCATGAGTAGGCCGACTGTCACACAACGTTTTTTTTTTCATGTTTCTTTTTGAAATTCCTTCATGGTGATAGTTTGACATTCCCTCACAGTTGATTTTGGAGATTATTAGGACAGTCCAAACTATAGCAAAGTCAATGGCACGCCATCGCAAATCCCCACGCTTCTCACCGAAAGCAAAGTTGAAATATGGCAAAAAGTTCCACCAGGAAGGACCCAATATCAAATTAATTTGACCAACACTTGCTGCCAGAAATGATGGTGTCCAGAGACTTTTGCTAAGATCAGTATTTTTAATGTCTGAGCTCCCTATGTATCCTCAATTTTCTTTGGGATAACATAGTTAATATTTTTCCTTGCAGTGGTACTTTGAGTATGTCCATCTCTGATTCCTTTCCGTAACATCGTTTGTCCTGCTAATCTCAGGTGTCCCTATCTCTGCACCCATTGCTGGTGTGGCTGTGGGATTGGTGTCCAGGGAAGATCCAGATAAGCCGGGGCATTTCCTGGATTACAAGCTATTGACTGATATTCTGGTGAGTGGATTAGAAGTGTATTCACTTGGCTTTTATCCCCTCATCCTCTCCCTCGTTTCAATTTCTCCCTGGAGATTTTTTTTCTTCCTTCAAACCCAATAAATATTTTTGTGTGTTTGTATGTTACTCTTTCACAGCCAAACCATAGCACCTAGAGGCCCCAAATTTTGCATGTAGGTACTTCAGAATCTGGGCAATGTTTTAAGATACAACATGTTGGCCTTGACGTCCTTTTTGAGGCGACCAAAGGCCGCTATAAAGTGTATGTTGGGATGTAGGATCTGGCAGTGCTGTCACCAGCACGCATGCAAAAGGTAACCACCATGAGGCCAATCACTCCGTAGCTTTACAATTTCCAAAATGTCCTGAAACCAGCATCTGGAAAAGCTTACCCAGCTTTTTTTGGGGGTTTATAAGATATATATTTTTTTACTTCTGGTGCACTTGCCCCACGAAACACCACAATTGGATATATACGTTAACACAGCATTTGTCCAAGGAAGAAAAACCCCTTGCGGATGGGGGATATTATTAGTATTAATATTGTTTTGTAATAACATGATTATGCTATTATCATTATTGTTGTAATTACTTTTATTTGTAGAAGCACCCTTGGAAAAATGCCACGATTAGCCATCTTAACACAGATATACACCTTAATGCGGATTTCGCCAAAGGTGGAAACCCCTCTTGGGGAGGGGGGCAAATTAAGTTGCTACAGTCTCTATTGTGTGACCCTTAGTTCTCCTGTCAAGTTTGGTTGAGATTGGTTAAGTAACAATCGAATGTATCACGGTCAAAAAAACAGTCAGACAGGCACCAAATGTGTATTTTACAGGGTGCCCCACAGAAAACCTGGAAATTTGAGATTTTGAGATTTATTTTGCCGTTTTTACCATATCAATAAACTAACATATAATAAAGTGTATCTTTGTTTTACACTACATCTAAGTTTGCTTTTGTTTTGTTTGAAATAAAGTGTATCCTTGTTTACACTACATCTAAGTTTGCTTTTGTTTTGTTTTAAATAAACTGTACCAAATTTCCTGGTTTTCTGTGGTGCACCCTGTAGTATGATTAAGATATATATATATATATATTATTTTTTTTAATTAAAACATTTCCAAGCACCCTACACCACACATGCAAGTGCATACATATTTCAAAGATGAGACTGAAAATAAGCAGGGTAATTGCAAATGCAGGCTGGCAGCTGAATGTTGCAGAACGGTGCTCTATATCCAAGCCTACAATAAGGTTGACTGACATGGATTTAAATGACCACCCTGATGACCCATAAATGTTATGGGAGTACATTGGAGTGTTATTTTCAGTCAACAGCCTTGCTGTAACATTTTTCCATTATTTTTCTGCCACAGGGTATTGAAGATTATTTGGGGGACATGGACTTCAAGATGGCCGGCAGTAAGAAGGGAATAACTGCATTGCAGGTGTTCTTTTCAGACTATCGGCTTTATCGATCATCTCTCCTCATTTTTCCCCCCTCCACACCGCAGCCTCGATACTGCTGTGAGCATTGAAATATATATAGATGCCAAATGAAAAATAATAAATTTGTCCAATAAGTGTTTGTTTGTGTGTGCCTGTGTAACAGGCAGATGTGAAAATTCCAGGCCTGCCCTTGAAGGTCATCATGGAAGCTGTTCAACAAGCCTCAGGTAATTTGAAAATTGTTTTCTCTTCATTCACTCTGACCACATTTCACAACTGCCATCAGCGGTCATTTAATAATCTGTGGTACTTTGTCATAGCTGGGACTTGATACGATCCAAGTACCTTATCTTGTACTGGGATAATGTATATGCCAAGTTATTAACTGATATCCTGGTGAGTGCATCACAAATATCTTTCTGGTATTCCCAACGTAAAAGTGGTGGAATTTTTGATCCTCACTCTTACATTCCATCTCTCTACCTCCCTTGTATAGGCATTTGACTCTTAGTTCATACAGTGCCGAGAGTTGAGATAGTCTTTGGTTTCTGAAACAGACCAACTTGGTAAAACCACCAGACTTGGACAGCCATAATTATGAGTATGCTCGTATACTTTGCACACGTTCAGCATGTAATCCCACAATATAATTCTTCATCTTTGTATGTGTGCAGTTGCAAAATCCGAGATATTGAACATTATGCTTAAGACTTTACCCAGACCCCGAGCTAGCAGGAAGGAGAATGGACCAACCACTGGTAAGCTATCGTGTGTGTGTGTGTGGTGTGTGTGTGTGTGTTGTGTGTGTGTGTGTGTGTGTGTGTGTGTGTGTGTGTGTGTGCGCGTGCGTGCGCGTGTCTGTGCGCGTCTGTGCATCTGTGCGTCTGTCCGTCCGTCCTGTATAGCCATCTTCTCTTGCAATGAATCGCACACCCTCCCTCCCCCAAATTGTCCTATTGTGTTGTTCTTCATCATATGCCTTGTTCTGTCCTTCTAGAGATGATCCATGTACCCATCTCAAAAAGGCCACGTTTTATTGGGCCTGGTGGCTATAATCTTCGCAAGCTGCAGGCTGAGACTGGTATGCCATTTTTGAGGGTTTTGTTTGGTATTGCAGAGGAGCAATGTGATGAGTTATAATGCGCTTCTTTTGTCTGAGTAATAAATGCTTTGGCAGGGCAAGGTGTGACAAATGCTCTGATCGTGTTGATGGGAAGGACACAGCAAGCAAATTGTGGAACAAATGCTG
Organism: Eptatretus atami; assembly: GCA_035128595.1. Lineage (NCBI taxonomy): Eukaryota > Metazoa > Chordata > Myxini > Myxiniformes > Myxinidae > Eptatretus > Eptatretus atami. Next base: position 27,275,658 of record CM068965.1, on the reverse strand, counting down.
TTTTTCATTTTTGTTTATTTCTCTTTTCAGGGAAGGTGGAGGGGAGGGAAATGGGAGGAAAGGTCGAGGGGTTGGGGGAGAAGTTATTGATATAAAAAAAAATGTTTTTTTCTATCCATCCGTACTTTTTCAGTTGAAACAATTTATCTTTCACACCATTATGGAAATGGGGGAAAAAATTGGCAACCATCAGATCTGTCAAATATATCACTTCAACTACCACCTTGCCAGCTGGCTGAGTGTTCACCCTGCAACAACTCGCTGTGGTGTTGAAGCTCAGGCTTTCTTGTCAGTCTGACCCAATATGTAAATTGTCTAGCCAGAATTTCTGATTCTGGTAAATCTTCCATTCTACACCTGATAACGGCTGAATTTCCATCCAACCCCTCCTTTTTCTCCTCTACTACACCTTGTTCCTCTGATCATTTTCTTGTCAAAGGTCACGTCTATCTGGCTAATGTTAAGAGTGTGATGTCAACGTGGCCGAATCTGGTTGTTCACACAGGCCAACTGGCAGGGACTCAAATCCTGTCCTCTGACAAAAGGATTGGGCTGCCATCTCCACAGCACCTGATGTTGATTCCACCTGGAAATACTTTCACATGTGCGTACTTTATGTCTTGCTGATACTTTTTGGGTTTCTCCAATGCCATCTGTGGCTATCTTATTCATTTCTGAGCCGTGGTACACTGAACCTGGGGTTTTGTGGTTGTGGTCAAGCAGCTTGCTTTCTCAACATGGAAGGCTAACCCGACTGAAAGCAAACTTCAACACACTTCATAAGGTTCTCAAGAAGTGTGTCCCCGTCTATAAGTAAGCCAGAAAACATCGTCTTGCAAATCTCAAGGAAGTACCCCAAACAACCTCCTTCCTTGAGGTCTTAGCGGTTGTCTAGTTATGCCTTTCTTTAGTGTATACCCACCATCCATCCTCTCACCTCAAATGGCTTCACCTCTACTCTGCTTGAGACAACCCAGAATATCTCAACTCGGTGTTTGCTTCCAAATATCTTCTTCCTAACCCAATCCCACTCACGCCCCCACCTTACCAGTCGTATCCACTGTCTTCTCGACTCTGTCTCTCTTACAGCTGATAAGGGTGAAAAGTTTGTCCAACCTAGATTCTCCATCAGCAACGGGCCAAAATGGAATTAAGATTATTAATTAAGGTTGTATTAAAATTACGGTGCCCATGTCTGTCTGGGGCATATAATGCTGTTTTCCTTTACTCCCACAGCAAATGTGTTCATGTCAATTTTCCTTTCCCAGTGGAGATGTAGTGCCTCAATGCAGTGTTTTGGGCCCGCTCTCATTCCGTGTTTTTATAAACGGCTGCTCTGGAAACCTCTCTTCCTTTTACCAGATGACTGTATTGTTCTGTACAATGCTTCGTCCCACTGATCGGCAGATGGCAGCTGCATCATTCTGTTGCTCTGGAATTTATTCCATGCTGCTGATAAATGGAACATGTCTTTCATTATTGGCAAATCTCAATCACACCCTGTCATTCAGGTAGATCATCAAACTAACCAACCTGTCTATTTCCATGGTCAGACATTGGAGCATGTTCAGTCTTTTCAACTTCTAGGCAAGACTTCTCCTGAGCCAACCTAACAAACTGGATTCCGAAACCAGCTCCAGACGAGGCATCCTACCTGGTTCCAAGTCATTGCTTGGAAAAATCAGAACTACTCACAGCCGACATGCCTTCGTCCATAACTCAAATGAGTACTGATCTATCCTATAGGTTGATTCCCCAGAATCACATCTGTCTCTTCTCGATTCTATAGAACCTAAAGCTCTTAACATTATTGGAATCTCCCACGATGTGGCAGAAGCACAAGGCCTGTTGTGACATCATAGACAGGTCAGTGGCTATATATATATATATCTATATATATAAAGTTGAAAGTGTGTCTGTCTGTGTGTCTGTGTGTGTGTTTGTCTGTGACCTATGCACGCGAAAAGTACTGGACTGATCCTCACCAAACTTCACATGCTGACAGAACATGTACCCGGGAGTGCCGATGTAAAAGAATTGTACTTCCGACTTGCGGTTTCCGAATTATGACGTCATCACCTGATTTCGTAACGTTAATTTTTCAAGTTCAGCCGATTGACATGGGGCCAACGCCATTTGCAATAGAATGAAAAAATAATGCTACAGTCAATTGAAGACAATGACTTCCGACTTCCCGTTTCCGAATTATGACGTCATCACCTGATTGCGTAACGTTAATTTGTCAAGTTCAGCCGATTGACATGGGACCAACGGAATTTGCTAGAGAATGAGAATTAATTAAGTCGCAAATGATGACATGAAACCAGCCTCACATTGTTGAGGCATTATGGTTTTTTATCTGATGCGGCAATAAATCTTAACATTTTTGAACTCGAGTCTTCTGCATATAAAACATGGGGGGAAAATATAATATTATAGTGGTGATGAAAAAATAATAATAATGGTGGCAGCCTCTACAATTTTACAATTAACTGTGACATATACTCCTTCAGCCGCGCCGTCATCCACGGGATTCCTGTGCGGAGCACGGGTATCCCTGCTAGTATACTATATTTCTAACTGCAGCATTTTTGCCGAAGGCCTCTCTCCTGGTCTAGCTCTCTACACTCTCTCAGCCTTCTGATCCTCCCCAAGTCCTACAGGATGCACGCATTGTTCCAGTAAGCCCCTTCTGGTTAAACTCCCAAAATTCAGGCTTTCCACCTGCCTTAACTCTTTTGTTCCTCTTTTCTCATTTGTGGAACTGCCTTCTTGAGACCTTTCAAATCGTGTTTACAGTAGTCATTTTGTCACCCCTCTCCCATCTGCAATATTTTCTACCCCCATTAACCTTACTGAACCCAACCGTCTTGCAAGTTTCTGTGTTCCCTTTCCTCCTCTTTTCGTGTTTGTTTTTCCCCTTGAGTGCAACTGTGGCCCCACCGTCGGTATGTTTCCATTTACTCTCTGTCTCCTCATTCTTCCATGACCCTAGATTTTGTATACAAGAAAATTATAACCAATCTGGTTGTTCTGAATCATTTATCTTCCTGATATTGGAGAAACCTTATGGCCATCAATATTTTTTCCATCCCTGTTTGTACTGCAGGGGTCACTGTTAGTCAGGCAGATGAGGAGACCTTCTCTGTGTTTGCACCAACACCGGAGGCAATGATTGAAGCACGGGAAGTCATCCAGGAACTGGGCAGGGACGATGTAAGTTTGACAGCACTATGCAATATCCTTGTCCTCTGGTCACCATAAGATATATCGACTAAAATAAGTTTTGAGAGCATGTCAATGTATGGATGTATGAATGTATATGTATGTAATATGTCTATATGTTGTGCTTGTCAGTGTGTAACGCTCCTTTCCATCCATTGGTTGAACAGCTGGCCTGACTCCACCCACAATTGGAACCTCAGAAATCATACGGCCACCATGTTGGTGCTATGCGAAGCCAAAGACTTCTTCGGAGCTGTCATGTTCACATTTGCCATGCCCTTCCCCTGTAGGTTTTCCCTTCAGTGTAAAAGGACAAAAGCAACTGTTAAAAGGATCATCAAATGTTGAAAGGTTGGAGCCAATAGGCATCATGGACCTTGTGAAGCCCACAGTACGTATAGGCCTCAGACATCAGGTCTCTGGTGTCAGCCGATGGTCCATTGCAATTGGAATCTATCCGAGCTATATAACCAGGGTTCTTTTTATTTTTGAGAGTGATTGAGGCAGTGGTCTGTTGCCTATACACCACCTAAATTAAGGGAGGGTTTTTGTACGTAATTTACGTATACTCTTGGACTAAGTTTACAAGATTTACATTTGAAGACTGAACAATGTGTCGTCTATCATGAAAGAAAGGTACAATCCATGCAGAGGAAAGAAAATGGTTATGGAGGACAATGCATGTTACTACGAAGTATAAAAATATGAATATTTGAAGTCATTCATAAAACAACTCCAACCCGTCATTATGGCCTTTTATGCTATACACCGGTAAAATAAATGGAAGGTTTTTGTATGGACATGTATTCACAAATGATGTGAAGCTAATTGTTTGCATGACATAATTTCTAGATCTGGCAAATTGCCAGTGCCCATTTTGGAAAACTCTACGTACAGCATCCAACTCCATACGTCATACATGGCTCTGCCTGTGGGCTTCCCATAGATGCTGACCTATCCAGCACAGTTTACAGTGAAACCTCGCTTAGTGCTCAGGACTATGTTGTTATATATACATATATTGACATATATGTTGTCGTGGGGGGGGCACCACGAGGGAGGGGCTGTTTCTGGGTGGGGGCACCACGGGTGAGGGGCTGTTCCTGGTTCCTCTCCAGACTCACCGGGAATCGCACACGAATAAATTTGTGTTGCGGCGGGTCACTAATCGACTGTGAACGCCGAAAACTTGACCACGTGGCCCTGATTGAGTCCTCCCATCTGACAACCATTTACCTCGGAACATGTGATCGCCTTATCGGGGAATCGCGCCCTCAATGCGTCCTTGCATTACTTTAAGTTACCTACCATGTTAAAGATAAAAGATACCTACCTCCCATGTTAAAGGTACTTGCAGGTTTTGGGGTAAAACATTCCAACTAAACTAAGGTGTGGACCATGCTAGACCAATGGAGGAAAAGAAAAAAATGAGCTGGATACCTTTCTAACATGCACATTTGTTTAACAAAAGTGAGGAAAGTTGCGTGGCACCGTATGGGATTTATTGCAAATGTACAGCAGGGAAAGCAAGGAATTTGTGGGGTGTGGCAAAAGTTATACAATATTTACAAAAGAAGAAGACAGAGCAGAGTTATCCCATATATTCTTAAACATTCTTAACTTATGCTACGACAAGCGCCATCACACACGCACAAACTTGAGGAAAATTACAGACAGCCCAGAGAGATAGAAGCAGTTGAGGATTAGCCACCTCTCAATACCTGGTATGATCGGCGGACCTGCGCAACCCAAAACGCTTGGGAAAGGGGAGGAGGGAGAAATACTGAGGGTGTCTAGAGTGCGTGAGTGAGGTATGAGTGTAATGCAATGTGGGGTGCAGCATGGTGTAATACGAGTAATGTGAGGTGCAGGTCAGTACGGTTCACTCTTTAGTTCGCTCTTTGGTTCGCTCTGAAAAGAACGTTCTTGATTGGGCTTGCCCGTGTCTTGCTATATTGCGTCCACAGGAGATGAGAGATAGATGGTAGAAGAAAGATGCGTAAGAGAGAAGACCAGATCGTAATAGTGTGAGAATCTGTACATGTAAGCAGTAACTTGTGATCCCACACTTGATCATGCTGACTCGTGGTGCCGCTCGCTCTACGCCGACGCTTGCCCTTCTTGCACCGCCTGTTTCCCTGGCGAGGTCTGATGTCTGCCGCAGTCTCTTGTCTGGCGAGTCCGGCGATATCTCTCCCCTGGCGAGTTCTGACTGGGCGATTCTCTCTTGTTCTGGTTGAACTGAGCTGCATTTGCTCTTTTTATGAGCCCCGGGCGAAGGGAGGAGCCAATATATAATCAGATCAAATGGTGCTGTTCGGAAATTCAAGCTTCCCTATTGGTCCATAGCGGTCGTAGCCACGCCCCACCAGGCCCTGAACATGAAAAATGGCTGTCGCTCGCCGACATGGCCATGCCCATGCGTTGGAGCATCGACATTAACATGGGGCCATGGTTTTTGGAAGCGCTCTCTGTCCCTGAACGTGTGCTGGCCTCCATAAAAACGTGTGACTTTTGGGAAATCCCTGCACTACCCATATATCCTTGAAACGAGCTCCAGCGCACGTTCGCACTTCAAGTTATGCCATGTAATAACCCGACCCTTGTCTCCTCAGCGTCCCTTGAGACTGCGATGAATGTTCAAAAAAGTGGTAGTTGCGGTGGTTGTAGAGAAGTAAGAGTACGTTTTGTCGTTTGTATTGAACAGATTGCAATGTGGCATTGTGGCGAAGAGGTGGAAATTGCTTGTAACTATGTCGTCCCGGCCGGCCGGGAGGGAGAGGCTTGTCCCTAACGGTCGCGTTTTTAATGTAAATATCAACATAAGTTGTTTGACAGTCACCGGGACGAAGCCTCTGTGTTGGAGGCGACGCTTTGGTGTGGACTGTTGTTCAATGGGGATCAGCGGAGTGCTCATCACACTCCTGATGTTTTGACATGCATACATACATACATACATACATGCATACAAATTTTGAAAAGGCACTTCTGGCTAAACAATTGCATCGGCTCTGACTATGAGTCATGAGCATGGTGGAACTACAGCCTCTACATTTCCGTAAGATTCCACTGTAGCCAATACCGGGAAGAGAATACATGCAAAAATATTGAGGACTGCACACCCATGATGGAAATAGGGTGGAAGTTTTGGCCTCACATCCTGCTTCCTTTTCCTCACCACATTCCGATTTTCTCTACCTCCTTTTCCTTTCTCCCTCCACTCCCTTTTATCTGAACCCAACCAGTTTAACTTTCCTTTTTTATGCATTTACTTTCACTTGCATATATGTATTATCGAGATGGACACACGTGCCATAATATCAGATGTAGATGCTCCCTTGTTACTTGGCATCGGACATCTGGCTCGTAGACTACAAGTACTTGTGTCATGAGTGAATTCTCCTTCGATGTTTTTGTTACGATGCTGGTATTGCTTCAACAAGACACTTTTTTTTTGTAGCAAGAGCAGCAGTTGGATTTTGGTGCAGTGTACACAGCAACCATAACTGAGTTAAGGTAGGTCCATTGATCCTGATTCAACTCTTTTTGCTTCCACTGTTAGTGTTATGCTTCCACTGTTAGTGTTATGCTTCCACTGTTAGTGTTACAGGCAGCTCAGAATTTCTGTTGGACATTTTTGGAAGTATGCATATCATGTGGTCAAAACAATACTTCAAAAGGTGTTCACTAAGGTGCGTGTGCGTGTGCGTGCGCACATGCACGCGTGCAAAGCTTCGCATGACTTCATCCATATGGGACCATGGCATGGATCAGTTTATGCTGCTTAATCATATGGCCTGGCATGATTCACTGTCTGTAGCAATGCTCTCATGGCCACAGTAGTCACGTGATAGATGGCCGCTTCATTTGGCAATGCCAACTAATTTGCGACCCGCCGCCTCACTTGTATCAAGTATTTTCACGTGAACACCAATACCTCAACACCTATTTGAAGTTATTGAGGATTAATTCAGATCATCTGTGTGAACACAGCATTGCTCACCAAGAGCACCTAAAAATAAATCTGAAGATGAGCTTGCCATGTTTTTAATAGCCTTCGGGGCCTTTGTCTAAGTTTATTTCGGGCATGTTTTTCCAAACGTTACCGTTGTGTAGGTGGACGTTTCTTGGGGACTTTTCTCTGCTGTGCTAATGTTTTCCACTGCACTCTCAGGGACGTGGGTGTGATGGTGAAGCTCTACCCAAACATGACTCCGGTGCTTTTGCACAACCTACAAATCGACCAGAGACGTGTAAGGAGGAAGGGTTTGATTCTTTCCAACAAATAATCGCTGTACCATTATGATGCTTTTCAGAGAGCATTTTGTTGCGACTTGTCTCTTCTCTGTGCCTTGTGGTCAACAGGTCTTGCATCCCAGTGCGTTGGGGTTACAAGTCGGCCAAGAGATTCAGGTATTTCGATTGTTCATTGTGTCGGTGTTTGGGGCAAATTGAACCTTTTTTCAATAATGTACACCTTGTTACTGATGTTTCCTCTTTGAGAACCAACGAATGCCGCCATTTTGTGGAACTCCACAATTTTGTTTTCATTGGTGTGTGTTGTGTGTGCGTCAGGTGAAGTACTTTGGGCGGGATCCCACGGACGGCCGGATGCGTCTCTCTCGTAAAGTGCTGCAGGCACCCATCGAAAGTACCGTGCCCAGGACCCTGAATGATCGACATAGCATCTCCTTTGCTTCAGAGAAGAACGATGCTCAGGAAGCTGCAAAATGAACGACAAGAACTTTCTCCTGCAGTCGAACTTCTGCCTCACTTTACTTCTCCTTTAGACAACAGGAACTTGAGATTAAACTTGGCACATTGCCTGGAAAACAGTTCTTGCTGTTTCCTTTTTGATTGGGGGGGGGGGGGGGGGTGTTTTGGTGGAAATAATCTGGGAATCAAAGGCAATTTTTTTATTTTACTATTATTTAAAATCTGTCTTTGCTTCATGTATCCGGATCAAACTGAAGACCAAATAATGCATTGGAGTCATCAAATAAGTAAAGAGCAAAGATGGAGTCATCAGGAGCAACCGAGACAGCATTCGGCTTTGAGCCGCAACGCCACCACACTCAAACCCATCCAGGCGCAGCCAAGTGAGCCTCACAGAAAATGTTCTGCAAGAATTCACTTCTCCTTTGACTGGCAGATGGAGAGAAATGAAGAGTAAAATAGATGAAAAAAAACCCAATAATTAGAATGAATAAAGGACTTGTGAGAATTTTTTTTACAAAAGAGCAAAGATGTGGGAAGGGACCCGGATCGATAGATTTCAGAGGTTGCTCCCCAGGCTCGCGTGTTGCTCAGAGGGGATCATTCAGTTTGTACCTGCATTATGACTTGAACCTCTATTCATACCTTTTTAAGTGACCCCCACCCTGCCTCCCCCTCCACTGTCTGACCACGAGAGCATATATTTGTATTGATGCGGTTATTGACATGCCGAAGTTGAGCACATTTGGTGTTTGTGCTGATTATATATATATATATATATTTCTTTTGTTGTGCAACTCTGACAACAATGCTGGGAAGTGTTTCTTTCCACTCCAGATGCACAGCGATGGAAGACGATGATGTTTTGCGGTTTGTTTTTGACGTGAAAAATCAATAAATGTTCCGCGGATGCTGTGACAGTGACAGTGACGGTCTTGTTGATCGTTGTGATATTTATTTATTTATTTAAATTCGCTCCTCATGAATGTCTTTTTGAGAGGGGGCGTGGCAGTGGGCGTGGCACGAGGGTTAAGCACGGGACTGTGAGCACAGCAGCGCGAGATGTGCTTTGAGGGCAAGAGAGGAAGTAACGTTGAAGGTTTTTAATTTGTTTACAAACTGCGATGGTTGGCAGAGGGGAGTGCGCGGGAAGAGGGGAAATGAAAGGAAGGCGAATGAGGAAACGTTAGACGGAGTAACGGGCCCTCGCGGTCCATTTGTTTCTGCCCTGCACCCTGGGATAAAAAAGGGGGGGGGGGGTTATGGTGGGACGTGGAGTCGCGGCTTGAAAGGATGGACACACGCCGAAGAGTGAAGCTGTATACGCTCAACGAGGAGCGACAATGGGACGATCGAGGGACCGGTCACGTCTCGTCTACGTACGTGGAACGCTTCAAGGGAGTCTCCCTGCTCGTGTGTGCCGAGTCGGACGGTGAGTTAACATCGCGGGATAACTGGCGCCATCGTCGATCTGGGCCGCTCTTTCGGGATATCCAGTCACGATGTGCCGTACTTTTTGATCTTTAATACATTTGACTCGAGTGACCCGCGAAGGGGGGGTTGCTTTGCTTCGAAATGTTGCCCGGAGCCTGAGCTTAGGCCTTCGCATGAAGCGCTAGTCAAAGCCGGTCTGAGCCGACACGGCCCCTCTCTTTAAAAGGCGCAATGCCGTGGACTTTTATAAATTTCTCCGCTCGTTTTGTCACCACAGCACGACAAAAAGCCGTGCTGTACAAAGCGCGATAAATAAAAGGAATGAGGATAAAAAATTTTTTTAAATTTTATACAGAAGTTAAAAAGTCTCATTGTTGCTGCCCGTGTGAAAACTGCAGGATCGCTTCTGTTGGAGTCCAAGATTCAGCCGGACACTGCCTACCAGAAACAACAGGTGACCGACTCACCTTTGTGCGGTTAACAAGTTCGCCTTGACACGTATTAACATTGCGATGAGTTTGCGTCATGTCACTGAGGTAAACATTCCTGTCACTTGAACGCAAGAATCTGACTGAAAACTCTTCCACTTGGTTTGTACTTTGTCTTCTTAATGTTCAGCCAATCCAATGATAATACTGTACAAATAATAATAATAATAATATTAATAATAATAATGAGACGAGTTCAGCCGGGGTTCGAACCGCCGACCTCCCGGACTCGAAGCGCGCGCGCGCGCTCACCTTTCCGCCATCAATGGGATGTCCTTTCATCCGATTTATTAATTTATTTACTCTCCATAGCATCAGTGCTGCAATCCACCGGGTGCTTTACTGTTGCTTATCCCAATAGCAGTCTTGGCAGGAATATTGGGAAATCTGCTCGTTTCATTCATTCCTGTGCCGTACTGGACAATAATAATTGACTGCTATTGTGAAAGACGCTGAGATATTTAATTATCCACCAGCAAATGCCTGCAGACAGGACACCCGGCTTAACGTCCCGACGAAGGACGCAACACCCTGCCTGCGTAGTACCAGGGCGACGCTTTCTAGCCGGGTTGGGAATCTAACCCACACGAGAACGGCGAGTGGTAGTGCGCTGCTTTTGAGCCATCTGTCAGCTCGCTTCAATTCACGGTGACGGTCAAATGTGAAAGGCTGGGCTTCTGTTTCTGTCGTATGGGATGTCAAATTAATCGCTTTGATATTGTCTTTCTGACAGTATTGTACGGATTGATTGGGCAAGTTGGTTCGTCTGGGTTGATCCGAGTGCTGAGTGTCTTGGTGTGTGTTCCCAGGACACGCTGATAGTGTGGTCCGAAGTGGACAACTGCGATCTGGCGTTGAGTTTTCAGGAGAAGGCTGGGTGCGATGAAATCTGGGAGAAGATATGCCAGGTGGGAGTTCATACTGCCGACCTAGTTTCATCAGGGCTGGTTAGGGTCAAGTCGACCTCAATTTTGTCCTGCTGCTGCTGCTGCTGCTGCTGCGAGTGGAAAAACCCACCTGTGCTGACGGTTTATAAAAATGTAATCTGCATTTCCAGGTGATAACGAACGTGCTCTGCATCGACGTGTTAGCTAAAAGAACATGTTTGTAGTAATATAGTGCACTGCTCGGAGAAAGCTGTAGTAATTATGGTTTTGTAGATGTAGTGGTATGACTTTGAGAGGAATGTTTTTGTAGACCGTCGCTAATGCTGCGGTGACCCAAATTCACATTCTGACTTGGCCCTCTGCTTTGTAAGTCTTTAACAACAGCCTGCATGATTATTTTAAGACGCCACTTTTGTACGTCCTCCATTCCAGCATTCCTTCTCCGGTTATAGTCCTGCTGGCGATTTTTTTTTTTGTTTTTTAT
>CM068965.1:27220860-27233417 GCA_035128595.1 Eptatretus atami | reverse complement strand
TCAGTGAGCCGAAGAAAAGCTGCTGCTTGCCGGTCTAGCGGATGACAGATGGTACGGCAGAGGTGAGTCATCGACAAGAGATAAGAGGAATTTTCCGAGAGCGGAGAGATCTTTGATGAAACCAGAAAAAGAACAGGGCCAGAACGCTACTTGAGAACTCAGCCGGACAGAAGAAGGGATGAAATACTTCATGTTAGGCCATACGTTGAATTGGAACAGGAGAGGAAGTCTGCGAGCCATGAGTGGAGATTGCCTTGGATACCATAGAAGATGAGTTTGATGAGCAGAGCAGGTGCCATATACCGCTGTTAATCACCCTGTATACCTCATGGAAAGTTGATGGACATATACCCAAGTTTCCAATTTTTTGTTCGTGTGAGCAGTTTCAGAGAAAATGATGTCCAAATGTTTTCCCTTAATAATATGGCTGTGCATACACCATGTGACCTATGATGTCAGAGTTATCAACACACAATATTCTCCATGGGGAGTCCCTTCTAGGTTTAAAAATTCCATATCGATTCGACAAGCAGTTAGCAGGAGAAACATTTTTAAAGGCAAAATATATAGAGTGGTCAGCATACCCACACACACACACACACACCCATACACCACACACAACACACCAAACCACGCACACCACACACAACACACACACCATACACTATCCCCTGTAGGCAAGACTAATTAGTTACGAGAGCAGGGCGTTGAAATAATTCAGAACAAGTCATTGGCGATATTATATATAACTATATACGAGGTGTGTCAAAAGTATCCAACTTAATTTTTCGTGTGTAAACAAATGAAGCTAGGGGGCGTGGTTTTGTGCACGTATGTAAAGGCGATCCTAATCCCGTATCGTGATATATTTTTCCCGCCTGCAGAAGCTGTCAGTCGCGACAGACCGCCGATGGAGTGGGAGTGTAAGTGAGCGCCGTCGGATTTTCGTTTTTGACAAAAATGACGCGATCACTGTGGTCTCATCGCCAGTGATCACTGTGGTTGAAGAAGTTGGATCGCTTCACAGTCTCAGCATGTACCTGTGCGATCTCCAAACGGAGTTTGCTTCTGCTACGATCGTTAGCAGCTTGGCACGAATTCGCTGAGATTCTCCTTAAGCCCAAATCCTCAGTCACAATGGAATGAAACGGATCCAATGCTGATGCCCGCTCGTCTGCAAGTTCTCTGATTTCGTGATTTGACGATCCTGCCATCAGAGGGTCCCCACTTGGTCAATGAACGATCTCATTCGGGATGTTGAGGCCTACCAGAACTGTGCTTCACTTTTCACTGATGTGCGACCATCTTTGAAGCGGTTTGGCACTCTTTTATCGTGTTGTACACATTGCTTCGTTCCCGAAGGCCTGTTGAATCTTGCGGATCGTTTCCACTTGGAATCGCCAAGCTTTACACAAAATTTGATGCAGTAGCGTTGTTCAAGTTTTTTTCCGTCGATTTTGTCAAATAACGAAAATCCGACGGCGCTCACTTACACTTCCTTCACTCATCGGCGGTCTTCGGCGACTGACAGCTTCTGCAGGCGGAAAATATCACGCCATACGGATTTAGGATCGCCTAATACGTGCACCATAACCCTCGCCTCCCTAGTTCATTTGTTTTACGCACGAAAAATTAAGGTGTTGATCTTTTTGATATACATATATATTATATACTATATTTCCATTTATATTTTAATAATATTTTTTTTATATATACTGAGTAGGTCTTTTCAAAAATTCTTTTAATCTCAGAATAACTTGCGTTAAACCCCTGCTTAGACATTTGTCAGCGTGTCCTGTTATGTCACTGGTACGACACGCAGCTTCTTTTGTTTTCTGCAGGACAAGGCTTGTCAAGAAGCTTCTGGAACTGTTCGGCTCTGTGAAGATGTTGAGAAAACACTTGAGGGACTCCACCCACTGCATAGATAGTCGCTCGGTCTCTTCTTGCTGAACAAGAACCCCTCTTGAGGTTATGGTTCTCAGAAGACTACATATGGACGTTGTCGGCTGCCTCGAGTACGACCCAACGCTTTCCGCACCCACGCAGCACCGTGAGTTCCTTACAAAAATTGCCAAGTTCTCAAGAGGTCATTCCCATCCGTTGATCCGGAGCTGCGTCGAAGATCCACCAGACTTACCGCGGTTCAAGTACATTCAGTGACGTCGTGCTACCTAGCCGTTATTTCGAAGAGAACATGCGTCCACGCCTCAGCGTCATTCATTTTCTCTTCAACAAGGTGGAGATTCGTGGTATGCTGCAGGTAACTCCATGGGTTTGTTTTTATTTGCATGGTGGTTCCTTGAATTTTCCCAATCGTATACTCTCAAAATACAAGGGTGTTTCCATGTTTGGCCTCACCTTTTAGTTGTGTTCTGCTACTGTATATTACAATAAACAACCTTTTTTTAAAATTCTTTTCTTTTTAACAGGATCTAAAGCTTGTGTTAGAGCTGCCAGCACACACATTTCCACACTGATGTGGACCATACAGCTGAATGCATGCACACACAGGAGGTTTAGAGCGAGACAAACACAGCCACTGAGTTTGGGAAGTGCTTGTCACTTCTCAGGGCACTGGGTACCACAACATCACAACAATTGGCACCACTTTTATTCACCGCACTCAGTGGGGCTAATTCCTAGGAGGAATTTCTCCTCCATGGACTGCAACTATAGAGATTGTCCATGCTCCGATCCTTTTATATGCTGAACATCAAGCAAGAAAGTAGAAGTACTTTTTAAAAGTCTTTGGTATGACTCACATTGCATACTTCTCAAAGTATCTCTGGTTTGTACAAACAGCCCGTTGGAGCAGTTTTTGTCAGTTAAGCAAGATCCCTAATTTGGCTTGATGTTATATATTATTAGCCTCGTGGCTAGCATTGCAGCACATGAGTTCATTCTTACACTTTCACATCCATTCTTAAAATGTACCATCAAATTGGCAATATCCTCGATTTCAACGAATACCCACTCTCTTGAAGGCTCGTTGTCTGCCTGCGTCCTTGACAGCAATCATCTGTAGAATTATCAACAAGCTTGTTGTTTTCCATTGACACAGAAATGTCATCATTATTGGCCGTTTCAGCCTCTTTGTTAATCTCATTCGGCTCTCCATGTTTAATTTCTAGCACTTGCGTTGAAGCAGCGAATGCTTGATCATGGCTATTGTCAACAATGCCAAAAGACAATGTCGCTCAAAATATGAATCTAAATACTCGTACATATGCTATAGAACAAAGTCTTGGTCAAAATTAAATCCGCAATCTCCCTCATGAGAGTTGCCTTACTTAATATCATCCATCAATAGTATAATAATCAGCTTATCATTTTCATTCGACATCCCGTGTTAAAAAAAAAAACTACCCACGTTTTTTTTTTCTGCACCTATGCAGAAGAACAGAGCATAATCATCACGTTCAATATGTTGGGAAGTTCTGATGATGACGTCATTGCATGACACAAAAACACAAAATTGGCCAATTACATCCTCCGTATTGAGTGGATCCTTGCCGCAGCATGAAAGAGCTTGCTATAAGCAGAGAGACCGAGAGATGGCTGGCCGAAGTACCTCAACTAGTCCTCAAATCGACCTGGATACGACACAGAGTACGTGATGAAAGGATGTCAGAAATTTATGGGACACAATTTAAAATATGGTTAATCCTTTGACCATTCCTTGGAGGTAGAGTCAACTGTATCACCATTGGCCAATTGCTTCTTCACCCTGGTGGTTACCAAGACAAGAGCTAAATTAAGCATTTTCTCAAGAGTCCTATGAACCCACCACAATAACCCATTGAAGAGATTACTAAACTGGTTTCGACGTAGTTGTGGATGCCATGGGCATTTATCCAAATCATGAACCACCATCAATATTGGCAGTTAGCAGACAAAGTTACTGAAGGTCCTTGTCAATCAAGCTCAAGGCTGGATGGGTCAAAAATGGCCACTTGTCATAGACGATGCAAGGACGATAACATCAAAGTAGTAAACAAAGTCATTTTGGTGGGGGAACACAATCACAAAGGATATTCTCCCCTGATGAAAAAATCCCCATACAAGATAAATGCATTCTTTGAGTGGTGACAATAAGGAAATCTTGTCTTGATGTTGCTGGTGGACAGTGTGTGTTTTCTGGGCAAATACCTGGTGGGGGGAGTGGGGGGGAGGGTGAGGGAGGCAAAGCACAGAGGCAGAGGGTCAATACGAGAAAGGAAGTGGAAGAAGACAACGACACCACGATTTGTCAACGATGGCAAGTGAATAGGCCCATAACGACGCTGCTTCATCGCAGGAAAATGCTAATAATCTTGAAGGCCTTTTGTTTCCACGGCATCATGCTGAGCAAGATGTAAGGCAGAGGGAGCCAGCCCCAGAGGGGAGAGCAGTACTCCATCAAGTTGCAGATAAGGCTTTGTTGGTGGATAGGAGTTCAAAGTGTGCAAAGGAAGGGAATTTGTATGATGGAGGATGCCGCGGTCGATGGCTGGCTTTGGAGTCCACAAACTTTGAAAGTATGGCTCATTAAAATTAGAATTCATGGCTTGAGGTGAGATGCCAGAGCTTGAGTAGACTTCTTTGAGAGTTTGTGGAAGTAGATGGGAGGTTTTGTGGTCCACTCTTTCAGAAGAGAGAGAGAGGACAGCCATAATGTGTGATGTGGGATTTCTCCATGTTAAAAGACATATGTCAAGTGTTTTGACCAGTTTGTGATTTTTTTTCAAGGTCTGAAGAGAGGAAAAAGACGCCGCCTGCCTGTCTGAAGGAATGAGAGATGTCAAGCAGAGGGTGGGAGTGATTTAGCAAGTAGTTTAAGAGGATTTTCCGCAGAGAGTCAGATAGATCATCGATAAAGATTAGGAATAGGATGGCCCAGGAACACTGCCTTGAGGCACTCCAGCCTTGACAGGGAGAGAGAATGGAAAAGGGTGCTGTTGAGGAGCCACGTGTGGCTATGGAGTAAGGAAGTCCAGTAACCCAAGAGTGAGTGGCCTTGAATCCATAGGCTGAGAGTTTTGGAGAGCAAGGTGGGGATGCAAGTTGTCTATCCAAGCTCAGGATATGTCAGAGGACGTTCTAAGAAACATTTGAACATGTTTTAATGGCATGTACTCACTGATTCACAATCAAACATTACTGGAAAACCAGATATTAAAAAAGGTCCGCTTTGTCCCTGCACAGTGTTAACACAGACACAAGCCTTGCTTTGAGAAGGTGTTGGACTTACAGAGCGAGATTGCCAAAATTAATTATCCAAAAATCAAAAGACACAATCATATCATTACCTCCGCCACCAAAGATGAACCAGTTATGTTTCCTCCCTGTCTGTCTGTCTGTCAGCGTTTGTCTGTGTAACTGCATTTCTCAAGAAATTGGTGGAACAGATTCGCATGACTTGCTGAACAGGTTGGGTGGTGTGACAAGGAGCTGATCGATTTTATTTTGGGGTGAAGATCGATCCGGATCCAGATAGGAGACTTTTAAATTTTTTCATGATTCTTCACCATTGAGAGGTTTGGCCAAAAACTATATATAGCACAATATTTCAAAAAGTTTGTGGCATGGTTATTGACAAAACATAGTTGGTTGAGTTGGTTAGGTGACAGAAGAACCCAATTAGACTTGTGGTTCAGGTCGGATCCAGTCCGGACCTATCACGGTGAGATACAAACAGTAACTCTTTAGCGCTGGTGAGGTATGCACTCTAACCGAGTGTTGTTCTCAGTTCCGCTGTGTTTTTGTATCGCTGTGGTGGTGAAACAGTGCTGTTAAGGAAGAGCAGTGTGACATTCAGCGTCAGGCCAGTGCTTGCTTGGACTCACTCATCTGAACTGTCAGGGGCACAAGAGTCTCAGAGAAAGTGGAATTTAAGGGGTTTTTTTTAGAAACGGAATTTTAAAACTTCGCAGCAGTGTTTTGTCTACCCAGAAAGCATACCTTCTGCATCAGCTATTATAGGCATGCAAACATGACTTGTACTGCAACTGTACAGTCTGGTGTTTATCGTCTGAGAAATGCACCATCCAAAGCAGAGATAAAATCACCATCTTTCTTTTGCAGCCAATTACTCGGTCATATACTAATCTAAATTCCAATAACACAACCAAAAAGGACTGTACTACTTTAACACTGATAACTCTAATTGGCTCTGCTGTTGTTCAAAGGTGCAATGGTGGGGGGGGGGGAAAAGTTAGCTAAGAAATCTGAACAATTATGTTGTTCCACTTTGTTTATAAATTCCAGATCACCTTTTAATGTTGTCTTCGATAATGGTACGCTCTGCCTCCTTTGCAATTGCATAGTAAACCCATTATAATGTATAACAGATAATTTACAATGCAACAAGTTTTGATCTTTTTACAGTAAAAAATATTGTTGCTGTAAACTGTTGAATAAGAGCTATTCTGATTTGCCTTCCAGTTGTTTAGCTCTTTGCCGAATAAAAGCAAAATCAACTTCATCAATATATAAAGCTTTGTATGTTAATAATGTCTACACACAGACATGCATCCTCGTTATTTGCTTGCAGTCTGCAAGCTGCACACACTCATATCAATATTATATATATATACTATATATATTATATATATATATATATATTATATTATATTCAATATGGATGCAAACAAACACGAATAATCGTGACCGAAGTTTTCATGCTGCATCTTCAGGATAGAAATCGCAAGCCAGTGAAGGAGGAAGTGAAAAGCACGTGCTTATATACGCAACGTCTCAATAAGGTAGACACTGATTGGGTTCAACGTAATGAACGTCACGGTTAACGAATGCCCATTGGTTCGGTATCATCTTCACCTCGAGTCCCCTTGCTGAGCAGAGTTCGTCGATGATTGACGTTGCAGTCCGCATCCTGGAGAGAGGGGGGATGGTTTCCTAAGGTCCATTCACTATTTGGTTTACCCAGACTTCCCTTGATCTTTCCATGAATGAAAGAGACACAGAGATCGTAACAAGTTCCTTTTGACGACATAATAATTGTACGATCTTCTGTGTCTTCTTTCATCATGGAAAAGATCAAGGGAAGTCTGTAACAAATAGTGAAATGGACGCTTCGGGGAAACCATCCCCTCTCTCCAGGATGCGGCTTGCAAACGTCAATCATCGACGAACTCTGCCCTCCAGCCAATGGGAGCGCGAGGTGAAGATGATGGCCGACCAATGGGCATTCGGATAACAGTGACGTCATTACGGTTGAACCAATCAGTTCTACCTTATTGAGACTTGCGTACAGTTAGCACGTGTTTTCACTTCCTCCTATACTTGCTGCGATTTTTAACCCTGAAGAGGGCTGCAACGAAAAGCTTCAGTCCACTATGATGTCGTGTAGTTTGCATCCATATTGAAGTTCTGTCGTACCAAACAATTCTTGTTGATATATATATAAGTATATATTATATATATAATATATATATATATATATATATATATATATATATATATATATATAATATATATATATATATATATATTTGCAGAATTGCTTAGGCATCTGTGAGATTAACATATTTAGACGATAATTACGTTTAACAACTAGAAGGATGCACTATGTACCATAATGTTATGTGCTTTGAAAGGTGGAGAGAGATAGTGGTAAGATGTATGTTGCACACTTGAAGTTTGGGTGGTGATTCACTAATTGCACACCGTTTTGAAAAACTGAAATATATGTATGCTGTTTACAATTGTGATTCCTGATAAAACTTGCTCTAAATGCTTGATCGGATCTGGGTGTCAGTTGTTGGGGCAATCGTGAGTTATTTTGTGGAATAAATGGTTGCATCTTTGATGTTTAATGAATTTTATTATTGGGAAACAATTATGGTTGTCGACAGGTAATACTAACTAATACTATACTAATACTACCTGAACAATTATTTAATTCTCTCCTTTAGTGTTTTTAGAAAATTTTAATCAGTCAATTTCGTTTTAATCAAGTATTGAATGATTCATTCTCGAATTTTAGCAATGAAGGTTGATATGCCACCGTTGCCTAGGGAAAAGGGAAGTCTTAGCACCAAGTTTCACCTTTTCTTGGTTTTGGACGGCATCTACCTCAATGAAACACTGTGTATTTGTCTGTTCCCCTTCTATAAGACTGTTTTGCGTCAGGTTTTAAAGGCCAATCTTTTATCACAACTGTTTGTTCACTAGGTCTATTTTTGAGGATAAAAAAAAACTCGAAACTTTCCAGAATAAGAGTAACTGATCTCTTCAATTTGGAATTGTAGATGGGTGACTTGCAAACGAGCCTTAAGTCGGTGTACAGAAAGGTTTTAAAAATAACAATAAGTTTACAAGGCGCAGGGGGGGAGAAAAAAATTCGCTGCAATGTGATATGAAACAGGTGCAGAAGTAAAACGAGTGTTCATTTACAATATAGATGTCGAATAATATAGAAGATATAAACACACCTGACACTAGGGCCGAGGCTCAGTACTTTTGGCAGCCTCACGAGCTGTACGCACACATGATTTTTGAGACATATGTCTCTAGTTTTCTCAAATAATGCCGCAATTTTTCAGAACTTGGGAACAGTTAATTGATCATTGTGTTCCAGAGAGACTTATTTATACGTATCTGAAGTAGAGATCTCATGGAACATCCCCACTGCTGAGATCAGAGAAGAATCTGAGATGGAACTGAGGAGATCCCCACCAGTGGTTCAAGTATATACTTCAATTTTAATAAAATAATGATTTCGAAGATCGTTTTTTTATAAATCTGGAAGTTTAGCGTAAAACTTTTGGAAAAAAGCATTTCTTATTTATATACCACCCTTACACAAGCAATAAGAGAAGTTGAGTTCCCAGTTAAGTAGATGGAGGCTTTATTGATCACGCATAGACGCACGTCAATCGGTATCATGGAAAGCCATATCGACGGCCTCTTTTTCACCCTGATACTGCACCTTCTCATATGGCATGCCTCTCATGCTATATATCGATATATATTATATATATATATATATATATTATATATATATATATAATATATACATATATATATACATATATATTATATATTGTTGTGGGTTTCAGAACCTGCATGCATACAACAGATAATGGTCCAATTACAGTTATTACATTTATTATACGTGTTAGATAGTCCTTTCCTTTTTGTCTAGCGGACAACAGGGAGTGTGTTGTGATGATCTCATAGCTAGTTTGCTTACATCATTCCTTCTTTCATTTCGTTTCATATTCTATTCTCTCTTCTGATTATTCTGAGGTAAATCTGCAGCCACGTGCGCCTTCGCGTGAGATGGGCCCTCAGGGAGGCCAGTGCGTGGCAGCGCCGCTGCGAGGAAAACGATGACGCACGGGTATTAACAGCGGCAGAGCCCTCGTTCCAGAAGCGAACCCTAAAACCCATACGTGTGCGGCAGAGTCATACAGTGGGCCTTGGCAGTCCGGGATTATCTGACTCGAGCTTCGGATGATCGGGAAGATTGGTCGGTTGCATTGGAAAGGCCTACGAATGAATATCTCTCTCTATCTTCTCCCTTCTCTCCCTTCTTTTTTTTTCCTTTTCTTCCCCTCTCCTTTTTAAGGGATTCCCTTCCTTCTTTTCGTCTTGTCTCCTCCTTTTAAGGGGGAGGTGCAACGAATGGTGTTTTCACAACACAGAAACACAGCCAGCATGACGTTCATGTGGCACGAACGCGTCGGGAGGCGATGCGACTCCACGCCACGTTGGCGGATCGAGTGGCGAGTAAAAGCGGTGCGTTCCTTTTTCAACCAAATATCTGACACATCGGTGTTCGCCCCACGACACTGCGAGCAGAGTCCTGCGAAGCGGCGCTGGCACGTCGCGTCTAGCCTATGGCAATCTCGATCATCGCTTTGTCGCCAGTGTGATCGAATAAGTTGTCTGCTGATAGGCAGACACGTATGCGCTTGCAAACATGCTAGATTTATCCATAACATGTACCTTCAGCCTTCGCTGGCCCCGGATTCCCAGGTGGTGAACGTCTTCTCGTCCACGTCACGAAGCTGCGATCGAGCGGGGAAATTTACAGTGTGGGCCACGTTGGCGCGCGCAGAGCGGCGCATTTTGATCGCGCTGGTCGACGCCCGAGCGGGCATGCGGGACCTGGCCGGTCGCTAGGGCTGGCCTGGGTTTGCGACGATCGCGCACCAATTTCGTGTGGGCGATTTCGTTCATGTCATGGGTCGGAGCGAAATTTTCGCTGTTGAGATGACCTGCAAAACGAAGTGGGTGCGGTTTCCGGCCAAGGTTGCGGCACGTGAAGTCAATCGGAGCGGCCGATTCGGTGATGACGCTCGCTTCGGAGTGGCCCTCCGCCCCGCGCTGAAGTCCTAATGAAGGTCAGAGCGGTCCCTCTGCCTTTCTCTTTTGCTCTCTCGCTCTGGCCTCGCTCGTGCGACATCGCCATACCCGCCTTCTGCTGCTGGACTCCGCCTCTCTCTCGCTCTGGCTCGACCTCGCTCTCTGCACGATCCCTCCTGCTGCCTGACTCCACCTCTCTCTCGCCTCGCCTCGTTGACACCGCACGACCCACCTCCCTGCTGCCTAGACTCCGCCTCACTCGTCTCCGGCCCACACGACATCGACCCGCACCCACCTATCTGGCCCGCCTAACCCTCATCACACTCGGACTCCCCCTTCTCCACTCAGCCACTCCTTCACGAACACGTCTCCACACCGTCTCACAACCATTTCCACTTAAGAACATGGCGTTGCCTGAAGCCAGAGACGACGTGCACTGCGGGTACGACACAGAGCATCCCCCTCCCCCGAAAACGTATTGGTGCGCATGTGCAATCAAGACAAAGGTACAAGAGATCGTAGCTTCAACTCCTTTGTCTTCTTGTTGCATACTCCCTCTTCATCGGGGTGGTGGGTGTATGGTCTGGCGCCTGTCTGCTTAGTAAACTCCAGAAGATCATTTTGTTATTATTATTGTTATTATTTTCACGTTAAGTCTGCTGTGTGTCACCTTTTGTAGTTGCCTGTTTATTTGCTGCAACCACAGCTTCCTCTCTCCCCTATCTCTGCACAACACCACCCCAAAAATCCTGATCGTAGCCACATACCTTTCCTCGCCTATTGTTAATAAATTATTATGAGAAAATGTCCCTGCTCGTTTTTTGTCTTTTCTTCATTGATCCAGCATGGTCCGAACCTAGTTTAGCCGGGACCTTGTTCCCAACGATCGTTCCTTTTAGCTGGTAGTCCTTGCAGTGTCGCTCCTGAATCCGATCCCAGAAAAGTGATCCGATCCGGTAGAGTAAATCCGGTTTGGACAAGGCGTACGAGGGCGTGGTTCCCCGGTAATTAAATCACATGTTATTTAGGTAACGCGATAAACCCATAGACGGGAAACCTAGGTCACACGGTTAGTTATTGGTGTCCTCAAATCGTAAGCGAACCGCCGCGTCACGAATTATCCATGTGCGACGGCCTTACAATTCGGGAGTCTGGTGGAGCCGCGATAGCTTTCCCCACCTTGTGGTATTCTCCACCCGACTCCCGCCCGCAACAAATATACATATACATATATATGTTATTATATGTATATATACGTATAATATATATAATATTTATATTATATATATATATATTTATACCGGCCGTAGTGGCGTGCGCCTGTATCGGTACTCGGAGGCTTGGGTTTGGAGGATCGTTTGAGGACGGGATCTCTGCACTGGCGCGCTCTGAAGGTGTAGGCAGCCGATAATGGAACCCAATTTATCCCTGTGTGTAGAAGGCGACCAGGTTGCGTCAGAGGGCATCCGCGTAAACTGTGCCAAATCAGTACGGATCATAACGGATGATCCGCTGTGCGACCCTAACTGGAAGCAGCCAAAAGACGATAACAACATATATATAATATTATATTGTATATAATTATATATTATATATATATCTTATATCATGATTTTGCTTGGAAGTATTATGAGGCGATTTGTGACCTCCAGTGTTCAAGTTATATAATTCAATTTAAATATAGGTTTAAAGAGTTAAAGGCATATAAATAAATTAATTCCGGGTTTTTCTACCAGTTATATCATCACCCTATTTAACACTTCATTAAGTTCTTCATACTTTTGTCTGTGTCTTATGACGTCTTAACAGTGTTTCTGTTTGGTGATTTTCATTCTATTTGAGTACCAGGAAGGCAGGCCAGAGTAAAAATTATTTCGCTCACTCTCACCTGTGCGGTCAGGACGAATTCAGAGACGATGGTAAAATAGCAATTTTTCTCCTCATTTCTGAATTCATGTTCACCTACAACATTGGATTTCAATAATTTGTTCCCTCAGTCGAAAACTGATGCAGACGGACAGATATGACCAATTGCTTACCTGCTTTGCTTCGCATGTGCGAGGTAACATGCTCTGGTACTTCCAGTTGAAGATTAATTATTTGAAAGGCCACGAAAAAAGAACAGGGCCCAGAACGCTACCTTGAGGAACTCCAGCCTGGACAGGAAGAGGGGATGAAATAACTTCATTTAGGGCCATACGTTGAATGTGACAGGAGAGGAAGTCTGCGAGCCATGAGTGGAG
>CM068965.1:27195333-27210390 GCA_035128595.1 Eptatretus atami | reverse complement strand
CATGGTCCGAATCCTAGTTTAGCCGGGACTTTGTTCCCAACGATCCGTTCCTTTTAGCTGGTACGTCCTTGGCAGTGTCGCTCGGCTGTATCCGATCCAGAAAAGTGATCCGATCTCAGCGTAAGCTAATTCCGCGTTTGGACAAGGCGTACCGAGGGCGTGTTCCCCGGTAATTAAATCACATGATTAGTTAGGTAACCGATTAACCCATAGAGCGGGAAGACCCTAGGTCACGCGGTTGAGTTATTGTGTCCTCAATCGGTTAAGCGACCGCCGTCGTCACGGAATTATCCGCTGGTCGACGGCCTACAATTCGGGGAGTCTGGTGGAGCCGAGATAGCTTTCCCACCTTGTCGTGTCTTCTTCACCCGACTCCTGCCCGCAACAAATACATATACATATATATATGTATATATATGTATATATATATGTATATATATGTATATATATGTAATCAGTAACGTATATGGTATATATATCATGATTCTTGCTTGGAAGTATTATGAAGGCGATTTGTGACCTCCAGTGTTCAAGTATATAATTCAATTTAAATAAAGGTTTAAAGAGGTTTAAAGGCATATAAATAAATTAATTCCGGGTTTTCTACCCAGTGTATATTACATCACCCTATTTAACACGTTACATTAGTTCTTCATACCTGTTGTCTGTGTCCTTTATGACGTCCTCAAAAACAGTGTTTCCTGTTTGGAATGATTTTCAATTCTGTTTGAGTACCAGGAAGGCAGGCAGAGTAAAAAAAATATTTCGCTCATCTCTGCACATGTGCGGTCAGGACGAATTCAGAGACCAAGTATGGTAACATAGCAAATTTTTCTTCCTCTTCATGTTCTGATTCATGTTCACAATACAACATTCGATTTCAATGTTGTTTCTCAGTCGAAAAACTGATCAGACGGACAGATATGAACCAATTGCTTAACCCTGCTTTTCGCTTCGCATGTGCGAGGTAACAATGCTCTGGGTACTTCCCAGTTGAAGATTAATTAATTTGAAAACAGGCCACGACTCAGCCTTCCAGCGATAAATGAAATTGAGGTTTTGACATTTCATGGTCAATATGCATCTCTTGCCCCTGTCCCAGAAATGTGCACACCTGTACCTGTTTGAACTGATAACTTTGAATGTGTTTTGGTTTCTTTATTTTCTTCATTTATTGCTCAAATTTGCATGAAGGATCACATCAGTGAATACCTTACACTTGTTTTGATTGAAAATTCCTTTTGGAAGTTCTATTCCAAAATGCTATTGTTTTATCTAGAAAGAAAACTTTAGATACCCTGTTTTAATGCATAATTGATATTTTATTGTGTATCTTACACAGTTCACTTTGTTCTTTAGAAGGGACCCCATCATTGTTGTTTTGGGAACGTGAGCTTTGCCACGAAGCTTTTGCGGTCAACCTGCCATGTTGAATGCTCCTTGTAATTTTTCCAGGAGGATGAAAAGTTTCTCACCGAGCTGTTTGCTCAACTTACGGATGTGAATACAGAAGATGTAAAAAGAAGAGAGCTGGTATTTATTTTCTCTCCATTGATATTAGTCAGCAATAACCTAACAATGTTGTTTTCTTCACCAATTAAGTGTGACATAATTTCCTTCCAGGTCAATTTTTTGAAGGAGTTCTGTGCCTTTTCTCAAACTCTACAACCACAAAACCGTGATTCATTTTTCAAGATGTTCGCGAGCCTTGGTGTCCTCTCAGCACTGGAGGTCATCTTGGTGTGTTTAATGTTTTGTTTTTTTTTGTTTTGGCACTTACACGTCTTGATAACTTGTTATTACCTGCTGACACCAAAGGTGGACGGACGGAGGTTATGTTTCTTCCCCTGCCTGTGTGTTTTTCTGTCTGTGAGCAGGATATCTCAAAAAATTGTGGACGGATTCGGAACTAAACTTGGTGGACAGGTTGGGTGTGTGACAAGGATGAATTGATTCGATTTTGTTGAAGATCTGAATCCGGATACTCAAATTTTTAAAAGTGATTTTTAGCTGTGTCTCGCGTAGCGAATGCTGGCTCTAAGAGAGCTCCGCGTTGTTCTTCTGCTTCTTCTTCTCTTGTTCTTCTGTTGGTTCCTGGGTCTCTTCTCTGGTGAGGGATCAACTGCTTTAGAACTGCGGCTCTTTTATATAGCAGATCTGGATCTCCTTAATGCTTAAACAACCTGTAGGCATATCTCCGCATTGAGCGTGCCTTTTGAGTAGCGTCCATTCATGAAGTTTTTAATATATTCGAACATTTGGCTTTAAAGTTTCGAAAGTTCACGTTACTATATTTAAAGGATTTATTCATTTATTATGCATTGTAATCTTCTGTAATGACATCATTTTGCTTTCGGCGTCATGAACAGGAGCTCCCATACGGGCTCCGCATGATGTGCTCATCAAGGTCACGTAGACTGAATATAGTGGTAAGTTGTTGTTGTTATTGCCTTTAGGACGCGGCTCTTGGACACATTTGTCCTTGTTCACCATTGAGAGATGGGGCCAAAACTCTATATAGCATGATATTTCATAAGGTTAAGGTCTGATTCGGACGAAATGTGGTGGACAGGTTGTTAGTGTGACAAGGATTAATTGATTTGATTTTGGTGAGGAGCTGGATGAGGATCTGGCCTATCAGCATACAAAACGTCAACTGTTCAGCCTGGTGGAGGTATGCACTCTTGAGTGCCGTTCTAGTCTGGTTATGAGTCCCCTTTTCTAGTGGGGCAGATAACAGCAATTTTTGAGAGGAATTGCTGCAAAGGATGATCCAAGCCATCAAATTTGGCACATTTGTTCTCCAGGGGATTCTAATCAATCTGCTGATTGTCCATTTGAAAATCCAAATTTTGAAAAATTTGAAAATAAACAAAAACTTAAAAAAGTCAAGATCACGAATCAATGTTGGATGCTGGCTGAGATTGGTGAATGTTTCAGAAACATCATCAAAGACGTTCCAAGTCTGCCATGCAGTTTCTTCTCTTTACCGCTGGAAGGCAGACACGACGTCACATCCAGTGAACGCATGGAAGTATGGGATCCCTCTAGCTTTCTCAGGCCCTATTGCAGAAACTACCTCATGGACTGGAATCCATCGTGCCTTGCTCCTGGCCAAAGGCAATCCACATGTTCTCAGACCTAGTTCCTGTAAGGATGGCAGTACAGATATTGCTATGACTAGTACGTCCGTGTCATTAGCCTTAATGATAATGGACTTGCTACCATCCGTCGTTGCATCCCTGCGTGTACAAAATATTCGAGTGTCAGCTTCTTCATGACAACATGGAGACACAGCATCCAGTGACTTCCTTGTGTTGCTAATGGCATCTTCTCCTTTTGTGACAATGACTGTGCTTGTCGTCTGTGCTTCACACATCTTTTCCGCCAAGGAGTGAAACAGCTCAGTCTTGTTGCTGTCATCTCGAAGAAAGCTTCTCCAGTTACTTGGGGTCTTACTGGTTCCTGTCACTCTTCTTCTGATTCCTTGCCCCCTTTTCGACCTTGCCTCGACTTCAGACGACTTCTTGTACACATCAAACACTACGTCCACCCTCTCGTACCTGGCACCATAGGATTCCACCTTGGGATGATGTCTTCTTTAGCATAGTCATCAGATATCTTTGAAGTGCGTGGAGGTAGGGCATTGATAAGTGCTGAGCCATCAATGATGACTGCATCTCCCTTGGTTCTTGTCTGGGATGTTCACTTGTGCTTCAAGAATTTCAGCCAGCTGTGACTTCACAATCTTTTTGAAGTTTTTTTTTCTTTTCAAAATTGGATTTTCAAATGGCCAATCGGGCAGATTTGATCAGAAAGTCCCTCTGCCGAACAGTGACAACTGCCAAATTTTTGATGCTTGTATCATAATTTGCACGATTTTTCTACTATCTACTACACTATTCTCCCTCCCTGTTGAAAAAGCCTATTTACTACATACATATGTGTAGTATTCTTATTTGAACATATTTTTTAAGTATCTACTAGTCTCAAGTGATAATTTCCATAACTTTCGAAGGTCTTCCAGCTTCCTTGTATTCCCCCATGCCAAGGACATGGTTGTTGAACTGCAGCACTGGTTTATTACAAACTTGAAAAATTGTAATGTTCTTCGATGTACCTTCATCCAGAAACCTGTTGGGCCTTCTTTTCTATTGGCGGCTTGAAATAATTGACAACGGGCTAAACTTGAACTCCCACCCCACCCCCTGTTTCGTTATTTAATTATTCCACTATACTAACTGGGTTTGACAGTCAGAGACATTGATGGGATATTGCTGGGTTACCTACAGACCCAGATTAACATGCATTAACTGGCCCAACGTTGGGATAAGGTCAGCATCGTCAGCATTTCTTCTGTCCTTGTGCTGATGTTGGAACGAACATTGGTTTTTGACGAAGCACCAATCATGGGTGACCGAACATTTGCCCAGCGTCACTGAATCTGTTTGCAGTTGAAAATACGACAAAGTATCTTGTAACTGATTCTGTTGTTCGATGCTCGACTCGTCACGGTGATCATCACTTTTAAACACGGTCTGGTCTTTCAAGTTTATCAGAAATTTAAATCACTATTTCCCGAGCTTGGTCACTCTGTCATGCCACCACATTGCCGTCTTGTTTTTTTCAACGTTGCGAAAGCTGACCGCCAATCAACACAAACTTCATCGGTTTGTTTCGGTTGTTGATAATTGGTCATTATTCATACCATTCACAATATTCATAGCACTGATTGGACTGGCTGCTGTCATTGGAATAGCAAAATTATGGCCGTAGACTTGGAACTTAAAAACCACACATTTTAGTCGTCATTTCAGGTAGACCAGATAATGCCTGTGGTGGCTTTTGAAGCCACCCAGGAATAAATATGTATTTGCATTTTTTGTAAACTTGAGCTGCAGTTGAGGTACAACTGTTGTGTACGAATAATAAAGTGCACATTTAATCACGATACTTCATGTGTAATCTTTGGTACTGTCTTTGAAACACCGAGTATTATTTGCTGGTAACTGACTGTCACATGTACACTGGGGTGGGGATGCAGGGTGGGCAGGAAGAGGGGGAGGAAGGGGGTTAGGGGATGGGGTGGCTGGGCTGCTAACCAAATAACAGGATCCTGATTTCAATTTTTTGCGAGTAGCTTGATCCACGATATGCTGATCGCATCTTCTTTGCCGCTTAGTTTGTTTATTTTGCTTTTAGCTCACCGTTTAATTCCAAGTTGAGGGTTTTGGTTCAAAACTTGTCGTGCAGTAATGTCGCTGCATTATCTATCATTGTGTGCTGTTGCATCAGACCCAAACTCGTGCAGATTTAATTTTGCTATTCATTGTAAATTTTGAGTAACACTGAGTTTACCTCACCCCTCCCCATGAAACATTTAAATAATAGAACGGCACTCATTAGAGTGCATACTTCCACCAGGCTGAACAGTTTACGTTTTTTATCCCACTGATGGGCCGGACCTGCATCCGGACCTGAACCAAAATATAATCGGCTTGTTCTGGAAAATATCACCGAACCAAATAATTGACCAAGTTTTGTCATAATCCATCCACAACCTTTTGAAATATGCCAACTATCGTTTTTGGCCCTACCTCTCAATGATGAAGAATCAGTAAAAAAAAAATTCAATTATTGGATCCGAATGCGGTTCCAGATCTAAAAATTTCAATTCTTGGATCCGAATGCGGCTCCAGATCTTCAACGAAATCTTATCAATTCATCCTTGTCACAGACCCAATGTGTCCACCAAGTTTCATCTTAATCCGTCCATAACATTTTGATATCCTGCTCACAAACAAACAGACGGGTGAAAATATAACCTCCGTCCACCTTCGGTGGTGGAAGTAATAAAAGCTATAGAATTATATTGAGTCCTATAAGAATCCTTTTTAACGGTTGCTGCGATGTAGCACAAATTTATTTCAGTTGACACCAGCAAAAATATCATCTAAAGATTGTGTAAAGGCATGAACAATGCTCAAATTTAAAAAAAATAAAAAAGGTGAAGTTCACATTTGTATTAAATGATAATAGCTGGAGAATGTTGTCCACTCTTTCCCCTTTCAATTCATTTTCCCCCCAACTTTTGTTCCATGGGAATGCTCAAATGCAGGGATCGAAGGACATGGAAGTACGGGCAGCAGCCACCGATATCTTCTCATACATCGTGGAGTTTAGTCCAGCCATGGTACGCGAGTTCATTCTGCAGGAAGCACAACAGAAAGATGATGTAAGTGAGGTGGATTGCACCATTTATTTATTTTTTTGTGCATTTTGTGTTTGGATTTCGATTAATGATGATCCGACAGGATGATGCAGAGTAAATACGCTTACCTTTGAGCTGTCTACTCTGAGTTTTATTCCCCACCGGACTATAAACTGTTGCATTTGTGTTTAGCAGGCTGGGTGTTGCATCGCAAACTACTCCATCCTTCAGATGTACATTAAGCTGGGTGTCTTGCATTAGTTCATGGATGTTAAAGATCCCACATTGTCTTTGGCAACGAGAGATGGCGAGTAATTGCTGGCACCCTGAGCAAATTCCAAATTATTGTCTTGGCTACTGTTGGGAAGACAGAGACCAACCTCTCGGTGTAATCCTTGCTATGAGACTCTTCTGGAAGCAACGAACCTGCCTTTGGGCAAAGATGACAGGTGTGTGTGTGTGTGTGTGTGTGTGTGTGCGTGCGTGCGTGTGTGTGTGTGTGTGTGTGTGTGTGTGTGTGTGTGTGTGTGTGTGTGTATTTTGTTATGGACTCGGGGTTCGAGGTTCACCACGAGGGGAATTCCCCGGGTTCCTTCCGAATGCCCGGTCTGGTAGGCAAACGTACTGCGGAAAATTCCGCTGTCCGGCAGGTTGCTAAGCAACCACGAACGTCAATTAAGTTCATCAACTCGACTGGGGTTATCTGTCTAAATCCGTTTACCTGAACAACTGACTAAATTAACCGAGTTTCATGCCCTCAGCACATACTCGGATTACGGCCGAGCGATGCAGTGATTGTACGCTGGCTAACGAGGGCAAATCACATGGGGTAAAAATTCCCAGCTAACAATACATGTGGACTATGTTGGACCAATGGAGGAAAGCACAACCGAAACAGATTTCAAAGAACAACCAACAATCTGTTTATTTACACACACAAGCAAGCAATCATGGAACATTTATTCACAGGTCAAAGGCAGAGAATTGCATCCTTAACCCTAATACATATTCCTCTTACACAGACTTGCTTAGACAAAATACATATGGCCATCATTCAATCCGGAAGAAGAGACAAGAAAAACTGAGGAGAAAGAAAAGAACAGAGCATGGGGTCAACTTCTCTCACCTTGCACAACCCAATGGGGCTGTGCTGGTCTAAATATGCAGGGGGGAAAGCATGGGAAAGATTGGCGGTGGAGTGGCGATGTGGTGCGATGGGACATGCAGCTGTGTTTCTAAGACGTCCAGTACAAGTCGGAAAATCCTCTCAGGCATCCCTGGTATGCCAACGGCAAGCAGCTCCATTTCTGCTGTGCACACAGGACAAGCAGCTCCACCACAAACCAAGCCACATTCTGGGATTTTTATATTGCTCTCCGGATAAGCTTTTTAGGTGACTTCTGTCCCATCTGCACTCTGGGCTCTTTTCTGCTCACCAGACATGGCTTTTTGATTCCAGTCTCGTGTGAGCCTCTCTCCCATTGGTGCGCATCTCATGAGGGCGGGTCCACTGCACATGGGAAAAGTGCTGCACCTCACTTCATCATCGAGAAGCATTGTCCCGCATGCCGAATGTGGAAGTGCAGCGAAGGAAGAATTTGGGAAAGTAATTCGGTGCCAGACCGGAAGATTAATTGTTTATGGTGAGAGACGGGTAGTTGGTGGTAAATGATAAAAGAATGAGTGAATTTGAGTGGTGAGGAAGACAGACACACTGAAGGATTAGAATAAACCTGCGGGGTTGAAAGAAAAGCCGACGGGATGAAAGAGGGGTTGTTGAATTGAGCAATGGTGGATTGAAGTTAACCCTCCACCCAAGTTAACCCGTTGACACAAATTTGTGGCGGCCAGGCGGTAAACACCGACAGCCCCGGACAGCCGAGTGTTCCTTATTAAGAGGAGGCGGACACGTTGATCAACGGAGATGTCAACATGTGCTTGAAGGGCATGGCGGAGGGCAATGGCAGACAGGCAGAGGAGTACGGAGAATGGAACGGATACACGGGGAGGGGGGGGGGGGGGGGGTGGGGGGTATCTGCGAAACCCACTACAATTACACGAATACAGTTTCTTCAAAATAAACACATTTAATGAACATACACAAATATTTACAAAGACAAGAATGATAATAAAAAATAAATAACTCCTCCAGTCGAGGCTTCGCACACACAGACTCAAACACGGACAACGTAACGGGGATACAAAATATAAAGAAAAACCCTCCTTTTAAAGACTACTTGTACTCAGCTTGAGCCAGAGCTGATCCCCACCGAACCGGAATCGAGGCGCCTCCACCAGCAGGTGCACACGCAGGCAAAATGGCGCTTCACTTGTAACAAGGCAGACATACACCAGGCACTCCCCGAGCAGCTCCGCATGAAGGCTCAAAATGTCAGCTTTCCTCTTTCCCCTCAGTGCCACCTGCCTCGTGCGTTCCTCACACTGACCTCGTGTGTGCGCTCTGCCAAACTCTCATCCTATCCAGACGGAAGCCTTCCACAATCCCAAAATGTGCAAGTGCAAGTCTGCCTGCCCTCGACCTCGATCACACCGATCCCTCTTTAGATCTGCCACCATTCCTGTGCACTCCTTCTCTTTCCCGCTCTATATCCTCTCCAGGGCGTGGCCTGCTCGCCCCATACCCGGGAAGGCGGGGCTTTCTGACCGTTTCTTGTGGTTTTAGGGAGGCGTTTTCCACCTTTATTGCCTGGCTTAAAATATAAAAAGACGGAAAATCACAGATGGCAATCACAAACTGGGGAACTTATTCTGGTGAGTCAGGAAATAGGGCAGCAGGGCTTTGGGGGTTCCTGGCAGGTGAAGGCTAATTAACACCACACCACCCCCTCTTGTGGTGACACGTAACACTCACGCTCACAGATTCCCTAACTTAGTTACATCGAGATGCTTTCTACTCGTCCACAGACCAAGCAACTCTACTCCTACACAATGCTAAATTCCCAATTAAATCCTTCCATCGAACCCCACAACCGTAATGTATATATATATAATGTATGTATATATAGGTATATATTATGTATGTATGTATGTATATATATATATATATATATATATATATATATAATATATGTATATTGGTTCACGAAAAAAAAATTTTTGGTTCACGGAAAAAATTTTCAGGAAAATTTTTTTTCACGAAAAAATAAGTGACCACTATATTCGTTATTGGTGTGTGTCTATTGGGTAGTCGATCTAGTCGAAAAATTTTTTTTTTGAGATTTTTCTACCCTTATTATCAGTATTTCCGTCGATATGTGTTTGTCTGTCTGTCTGTCTGTATGTATGTCTGTTCGGTCCAGTGCTCCGTTAATACAATGGCATTCGATGAAACTTGGTTGGTAGGTTCATACCATGACCGAGTTATGTGCAAATGAGAACCGTTGCTATGGACCCATCCGTTGCCTAGCAACGGACCTTTAAATTTTCAAAAAAATCTCAAAAATTAATTTTTTAGAAAATCAAAAATCGGGCCACGAGCGACTGTGGGCAGTACATTCAGCCATATTGTCAAAAATTTCCAGCCGGATCCTATGAAAACTGTCGAGAAAGATAGACTTTGAATGAACCCTGGTCGAAAACAATAAAAAAAACGAAGTTCGTTATATCTCAGAGACTATGAGTCAGATATACATGAAACTGGTATGGTAGGTTCATGGTATGTCCTAGTTTGTGTGAGAAAGAACCGTTGCTATGGACCCCTCCGTTGCCTAGCAACGGCCGAAAAACCTCTAAATGTGGGGTTATTTTAACGAAAAACAATCTGCACGCATTAACCCTGAAGCTAGAATCATGAATTTTCTTGTGCTTAATCCTCAGGTCATTCCCCATCGAACGGCCCATCGCGTCAGGTTATATTGGGTAGTCGACTACCCATGTCCGCTACCGGCTTGTCTGTCTGTCTGTCTGTCTGTCTGTCCGTCGAGCATAGCTCCGTGGGTTTTGATCCGATCCTGATAAAATTTTGGTGGGAGGTTTATATCATGATCTAGTTGTGTTTTCCTGAGAATGGGCGTGGTGCGCCTATTATGGGCGGAGCCACGCCCAAAAACATGTGTTTTTAGGGGGTAGCCGATTTCAATTTACATCTTCTCCTAGGGGTTTTGTCGAATCTGACAGGGGTTTCGGTATTTGGTTAGCACAATGGCACCTGCATAGCCCCACGGAGCTCGATTTTTCTTTTCGTCCCAACGTCAAGGTCACAAGGTCACGAACTTAGAAAATGTCGAATTTTGACAAAAATCCATCTTCTCCGAGGGGGTTTCGAATCTGGCAGGGGTTTCGGTATTTGGTTAGCCCAATGGCACCTACATAGCCCCACGGAGCTCGATTTTTCATTTTCGTCCAAGGTCAAGGTCACAAGGTCCGAACTTAGAAAATTGCGAATTTTGATAAAAATCATTCGACCGCCCAAACTTTAGAGCTATGACAATATTTTTTATGCATAATCTTGAGGTCATTCCCCACCTAAAGTCTTGAAACCATTTTGCTCTATCTCGAACACTTGCCGTGGCGCCCCTTCAAGTTTGTTTTTACGCTGATTTCATCAAAGTATGGATAATCCGAGGAGTGCGAAATGCCATATAGCCTATATGACGTTATTATGTTCCTGGAATGTTCCAGAGGAAGTTTTGCACCAAAGGTCATAATCCTTGACCTTTGACCTTTAAAGTTCACAAAGGTCAAATTTTCAAAGTTGTGGGAATCGAACCGGGTTTTCGACCTTCATCGACGAACTAACTCCAATAAGCTATAGCACGTATCCTGTTTCCTTATTTCAATGTCCACAACATTGTTTTGTGACTTTAAAGGTTACGCAAAGGTCAAATTGTGAAATACTTGACCTTTGACCTTTAAAGTTCACAAAGGTCAAATTTTCAAAGTTGTGGGAATCGAACCGGGTTTTCGACTTCTTCGACGAACTAACTCCAATAAGCTATAGCACGTATCCTGTTTCCTTATTTTAATGTCCACAACATTGTTTTGTGACCTTTAAAGGTTATGCAAAGGTCAAATTTTGAAAGTTGTTGAACGAAACCGGGTTTTCGTCATTTTGCAGCGAATAACCTGTCACTCGTACCACATCATGTTGATCATTTTTATAACTTGGTCAAAAATTATAATTGTCTCATCCTTGACTTCTGAAACAATCTACATCGTCAAATACCGCTCGTGAACCATCGCCGTCTCCAACATATATATATATACATATATAATATATATATATATATATATATATATATATATGTGTGTATATATTGTTGCGGATCTGGGGTGGCGGGATTCTCACCCGACTCTTGGCGCCACCCTCATCACCGCCGTCTCCGGGTTTATAACGCCGGCTGGCTCGGCACAGGCCTCGGGTTACGCGTCTTCAATCGCGATACCAACGTAATCCTGGACCTTACCAGTTGGGGAAATAGAACCCGGTTACAGACTGGTTTTGTCAGATCTGAGCGTTTTCTGCCAGTCTGTAACCATTTTGGTTTTGTATACCAATCGAACAGATTTGATATACTCTAACCCACTATATATATATATATATATATAATATATATATAATATATATATATATATTATACATATACATATACATACATAATATATATATATATATACATGTATATATATGGATATATATATGTATGTATATATATTATGTATTATATTTATGTATATATAAATATAGTATATATATGTATATATATGTATACGTATATATATATATATAATATATATTTATATATTGTATATTGTATATATATGGATACAATTAAACATGACATAGTGACCGAAGCTTTTCGTGCTGCATCCTCAGGGTAAAATCGCAGCAAGTGAAGAAGGAAGTGAAGGCGTGTGCTTTATACGCAGGCCTCAATAAGGTAGATGCTGATTCGTTCAGCCTTAATGACGTCACGGTTAATCCGAACGCCCATTGGTCGGCTCATCATCTTCACTCGAGCTCCCATTGGCTGGAGCAGAGTTCGCCGATGATTCACGTTTGCAACCACATCCTGGAGAGAGGGGGAGGGGCTCCCCTAAGGTCCATTCACCATTTGTTAACGTACTTCCCTTGATCTTTCCATGCTGAAAGAGACACAGAGATCGTACAAATTCCTTTTGACGGCATAGTATTGGATCGGTGGAAGGATGAAGTTTGCTTCCCATACGTAAATGAAACGAGCTCCTACCTCGGCTCAATATCCTGAACATATCTGCATTGTACTGGTCTGCACAGATAGGGTTGGCAAACAGGTGCTGTGCAATGGCAGATGAAGCAGGTACAGTGGCCGGTGGTTGCTGGATATTTCTACATGCTCACACTGGTTGTGTTCTAACCCTCACAATCTTTCTTAGAATCACCAAGGGGATGTGTTGTTTGATCCGATCAGCCAATCTTAGTGTTGTGCGGCCAATGTACCGAGCTTCACATCAGCACTTAAACTCATAAATAACATTGCTGGTTGTGAGGTGGGTAGCACATCCTTGTTGACTGACGTCAGCAAACGGCGAGAGGTAAAGATTACTCGGGGTTGCACAGCCAGAAACGTGTTGGACACAATATGTTTGATTTGTACTTCAAACCTTCGTGATGATTGCCCTTTCCAGGGCATCCTGATATAGACTGGACATTTATCCGGACCCATCTTCCGATCTCTTGTCGTGTTTAGAAACTTGTGTGTGTATCTCTTAACTATATGCTCAGGATAACATTCTCACCAAGTATATTAATGATTTTGTCGATTTCAGCTGGAAGATTACACGGTGAAAAAATCCTCTGTGCTCTGTTAACCAGGTTATTGATCAAGGCGATTTTGTATCTCGTGGAGCTGGAGGACTCCCACCGAGTATACTGCCCTGTGAAATTCGGCTTCCGTAGACGGATGTTGTGAAACCAAGGTTGGGATCTATCAACCAACACGTCCAAAAACAGTAACGTGTTTGACGATTCCAGCTCCGTGGTAAACTTCAGGCGCGATGGAGAGTGTTGAGCCATGCCTGGAAATTGTCACATGCTGAAGTGCTGATCGGATCAACAACACATCCCCTTGGCGATTCGAAGAAAGATTGTGAGGTTAGAACACAACCAGTGTGAGCATGTATAAATATCCAGCAACCACCGGCCACTGTACCTGCTTCATCTGCATTGCACAGCACTGGTTGCCAACCCTATCTGTGCAGACCAGTAAAATGCAGATATGTTCAGGATATTGAGCCGAGGTCGGAGCTCATTTCATTTATGTATGTTGGAAGCAACCTTCATCCTTACCACCGATCCAATATATGTGGTCAAAAGGAATTTGTACGATCTCTGTCTCTTTCAGCATGGAAAGTCAAGGGAAGTACGTTAACAAATGGTGAATGAACCTTAGGGGAGGCCCCAGGGGAGGCCCTCCTCCCCTTCTCCAGGATGTGGTTGCAAAGTGAATCATCGGCGAACTCTGCTCCAGCCAATGGGAGCTCGAGGTGAAGATGATGAGCTGACCAATGGGCATTCGGATTAACCGTGACGTCATTACGGCTGAACCAATCAGCATCTACCTTATTGAGACCTGCGTATAAAGCATACGCCTTCACTTCCTTCTTCACTTGCTGCGATTTTTACCCTGAG
Organism: Eptatretus atami; assembly: GCA_035128595.1. Classification (NCBI taxonomy): domain Eukaryota; kingdom Metazoa; phylum Chordata; class Myxini; order Myxiniformes; family Myxinidae; genus Eptatretus; species Eptatretus atami. The sequence continues at coordinate 27,196,549 of CM068965.1, read as the reverse complement.
AGTGCAGCACGAAAAGCTTCGGTCACTATGTCGTGTGTATTTGTATCCATATTAAAGTTCTGCAGTGCCAAACATCTATATATATCATATATATATAATATTATATTATATATATAATATATATAATATATATATATATATATATATATATCAATATAATATATATATATATCAATATTTATCAATATATATATATCAATATATGTCAATATATATATATATAATATTATATATATATATAATTATATATATAATATATATATATATATATCATATATATATATAATCAATATATCAATATATATATATATTATCAATATATCAATATATATATTACAAATATATATATCAATATATCAATATTATATATATCAATATATATATTATATATATAATATATATATATATAATATATATATATATATATATATCCACAGGTGGCCTGAAATTCGCTTTACCCCGTCCCAGTGAAGCATTGTTCTTGAACTTCTTTAATATACAGGTTTTATTGTACAGTACTTAGAAATAATTAATGTCATTGTATCTGTATGTGCTCCATCATTCTTATGAGTCAGTGTTTCTGCATTCCATAGCGGGCAGAGGCAGAGGGGAAGAGACGGAGGGAAGTGCGAGAAATTTATCAGGGGTAAAGTAACTTTGGGCTACCTGTGTATATATATATATATATATATATATATATATATAATATATATATTATATATATATTATATATATATTATATAAATTATACTTAATATAATTCTTTCTAACCACTGACTGACTGATATTAAAGATCGGGACCTTCCGGGTGACGTAGAAAGCTGAAATTTTTTGTGCCGATGCACATCGAAGCCGGTGCACCGGAAAAAAAATCATAATCATCAAACAATATCTATTAATGAAAATATAAATAAATGGAAAAAAATGCAGGTGAGTCACCCGAGACAATGGGGAAGCATGGTAATCTTGTGTGCCGACGGTCATCGAAGCCAATACACCAGGAAATATCACAGAACCGTCAGAAGCACCCATAAATGAAAATATAAGTAATGGAAAAATCAAATGCAGATGAGCGCCGAGACAATGGGGAAACAGTTTGTTTGCTTACACAATGTTTAAGCATACCTCGCGAGTATTATATAAAGCTCTTTCAAACCACTGACTCACTCACTCACTCACTTACTCACTGATATTAAAGATCGGTACCTTCCGGGTG
>CM068965.1:27165004-27184940 GCA_035128595.1 Eptatretus atami | reverse complement strand
GAAAGCTTTTGCTGAAGTGCCATGGCAGGTGAGGGAGGTACCCACACCTAGCCAACTGGCATATGATGACAATTGAAGTCACCACATATGAGGAAGAGAGAGTTTGGATGAGAATGTAGAAGTTGGTCCATGTTTTCGGATAGTGAGGTGTGGATGGAGTCATCACTGTTTGGTAGACGGTACAGTACACATATAAACATGAGGTGGGAGTGGAGGGAAGCCGTAGCCAGAGGTATTCCTTGGGGTGTGGAGGAGTGAGGGCAGTGCATGGAGAGTGAGGAATAGAGTCTTTGATGAAGAGAGCAACTCCTCCACAAGGATGAAGCTCAGGTCTGTCATACCAGAGGAGGGAGTAACCAGGGAGAGATACTTGGGAGTCAGACACGTCTTGGGGGCGGAAAGTTTCTGTTCGGCAGATTATGTCTGGTTTGTCAGTGGCAAACTGTATGGAAAGATCTGAAAGGTTTAAGCGAAGGCCCGGATATTTGAGGTCCACACTGTTAATGAAGAGGGAGGGTAGGAGGCTTTGGGTGCAGGGAGAGGGGAGGAGGAGGGTAGGAACAAGGGACGAGGGGGAGGTAAGGAGGGTTGTTGAGAAGTGTGGGGGATTGCAGAATAGCTAGGGGAGGGGCAGATGAGGAGGAGAAAAGGCTCTGTGGTGCTGGGGTAGAGGGGGGACAAGAGAGGGGCAGAAGGCAGTTGAGGATTTGAGGAGGTGGAGTGAAGAGATGGAGGTGAGATGGCAGTGGAGGAGGCAGCTTTCTGGATGGGGGGGGGCAACTTTGAGAAGGGTGAGTGAGGGGGGTGAATGGTGGGAGAAGGGTGAGTGGGGAGAGTTGAGGAGAAAGGTGAGAGGGAGAGGGAGGCTTGGAGGGAGAAGAGTGTGATGGTTGCTTTGAGAGTGTGAGGGGTGAGTTGGCACTGAAATTGGAAAAAAAAGAATGGTTGATGGAAAGCGAACATTCATAGCAAATCATAGATTTGAACAAAAACATTCATTATTTTCTTTCTTCTTTTTTCTTCTTCTTCTTCTCTTGCGTATGCAGCACATGGCTGCGAGTAGCATAATTGGCTGAGGGCGTGGCTGTGCTGCTGATGAAACTCCCTCTGTAGCTCTAGATTTAGGCAGGAATTTGTAATTTGTTCAGGGTGCCGGCGATCGCTCGCCCACTCTTTGTGAAAGACACCGTTGGATCGTTAACATCCACCAACTAATGCTGGCAGACGGGACGCTCAGCTTAACATCTATCTGAGCGGTGGTGTACACGATGATGCCTCGCCATGTCTGCGAAATACCAGGATGACAGTTTGCATCTGAGCCGAGATTTCAACACAGGCTAGATGGCTTGGAGGAAAGTGTGTATACCTCTTGGCCATCCTGTCAGCCTCATTCTTTAAATCGATGTCGATAGCCTAGTCAAAGCAGGCTTACATAATTTGGCGACTAGGTTGCAATGTGTTAACCTCCATCAATATTTCTGATTAAAAAGCACCTGAGATGCCCACAAGTGTTTGCACTCTTGGGTTTAAGCATAGTCATATGTATTAAATAGATTCACAAGGAACTTGGATGTAGGAGGCCATTTGGCCCATTAAACCTGTGCTACATTAGCACCGTATTATATTAATTCAATCTAACAGTCCATCAACTTTCACTGGGTGTGGGGATGAGAACAGTGGCACAAGCACAGACCTCACCAGGGTGTTTTACCGATACAAACAGACCCAGTGTCTGTCATTGTTCCATCACCTCCCAAACCACTGGTCATACAAAGTTGAAAATGGTACCATATTAATCACCAAAGACTCTTGCTGGTACATTTATATTGTTTATTATCCATCGATCTCACCATGAGCTCTGCTTTCATTGTCGGTTGTACATCACTGGTTTCAATTCTGTGCTGCATGTAATTTCAACATTTTTGACGTGTTCGACTTTAGACAGATCTAGAGAAATTTTCCAGTCTCCACTATGTTCCAGAACAACAATTTTTCTTCACGCAGTTGAACATACAGATCAACGGTCATGTTCAAAGAATGATCCCAAGGATACACCTTGACATCCCATTCCATTTTTTTCATTTTAGTCTGTGAGAGAACTAGATCATTAATCAAGAACAGGAGTAATTGTACTTGGATACATTTTTGTTTGTCATTACATCTGTGAAAGTTTGCTCAGTCGTAAAAAAAATAATAATCATTATCCTCTTTGTTTGGGATGCTTGAGTGAGATGCAGTGAAGTGAGTCACCTGTGACTCAGCTGCATGGAAAATGAATGTGAGCATCACATACAGTGCAGATTGCAGCTTTGGGTCAGCATCATCATCTTTTTTTTGGAAGTGGTGTTCATTTTACAAGCGACTGGCATGCACGTTGCTCACTTTGCCACAGTCTTCACCTTGAGTGAGGCAGCATGGGCGTTCGTGAAAGAAGCTGATTATTCATCGCTGACGATATTTTATACATTGTAAAATCTTGCAGTTGGTTTGAATCAAAAATGCCTCGAGTATGCCAGTGGATCTGTGGTTTGGGGGAGTGGGGGGTGGGGGGGAGTGGGGGATGGGTGGGTGGGCAGAGTGGGTGGTGGAGGGGTGGGATTTTCAACTCTAATTCGCTATTTAAAAAAAAAAAGCCTTCTCTGAAACTGGATAAGCCACCACGTGTTGATTTAAACTTTTTTCTTTTTAATACAGTGATCTAAGGTTTGTAGCAGAAGAGTGAGTGAGTCAGTGTGTGCGTGTGCATGTTGTGTTGCGTTTTATTACTACAACACACGATGTGCCCTGCTTGCAGAATAACCTCCATATATCACAACGGTGGCCGAGTACGACAATCCCGGGCTTTGTTGGGTCCTGGAAATGCCTGGGACAGGAGTGAGAGTGGGGAGAGTGAGGTTCCAGAAGGTGACGAAGAGGAAACTGAGGAAGAAGAGGAGGAGGAAGAAGAAGAGGAGGAGGCTGTGGTTCCACCTTCGAGGGAGGATTCTTCACAGGACGTTTCACCCGCTGACCGTACAGCAGAGGAATGGACAGGTAGCTTTGGTCCTGCTATTTTGCACATGCATTAGATATAGTTTGACAAAAACAAGTTGGTCAAACTTGTTTAATACTTTTCTTCCTGACAAGGGTTGTCACATGCATCAAACACATCTGAATTTCCTGGTGTGCCTGCACAGGACGTTTTGAAATGTCTGAAGTACTTAACACCTACCATTTCCCATTTTTGAACACACTGCTTTCCTTTTGCAAAAGGCACTTCTGGATCTTAACACTCACACTCATTAATTCGTTCCATTCATTCGTATGCAGCTGCTGGTATGCGTCACATTTGGGAGCATGGCAATGCTGCTGATGCAGTGCCTCCTATAGATTAGGACAGGGATTCAGGATTTGGCCAGGCTACAGACACACAATGGCTTGTTCTTTCAAAAGGCACATTGTATATTTAAGCTCTGTGAGCAAACAAAAGCATATGGGGAAACCCACTTTAATACCCTTCCAAAGGATAGCCTACTGATAATTATTGCAGGATGATATTTTATAGTCGGGTCAGGCATCATACCAAGACTTGACAGTTCAAGGTTGAGTATGCTACTTTGAGCTGTTCTGTTGGCCATCCTGCATATGACTACAGAACAACAGGCTTGATTGTACCAAACTGTACCGCCTTAATCCCTCCCTCCCACCCCCCCAACCCACATTGTGTGAGGCTACAATGTAGCACCTCTGCTGGCATTGCATGTGACCCACGGATTATTTTCTGACCGGTTTGAAATCACGAATTGGACATTACGAGGTGTAATCACTGATGCCCCAGTCTAATAAATAAAATTTGTCATCTGTCTGTCTGTTCGCATTTTTTGCAAAGACCGCTGGGCCGACAACCACCACATTTGGCACACCGACCAAGTACGACCCGGGCATTGTCTTGAGGGTATTTTCATCCACCACCTCAGCCTTTTAAGACCCCAAAGACTTTGAGACCTCAAAGATCCTTAAAGACCCTTCAGACTCCGTCTGTCCGTGAAGCCTTGTGACTATGTCCATTAATTATGTACTGTTTGAATGTCATTTGCACCATGACTACACGTACGTCTATTAATTATGTACTATTAGAATGGACCTTTTAAACTTCTGACTGTTAAGACTCTTTAGACCCCCCAAAGACCCTTTAGACCCCCACCCCCTCCCCAAAGACCCTTTAGACCCCACCCCTCCCCAAAGATCCTTTAGACCCCCCACCCCCTCCCCAAAGACCCTTAAGATCTTTAAGAATCCAAAGACCCATAAAGATCCCTAAGGCAAATTAGGATTAAAAAAATTGACCCCAGATAAAACCAGATAATTGGCGTTCAGGCCTCGATTGCGTCTTGTGCTTATATACTGCCTGTGTTGTGTGTTTCTCCCCCCCCCTCCCCACTCGCCGGGAGCAATTGAGTATTATGTATTGTGAAGATCATTCATTGAGATTGTAGTGATTGTTGCCAACAACACAAATTAAATTATCAGGGTATTTCATCGACTTTCCCCGGGCTGCGCCGGGTACTTCAGCTTGTGAATAACAAAATGCAATTGATTGGTATATTTTGTGTTTCAGTCGGTGTACTTACCTAATGATGAGCCATGGTCATCATATTCTCTTTATGATACTGATTTGCCTATTGTCTATTAATGCCATTATCCTGTATGTTGTACATTTATACAAGTAATAAAAACTTTTTTACGATAAAGGATGTCGAGATGGTACGCCAAAAAGTATGTAAACAAGGTCGGGATTGTCACAAACCTTCCCTACATCTTTCATTGAATAATGGTTGTGCCTGCCAATGACACTAAATATGTCTCTCAATTTGGGTTCAGAAACACCACAAACACCACTTGAATGAATCCAGTGTGTGTTATTGGCTGCTATTTCCACAAGTGGGTGGGTTTCAGGAGGTGGAACGAAGGTCTCAAAGTATTCACCTCCGGTGTGTGTGTGTGTGTGTGTGTGTGTGTTGTATATTTGTGTAACTGCTTATTATTTCACTGGTCAAATTCATACATGGAAACAATCAACATACACCATCATTGGAAATGGATGGAGCAATGGACAGGGAACAACTAATTATTCAATGAAAGATGTACGGATGGTTTCACATGATAATTTCTTGTGACCATCCCTACATCGTTTCGCATTAAAAAAAAACATTTTAGTACTTGCTTCTGTACTTTTTTTAATATATAGTACTTACTGTCTTATTACAGCACAGCGACATCGCGCTGTTATATTTTTTATTGACTTCCTGGAGAATTTTATTTTAATTTCACCATGAAATGTCTTGTCAATTATGAGTGAAAACACTGCATAAAATATTCATACTATTATATAATGGACAGCAATAATCATAACATGTACAGCAGTATGTATGATTTTACTCTCCAACTTTCTTTATTCTCTGTTGCACTTCGATGATGACGAGTGAACGACAAACTGTGTGGCTGTGTGCGTGCCGGCAAGCTTCATGGACAGAAGAAAGTTCCGGCACTGTGTACACTGTACCCTTGTCGGACTGCACATAATATTCCACCATTAACCACAACCATAGAGGTGTGGTTCGGCCTTAAGCAAGTGTCGACACAGCCCCGCCCCCACCAGGCTGATTGGTGTTGTTATCCCACCTACCCCTCTTTTCCCCCTTCATATTCCTCTGAGTAGTTACGTAGTTATACCTACTTTTCATGGAATCCTTTCAAGTTCTGAACAAATTGAGGAGTCATGGAACTCCACATGATAAAAGCAGTAGATTGGTGTTTAAAACCAAGTACTTAACTGATGCCTGGAATGTCCTATCCCAAAGAGAGGATGGTCACCTGTCTCTGTTATCATCTGAGCTCAAGTGTTTGAATATCGGTATTGCAGCACTCTGAGGTTCGGAGACCGGATAGTGGCGAGATCATGGCGGGTGGTTACACCTACTATTGGTCTGGTCACTCTGATGGTTACCATGCCCAAGGAGTTGCTGTAGCTGTGTCCAATAAGCTGACTCCAATGTTAATTGAGGTAACACCGGTCAACGAGCGTATTATGAGACAAAGGATTCGCCACTCCTTGGGTGTCATTTCCCGGGTCTCTGTAAATGCTCCGACTGAGGTGAGTGATCTCACTGTGAAGGGCACATTCTATGCCACGCTCGAGTCTGTGGTTGATCAGTGCCCCAGGCGAGATACTCTTCTAGTCTTGGGGGATTTCAATGCATCAACTGGAACTGATCGGGATGGTTATGAGACATGTGTTGATCCCCATGGGTCTAGAACTGTGAACCAGAATAGCACTAAGTTTCTTGACTTTGCAAGAAGTCATGGACTGAGTGTGGCTGGTTCATGGTTTCAGTGCCCACAAGCTCATCGCTGGACTTGGTATTTCAACGCTGGCAATGTAGCAAAGGAGATTGACTATGTGCTCGTTGATGGTCGCTGGAGGATGATCCAGAACTGCAGGGTCTACCGGAGTGCTCGGTTCCTCAATACCGACCACAGGCTTGTTGTAGCAACTCTGAAGTTGCAGCTTAAATCCAGGAGAATGGTACCATCCCAGCCTAGGCTGGATGTTGGCAAGCTCAAGGATAAGAGGGTATCTGAGGAGTTTGCGAACAGGCTGAGTGGGGATTTGGAGGGTCTGGGTGCTTTGGGGAATCCCGAAGAGTTGTGGAGTGCCTTCAAGACCACCATCCTTGATGTTGCCGGTGGATATCTTGGAACTCACCAAATGGCGAAGAAGAATTTTGTCTCTCAAGGGACACTGGATTCCATTGACCAGAGTCGCAGGGCCAGGCTTAATGGTCGAGCTGAGCTGTTGAGGGAGCTGAGGCGTAAAACTGTATGTGCACCAAGGATGGACAAGGAGGCCTTTGTGCGAGGAATCTGTGAGGGGGTGGAGCATCACTGTGGTCAAGTGATTTCTCCTCCTGCTTTCAGGGGAATTCACGCATTGTGTTCCTCCAAGCCCGTCCCTCGGTGCACTGCAGTTAGAGTGGAGGGTGGTGGGGTCTTGACAGAGGAGTGTGAAGTGAAGGCCCACAGGGCCGGCTACTTTAAGCGCCTGTACCAGGCTGCGCCACCAGCTGTCGAGTTGGTTGACGGGGTGTTACTATCCCCATTGCTGACCCTCCAATCAACTGTGATCCAACTTCGTTTGTGGAAACACAGGCTGTGGTGAACCAGTTGAAATGGGGAAAAGCTCCAGGGATCTGTGGCATCCATGTGAACTTCTTAAAGCTGGTGGAAATGCTGTACTCATGTCGTTGCATGCAATTCTGTGCTCTGCCTGGAACACAGGCATCATACAATTGACTGGAAGAAGGGCCTTGTTGTCCCTCTCTGGAAAGGGAAGGGTTATGGCCAGGACTGCAGCAACTACCAAGGTGGGTGACGCTGCTGTCAGTGCCGGGCAAGGTCTTTTCTCGGATAATTCTTGGTAGAGTTCACCTCCATCTGCTTGAGCACCAGCACACAGAGCAGTCAGGCTTTACACCAAAGAGGTCAACGATTGACCGTATCCTTGCTCTTCGGGTCCTCACCGAACGCAAACGAGAGTTTCGACAGGGGCTGCTTGCAGCCTTTGTTGATCTCTGTAAAGCGTTCAATTCAGTGAATTGGGATGCCCTCTGGAGGATTCGTGGTCTTCATGGGGTACACCAAAACTGATCAATCTGATGTCTGAACTATACTCTGGTACTGAGAGTGCTGTGAGATGTGGTGGTACCATCTCTGACTTATTTCCAGTTATTATTGGGGTTTGTCAGGGGTTGTGTACTGGCCCCCACATTTTTCAGTGCTTCTATGGACTGAATTCTGGGGAGGATGTCAGAGAGATCAAGCTGCGGTGCATCGTTTGGAAATGTCAAGATCTCTGACCTTGATTTCGCAGATTATGGAGACTCTAGATATCCTTTTGCGGAGATATCATCCTTGCGGAGACTCTAGATATCCTTTTGGGGGCCCTTGAGGTGCTGAAGGAGGAGTCGGAGCCACTGGGATTTCAGGTTTCCTGGGTTAAAACTAAGATCCAGGCATTCAATGACATCTTCGATGCTGCTATCTTATCTGTACCTGTTTGTGGTGAGGATGTTGAGGTCATGGAGAGATTCGCTTACCTTGGCAATGATATTCATGTCTCTGCTGGCTGTGAGCCAGAATAGACGTCTAATTGACTCGATGAGGTCAATAGACGTCTGGGTCGGGCCTGGGAAGTCATGGATTCACTGCATCATGGGCTGTGGCGCTGCCGGTACCTGTGCAGGAGGACGAAAGTCCGAGTCTTCAGGTCCTTTGTGCTTCTATTCTTGCTCTATAGATGTGAGACTTGGACTCTGATCAGGCATCTGAGATGGAGACTTGATTCTTTTGGTACCAGGTCTCTTGGGAGAATCCTTGGCTGTCGCTGTTCGGACTTTGTGTCCAACGAGCGGTTGCTGAGAGAGACTCAAATTAGATTAGTCTGTGACCTGCATAGTCCGTGAGCGTCAGCTGTGGCTGTATGAACATGTGACTCGTTTTCCTGATGCTGATCCAGCTCACGAGATTCTCTCAGCGAGGGAGCCTCGTGAGTGGAGGAGGCCAATTTGCTGACCACGTGCCTAGTGGTTGCAGCAGGTTGATCAGCATCTCAAGGAGATGAGGATGAGCCAGGCACCTGCCTTGGGGATGGCTAGACGGAGGCCCCTGGAGTACCAGTGGAAAGTGGACGCAGTGACGCGCTGCTTTGGCGCATGCTCCCATACCTGACCTGACCTGACCTGACTTAGCTGAAACCAATTTTGAGTTAGGCTGTCTGATAAGAAGAATAAGTAATATTACAAACAGGCTATTTTGAGTCATTCAGTTTTGGAGTCCGTTTTGTATTTTGAGTTTGTGAGATTGTTATTGGAATGTTTAATCCTTTACAGATGAAGGGTTGGTACTTTTAGGTTTATATGTTTGTATCTATCTTTGTAGGTTTTGATACATCCGCTGACGGTCGCCGGAAGCATATTTTTGGGGTTGTCCGGATGTCTGGATGTCTGTCTATGCTAATATTCTCTTTTCTCTGCAACCGCTTCTCCGATTGACACAAAATTCTCAGCATAGTACAACTACTCATGTGGAATGTTTTAATGGTCATTATGTCATAGGTCATGTGGTGTGGCAGCCATGTTGGGAAAAAAAGGACAAACTTTGGTCCTCTATCTCCATGGAAAACCACTATCTCCGAAACCGCTCCATTGAAAAAATTTAAACTTGGCACATGTGAAGTTCTCCCCATGGGAAACGAGTGTTTTTTTATTTTACTGTCATTGGTGGCTTCGTTATGACCTCATAATTGTATAGGTCGAATGCATCATCCGCTCAGTATGAACTTTTTGAGGGTCATAGAGGGCTAAATTGTATGGGGGGGGGGGGGAAGAATTGATAATGTCATCGGTCATGTGGTTCGGCAGCCATATTGTTTTTAACATTAAAATATTCAAAAATCTTCTTCTCCGAAACGGCTGAACAGATCGAGGTGAAATGCCTATCCATGAGGAACAAAAAGTTCTCTAAATATGGTGTCATAGGTCACATGGTTTGACAGCTGTGATTTTATTTATTTAGTTTTTTGAAGAATTATAATTCTTTAAAAATCTTCTTCTCCAGAACGGCTTGACAGATTGAGAGGAAACTTCACCCACATGTTCCCCAAGCTTTTGGGATACTGTGTTCACAAATAATTAATAGTTCACATGGTCTGGCAGCCATATTGGATTGAACGAAAACCTTACATAATCTCTGTTGAACGGCTTCATCACTCGATGTGAAATGTCACAATTATGATCTAGTAGTCATGGGGAATATATACGTTTTAGATTTCAACCTTATCAGACCCATGGTCTGGCAGCCAGAATTATTTCATATTTTGAATCTTGGTCCAGGGATTTAAATCAAACTTGGTATAAAAGTATGTATGGTGATGTAATGATGTGAGCGGAGGCATATCTGTCGATGTCGCGATGTCGAAGAGTGCACTTCTAGCTTTCTTGAGGATTTGTGTTGTATTAAACTGATGGCGTGCCCATGCTATCCCTACATATGAAGTCTAATGACTTCCTTACACCGAGGACAAAGGAAGAGAGATTCCCTAACCAATTTGTGTGTACTTTTGAAAGTATTACTTAAAGCAACATGCCAAATACAGTTCATGACTATGCTTTGATGGTGTGTTGTTGTCTTCAGTGTGTGAAGATTATCATGACAGAGACTCTCTTGAGGATCCCAGCAACTCGAATTTCAAGTCTTTTCTCTCGATGAAGAATGTCGCAGATTCTGCCGCGGTCAGACCAAAGGTGACCGAGGAATCACAACCATCTGCCTCGGCTTTGTGTTCTCGGTCAAACAAATCTCCCCTACCTCCCCCTGACTCGACCACAGAGCCCGCACTTGGTGTGCCAGATGTACCGAGTTCTGCAGATTCCAGGGTGAGATTGTGAAGGGGGTTTTGTTTTTCTAATCACTTCGGCTATTTGATTAAAGACAATGTCTCAGTCACCGTTATATCATGTTTATTCTCCATAATCGTTAATCATTGTTTTCCTCTTCATCACCCAGTGAGTTTTGGAATATCCAATTGCAATGACTATTTGAAGGCAAATATTGTTACATTGTCACATTGCACCCTGCTGTGCTCGCTCTTTGAGATAAGACAGCTCATTGGACGCTGATCCCTAAAAGTTTTTAATCTTGCAGTTTATTTTTAACCAAGTCTGTGGGGTATTTCAACACGGTTTGCAGTGAAGGATTTGAAGACTATTTTCTGTAGTTAAGAATCTAAAATCGTAATGCTGTCTGTCGTCTGAAATATACGGCTGGTATAAAAGCGGATCAGGTTCACCTGAATTATTCATTTAATCACTCGGAAGAGGAATCGGAAATCAGACGGAGGTAAAACACACTCTGTGGGAACAAATGAGCATGTTAGTTCTTAAATTGGAAACATTTTTTGATATATTCTGGACCAATGTAGTGGGAGATTGTCTGTAATCTTCTATCGCTCTTTAACGGGCCCAACTATTCCCACCTTATTGTGGGTTCAACGGGGAATCTTTTGGCCCAAGTCCTTCACGAGCTTGCTGGCCAGATCTGACATTCGACTGAAGGCGATGGGTATTTGTATTCTGTTCGTGGTTGCGGCGATGACTTGCCTCCTCTTCGTGAAAGACAACGGGGGATCTTTAACATCCGCCAATGACCAGTGCTAGTCGACAGGTTTTCTGACTTGACGTCCTTCTGATGGATGACATGCATACACCAATCCATCATTGCCTTCCATGCGAAACACCAGAGTGACAGTTTATAGCTGGGTCGAGATTCAAACCCAGGCTAGATACCTCTAAGCTGTCCTGCCAGCCCTCCAGACCATCATAGGTACTGATGCAAACTATCTGTAATCAATTATGCCAAGTTTCACCCCTGTTATTTACTATTCTAACATGTAAGCTGGAGAATGCTGAAATATTACACACAATATTGTAAGCTAGCTTACTCAGGAAGTTTGCAGGATAATGATGTCGTGCAAGAGAAGTTTGTGAATGTTTTTTTTTGTAGAAAATGCCGAGTGTAAGTCCGTCTGTGAGCCTGAGCTTTCCCTCGTTATTTTTTCAGTGTGCATTGAGCTACTGCTGTCATTAGGGTGCATGTTCACATCGACACAGATGGATGTCTGAGAAAAGCGTTTCGAAACCAAAATAATGTGCACACTGTCTATGGAAATGCAATGAAGTGGTATGGCATTAAGTCTTTACCTCTGCAGGAAAACACAAGACTTGTGGACTATCTGGAAGAGGAGGAAGAGAGCATGGAAGAGGAGGAAGAGAGAATGGAGGAGGAAGAAGAGAGAATGGAGGAGGAGGATGAAGAGGAGGAGGAAGAAGAGGATGAGGAGGAAGAAGGAGAAGAAAAGATGGAGGAAAAAGAAAAGGAAAGTGCAAAACCAAACAACATTGAGATGTCTTCGGCCAAGAGACAACAGTTGGAGGCATAGAGTTTGATCCATCTGCCTTCTTAAGAACCTGAACTGCGTGGAATGCAGTTCTATGTGACACGAACATCCTGTTCTCCGTCGCTGAACCTGCACATTTGCCTACAGGCCATCCTTGTACCTTCTGTCCATCCGCTCCACATGGAAGCTTCTGGACCAGCGCCAAATCATTCCTTCCCAGGAATGAATTACTTTCATTGCTTTGGGTTTTTTTCTATCAGATAATGAACTACTCAGGGTTAAATGTGGTTCAGCTTTTGTTTCTTCTAGTCCTGTGAAAACGTAAAAAATACTGCTGAATTTTAATTTTTTCCAAAACAATTCCCCCTGCCCCTCCCACTTCCTCAAGCGATAATTAATTTGTTGTTGTACTTTTATCTAATTGTCTTGCTATAGGTTTGGGGAGGAGAGCAAGGTTAGATCGATTCTTCAAGTTTTCTAAGTTTGCGGGGGAGAAGGGGAGGGGGGAGAGTAGCTGAGTTTTTTTTTAATGTTTTTTTCTGTTTAGCTAAAATAGTTTGACTGGGCCATCATTAACATATTAGGTTGGGGTATGTTTTGGGACCAGTATTTTTACCTAGAGCAGGTAAAAAGCCCCAACTTATTTTTCATTCAGCCTTTGATGGTGCTGCCTTGTCTGCACTCGTCACTAACAACAAATTGAGCAAGTAAGGGAAAACCCTTCAACATCACTGTTGATTTGCAATGTAAAGATGCTTGTTTGTTATTTTTTATTTATTTATTTTTTTAAAAAAAACTACATTTATTGTGGGGTTCCCCTTACCGAATGAAAACCGCCGAATATCTTGCCTTTCGTACTTAAAAGAGATCTCAGGTTTAAATCCAGGATGATACAACCACGATGGAACAAGCACGTTGCGATATGCCGTGGCGCGGCAAAAGCTGCTCGCAGCTTGGAAAGCAAAGTTGCGCTTCATTCGTGCATCAACAAGTGAGCAATTTGGATAAATGCTTGCCGCTGAGGTCAGGATCATCAATCAATGCATCCGTTTGAGGCAGCTGCTGGGCAAATGCATCTGTGATGGCCCAGATAGACTTTGATTTTGAAACTTGTACAAGGAGGTGTGGCGAAGTGTTTCAAATGGATATATCTGTTCTGATTTCTGAACAAACAGCATTACTTTTTATCTTGAAGTGGCACCAAAAATGCTTTATTCACGGATAATTCGTATTTTGAGGCCACTCGACTATTCCCGAGACACAGGTGTGAAAGACTTTTTCTTGGGAACTGGAGTCGTCACGGTTTCACACCATAAAAGTGGTGTCTGTCCGTCATTCGGAGACCTTATGTCCACACCATCTCATTTATATTTTGATTTTTATCGAATAGGTGATGCTTTCACCAGCAGTACTGCACCGTCCACATGGCCTTGACTGCTCGCCTGCGCTGAATCGCGGCCGATGTGCTGAGCAGTTCTCCCTCGATAGCCGAACGGACGCTACGTTGCCATGCTCTGTGCATTGAACACATTTTTCAATGGAAGGAGTGCTGTTCTAATTTAAGAATCTGTAGTTTGTAACAAAATAAATAGTTTCCCCTTGTAAGATACCGGCCAACAGTACTGAAGTAGTGTATAGCTTACCATCTTGGACACAATGTTTATAGGACGGTGCTGTGTTTTATTGTTACAATGAAAAAACAAAAAACAACCAAAAAAAAAAACAAATAGAATCCAATGAGTGTTTGTTTTGTTTTATTTTAATTTGAATTTTGATCGTTTGGAGATTAGCAATGGCAATATTGTGTTGATGTGACCCCTGTAATTTTACCATGACTGATTTAACTGCACGAGGCTGGTATGTGTGTGCACACTCGCCCCTGAGCTGTCTAGCCTGGGTTCGAATCACGACCCAGCTATAAACTGGCATCCTGGTCGTCACATCAATGCGTGTGCTGTCCCTCGGATGGATGTTGTACTGACAGCTGTTCACCATCAGATCATCCCCCATTCAAAACCATAATCTTATGTACACCCGTAAACCCCCATCCTCTTCCCCCAATCTTGCTTCTGTATCCATCTGCATTCTTCCCCATTGTCCGTCTGTCTATTTTCATCCTTGGTCCTGCTGTTGGCATTCCCCCTTGTCTTTCTGTTGTTCCTTTTCTTATGTTAACGTCCTGATCCGTTCTGTGCCCTAGCTCTTCCAGGAGCCTTGACTCCGTATACCAAAAAAAAAACTGGCCGTCCCTTCTCCCGGCAGTAGTTGGTGGACGTTAAAGATTCCATGGCGTCTTTTGAAGAGTAGGCGAGCTGTCACGGGCACTCTGAAATCAATTACATATTGTTGCCCGAATGTGCAGGTGCACTGCATCATCCGCGCCTCAATAATGATGCAACCAGTGGGCTGGATTCAGAATTAAATCCCAGTCAAATAAGCATTCGCTAACAACTGCTGCACAATACTTCGCTAATTCCACTGCCTTCCTTCTTGTCCGTTTTCC
Organism: Eptatretus atami; assembly: GCA_035128595.1. Taxonomy (NCBI): domain Eukaryota; kingdom Metazoa; phylum Chordata; class Myxini; order Myxiniformes; family Myxinidae; genus Eptatretus; species Eptatretus atami. Next base: position 27,170,445 of record CM068965.1, on the reverse strand, counting down.
TGTTGCTGGGTCAAGCGACAGTCCAGACTACAGGATTGTTGGAGTATTGATGAAATCGATTTCCAGCGATTTTATAATCCCCATTTAGTAATGGAGCCCCTTATTACATGATTAACTCGTGCAATCTTTTGATTTTGGGGTACGAGTCACCTGTAGCTTCACCCTATTGTCCATCTAATCTTTGTTTTTGTTTTTAAATTCAAATTCGGAGTTTAATCATTATTTTATCGTGTCAACCACACATTATCCATGACGTCATTTCACCTTCATCATCCTTACCAAACTGGTCACACAGGGGAGGGACTAGCAAAGTGGGTGGAGTCTATGACCTTTTAAAATCACAATTTATAGAACATCAATTTTTTTTGGGGGGGGGGGGTGGAGGAACGGCAATCTCCGAGTGCCTCCGTGGTACTGTTGATACCTAAGATCTGAAGTCTAACATATTAATGAAAATTTCCAGACGCATATCTCAAAAATATTCCACACTATAACCCGATGCTTCGCTGACAGGGGGTATTAAGGAGGGGGGCTGAGGGAGGTGGGAGGGGAGAGAGAAGAGGCAGGAGGGAGAGGAAGCTAGGAAGAGTGGGATGAGTAGAGCTCTGCCTCACCCAATGTTGCTATACCGTGGGAGGGAAGAATGTGAGGACGGGGTGAGAGAGAGAGAGGAGTATGAAAAAAAAAAAGACAAAGGTGAGGGGTGGAGGTGGGGTAAGTAAAGAGGATGATAAGTTATGCTTAATGACCGAACACGCACACACAAAAACAAACTCATGTCAGAACAGCTGTACACACGACAACAGAGTTTATAGTGTAATCCACTGGCACATCTGCAAAAACTCTGATGTCCCAGTTCCAGAAAATTTGTTGGAAAATTAACCAAAAGTAATCACTGAAAACATGGAAGTACCTACCGCTCACGTACGACCTCATGATCCTATCGAGCGTGAACATCGAAAACAAAGCGTTGCGACCACATATCATACTTGGGTATAAAAAAAGAGAAGAAGGCATTGCTGATTGAGGTGTTAATACCAGTGGTTTTGGACTAAACGATACAGAAATCAAGAAAATGACCAATCACCAAGACCTCAAGAATGAAGTGAGAAGACCCTGGAAGCTGAAGAATGCCAAAGTAGTGATAGCTGGACCTCCAGGAACGATGACAAAGAACCTCACAGAGATATTAAACATAGGGGCAATACCCCTAGGCGCTCACCTGGTCGTGGCTGGATAAGATAACCAGGCAACCACCGGTAGGCATGGAAGACCCACAAAATATATAATGGAGAAGAAAGTAAATACCCATGGATTTTTTTTTAATGCCATGAACAAACCTTGGTACATCATGGGTGATAAAAGTTGTGAAGTTTCATTGAAATTGTGTGTGTGGCTTCAGAAAAGAAGGCAAATACATATTTTGGGGAGCAACCCCGCCCCCGTAGAACCCATTAGACCACAATTTTTTTTAATGTTGTGAACAAACTTTGGTAGATCACGGGTGGTAAAGATGGTGGTCAAGTTTCATCGGAATTGTATGTGTAGTTTTGGAGAAGAAAACAAATACTTATTTTGGGGGGCAACCCCTGTAAACCCCCTTTGAGCCAGATTTTTCTAATGTCATGAACCAAGTTTGGTACGTCATGGGTGATGAAGGTTGTCGTGAAGTTTCATCGGAATTGTGTGTATTGTTTGAGAAGAAAGCAAATTCCTCTGTGGGGAGGTACCCCACCCCCCATAAACTCCCTCTGTTGACCCCTTCAGACTAGGTTTTTTTTATGCTATCATGGATGATGAAGGTTGTGGTCAAATTTCAATGAAATCCTATGTGTAGTTTCTGAAAAGAAATTGCAAGTATTTGTGGACGGACGGACGACGCGCCATCCCATAATCTCCCTGGAACTACTTTACAGGTGAGCTAAAAGCCATCCCTGGGAATATTATAACAAACAAACTACAGTTGGAAGCTGTCTGGGGCTCAGCGACGACCCTCAAAAAAGCCCTCGGCACAAAACTTTGAGAACAGAAAACTTTACATCTCGGTCCATGAATGGTGACCCCTTACTGAAATGAAGCCCACTCTTGGAGGACTCCATTCCACATTCTGAAACCCACATATGTAGATACCAATCAACGGCGCACATACACACACACACACACACAAACCTGTTCGGTATCTGTTTCACCTCCAGACACGATCATATCACACACACACACACACACACACACACACACACATACTGAGACCGAGTAGGTCTCCATTACACCTCCTGATGAACCCCACCTACACATGTGGAGATAGCAGGCAACAACAGCAACTCCCACATATGTGTATACACACACACACACACACACACCTGGCCGATATCAGCAATTTTTTCAGGAATTGGCAGGTTGGAGTCGGTGTGATTACCAACTGCAGTACTTACTGTACACAATATGTACCACGTCCGTACCTTCAAACTTGGAGCTTACATCTATTTATCGTTGTGGCCTGTTCCAAGTCAAGGCATGGTTGAGCAGGCCAAAAAACATGGCGACTTCAGGCCCCGGCGAGGTTACCAAGGAAACGCCTTAAGACCCCAGAGAGTGACGTGGTCGAGGATCGCCTGATGAAGGATATAATTAAATAAGGCCGTTAATTAATTATCCTCAAAGGGGTGTTTTAATTAACCCAAACACCCAATTTTCACTCTTGCACTTCCTTGGAGTTTTCTTAGTGTGCATGCAAAGTTTCAGGTTGCTAGGTTTTATGGTTTTAGAGTTATGGAGGAGACACACACACTGACACACACACACACACACATTAACATTTATTAGTTTCGATATAATATTAATACGCGAAGCCATATTTTGTGGACGTATCTCCTCCGAAACTGCCGGACGGATTGTCGCCACTTTCGGCATGCGGGTGCTCTGTGGTCTAATGAACAGCATGGGCTATGTGAGATCGCGCCAGACGGACAGGTTTGGGATTTTTTGGCGATTTTCTAATTTTTGCATGGCGACCTGTGACGTCACCGTTGAGAGGCGTAATGACATCATCGGTCATTCGCTGACGTCATTACGTCTGTCGTTGACAGACCGTCACCGCTGATAGGCGTAATTCCACTCCTCGAAAACAGCGTCTGCAATGTAAAACCCTCTTCTGCACATGCTGACTACCTCAGAAGGTGAATTTCACACAAAAAAAATTTCACACAAGAAACATTGTATATAAAGAAATTCTATAAATCACATTGTGAACACTGGATATATATGACGTCATAACGAACCCTCACTTTCGAAACTTCGCGCGGAGTGTGGGTTTGGCTAGTTACTGTGGTATAGATGCACAGAGGCGTTAAAAAGCGCAGTTTTCATAGTAGATATGTGTGTATATAAATTTAATAAAGTAACAGGTTGCATGTGTCACAAATTATCGAGCCTTCTTGCTTCTTTAACAGCACTTACAAACACCACTCGCTAGAGCGCACACTTCCACCAAGCCAAAAAGAGGATACGTTTTGTATCCACTGATAGGCCGGATCTGGATTCGGATCTAAACCAAAATCTATTCGGCTTGTTCTTGTGATCAAACCAACTCATCCACGTAGTTTCGTCATAACTCGTCCACAACTTTTTGAGATACCGAGCTATACATCGTTTTTGGCCCCATCTCTCAATGGTGAAGAATCACTTGAAAAAGTTCTCGTACAGTATCCAGATCTTCACCAAAATCAAATCAATTGGTCCTTGTCACATACTCAACCTGTCCACCAAGTTTCGTGATAACTCGTCCCCAACTTTTTGAGATATCGAGCTATACATCGTTTTTGGTCCCATCTCTCAATGGTGAAGAATCACCTGAAAAAGTTCTCGTATCCAGATCTTCACCAAAATCGAAGCAATTGGTCCTTGTCACATACTCAACCTGTCCACCGAGTTTCGTGATAACTCGTCCCCAACTTTTTGAGATATCGAGCTGTACATCGATTTTGGTCCCATCTCTCAATGGTGAAGAATCACCTGAAAAAGTTCTCATTTCCAGATCTTCACCAAAATCGAATCAATTGGTCCTTGTCACATACTCAACCTGTCCACCAAGTTTCGTCCGAATCTGTCCACAACTCCTCGATATATCCTGTTCACAGACAGTAAGACAGAGATGAACATGTTATCTCCGTCCACAGTGGGTGGTAAAGATAATTAAGACATCTAGTTGATCATTCGTTATCTCTCTGTCGGCACACACGGTATATAACAAGTTTGTTGGATTCTTCTCATCGTTTTAAAACATAAAAATATTAATTATATGTTTAAATCAATATTGCATTTCTCCGTCATGGAAATTGTGTTCGTAGTTCGTACTTCGTTCACAGTCTCTCAAATATCCCTCTGACTTACTGTGTGTTTATTGTGACATTGTAACTTCAAATTCTTGTGGAAATAACGAGATACACAGTACTCTGTTTTGCTTCCCTTTTGTTTAACTGATATGACACCGTTTATTGTAAGGAGGGCTTTATGACGCTGCATTTGGATAACTAAGTCAACGTCGGGGGAGAAGGAGGGAGAAGAGGCATGGATGAACGCAGTGCAGGACGCAACATGTGAGCTGAGACGGGGTGAAAGCCACTCTGTGCTGGTGCAGTGAGTCAGAAACGCGTCCGTGGATTGATTACTTTACACGGGGAGAGGGATCTGCTAATAAAGGGTTTATAAAGCCGATGTTGATTGGCTGAAATTGGTTACCAATGTAGCAATTGACAGTGTTTTATGCAGTGGCTAGCTCTGTGTTTTTTTAGGGTGTGTGTGTGTGTGTGTGTTTTATAAACACACATAACATAATTGTCATCAGCGAAGCCGGATGGAGGTGATGTTTTCACCTCTGTCTGTCTGTTTGTGAACAGGATATCTCAAAAAGTTGTGGACGGATTCAAACGAAATTTGGTAGAGAGCTTGAGTACATGACAAGGACGAAATGATTAGATGTTGCTGAAGATGCGAGTCCGGATCTGGATCCGAGAATTTGAAAAGTGATTTTTCACCATTGAGAGAGAGAGAGAGAGAGAGAGAGAGAGAGAGAGAGAGAGAGAGAGAGAGACAAAAAAACGATATATAGCATGATTTCTGAAAAAGGTATGGGCGGATTGGAACGAAACTTGGTGGATGAGTTGGTTAGGTGACAAGAACAAGCCGATTAAATTTTAGTTTACGTCTGAATCCTGATCCAGCCTTTCAGTGGGATACAAAATGTAAACTTATCAGTCTGGTTTAGAAGGTGTGCGTTCTACCGAGTAGCTGTTGTAGTTTGAGAAGTGTCTGTTTGACTTGTTTGCACTCCCCCTGAACCGCTGGACAGATTGAATTGAAAACTGGTGGTTGTACACAGCGTCTGCAAATCCATACTATCCCTGGGGTTCAGGGTGTCATGAGGACCCCAGGTGTGTGTGTGT
>CM068965.1:27136851-27155402 GCA_035128595.1 Eptatretus atami | reverse complement strand
TTATATGACAGAGGACTCTCTTGAGGATTCCCAGCAACTCGAATTTCAAGTCTTTTCTCTCGAGAAGAAGAATTCGCAGATTCTTGCCGCGCGGTCAGACCAAAGGTGGACCGAGGAATCACAACACTGCCTCGGCTTTGTGTTTTCTCGGTCAACAAATTCCCCACCTCCCCCTGACTCGACCACAGAGCCCGCACTTGGTTGTGCCAGATGTACCGAGTTCTGGTCGATTCCAGGGGAGATTGTGAAGGGGTTTTGTTTTCTAATCACTTCGGCTATTTGATTAAAGACAATGGGTTCTCAGTCACCGTTATATCATGTTTATTCTCCATAATCGTTAATCATTGTTTCCTTTCTCCACCCAGTGAGTTTGGAATATCCAATCTGCATGACTATTGAAGGCAAATATTGTTACATTGTCACATTGCACGCCTTCTGTGCTCGCTCTTTGAGATAAGACAGCTCATTGGACGCTATCCCTAAAATTTTTAATCTTGCAGTTATATTTTTAACCAAGTCTGGGTATTTTCAAACACGGTTGCAGTGAAAGGAATTTGAAACTCATTTTCGGTATAAAGAAATCTTAAAATCGTAATGCGCTGTCGTCTGAAATATACGGCTGGTATAAAAGCGATCAGGTTCACCTGAATTATCATTTAATCACTCGGAAAGGAATCCGAAATCAGACGGGGGTAAAACAACTCTGTGAACAAAGAGCATGGTTAGTTTCTTAATGGAAACATGTTTTTATATATTCTGGACCAATTGTAGTGAGATTGTCTGTTAATCTTCTATCGCACTCTTTAAACGGGCCCAAACTTTTTATTATCCCCAACCCTTATTGTGGGTTCAACGGGGAATCTTTTGCCCAAGTCCTTCACGAGCTTGCTGGCCAGATCTGACATTCGACTGAAGCGATGGGTATTTTTATTCTGTCGTGGTGCTGGCGGATGACTTGCCTCCTCTTCGTGAAAGACAACGGGGGATCTTTACATCGCCAAGACAGTGCTAGTCGACAGTTTCTGACTTGACGTCCTTCTGATGGATGACATGCATACACCAATCCATCATTGCCTTCCATGCGAAACACCAGAGTGACAGTTTATAGCTGGGTCGAGATTCAAACCCAGGCTAGATACCTCTAAGCTGTCCTGCCAGCCCTCCAGACCATTAGGTACTGATGCAAACTATCTGTAATCAATTATGCCAAGTTTCACCCCTGTTATTTACTATTCTAACATGTAAGCTGGAAATGCTGAAATATACACACAATATGTAAGCTAGCTTACTCAGGAAGTTTGCAGGATAATGATGTCTGTGCAAGAGAAGTTTGTGAATGTTTTTTTTGTAGAAAATGCCGAGTGTAAGTCCGTCTGTGAGCCTGAGCTTTCCCTCGTATTTTTTCAGTGTGCATTGAGCTACTGCTGTCATTAGGTGGCATGTTCACATCGACACAGATGGATGTCTGAGAAAGCGTTTCGAAACCAAAATAATGTGCACACTGTCTATGGAAATGCAATGAAGTGGTATGCATTAAGTCTTTACCTCTGCAGGAAAACACAAGACTTGTGACTATCTGGAAGAGAGGGAAGAGAGCATGGAAGAGGAGGAAGAGAGAATGGAGAGGAAAAGAAGAGAGAATGGAGGAGGAGGATGAAGAGGAGGAGAAGAAGAGGATGAGGAGGAAGAAGGAGAAGAAAAGATGGAGGAAAAAGAAAAGGAAAGTGCAAAACCCAAACAACATTGAGATGTCTTCGCCAAGAGACAACAGTTGGAGCTATGAGTTTGATCCATCTGCCTTCTTAAGAACTGAACTGCGTGGAATGCAGTTCTATGTGACACGAACATCCTGTTCTCCGTCGCTGAACCTGCACATTTGCCTACAGGCCATCCTTGTACCTTCTGTCATCGCTCCACATGGAAGCTTCTGGACCAGCGCCAAATCATTCCTTCCCAGGAATGAATTACTTTCATTGCTTTGGGTTTTTTTCTATCAGATAATGAACTACTCAGGGTTAAATGTGGTTCAGCTTTTGTTTCTTCTAGTCCTGTGAAACGTAAAAAATACTGCTGAATTTTAATTTTTTCCAAAACAATTCCCCTGCCCCTCCCACTTCTCAAGCGATAATTAATTTGTTGTTGTACTTTTATCTTAATTGTCTGCTATAGGTTTGGGGAGGAGAGCAAGGTTAGATCGATTCTTCAAGTTTTCTAAGTTTGCGGGGGAGAAGGGGAGGGGGGAGAGTAGCTGAGTTTTTTTTTAATGTTTTTTTCTGTTTAGCTAAAATAGTTTGACTGGGCCATCATTAACATATTAGGTTGGGGTATGTTTTGGACCAGTATTTTACCTAGAGCAGGTAAAAGCCCCAACTATTTTCATTCAGCCTTTGATGGTGCTGCCTTGTCTGCACTCGTCACTAACAACAAATTGAGCAAGTAAGGGAAAACCCTTCAACATCACTGTTGATTTGCAATGTAAAAGTGCTTGTTTGTTATTTTTTATTTATTTATTTTTTTAAAAAACTACATTTATTGTGGGGTTCCCCTTACCGAATGAAAACCGCCGAATATCTTGCCTTTCGTACTTAAAAAGATCTTCAGGTTTAAATCCAGGATGATCAACCACGATGGAACAAGCACGTTGCGATATGCCGTGGCGCGGCAAAAGCTGCTCGCAGCTTGGAAAGCAAAGTGCGCTTCATTTCGTGCATCAACAAGTGAGCAATTTGGATAATGCTTTGCCCTGAGGTCAGGATCATCAATCAATGCATCCGTTTGAGGCAGCTTGCTGGGCAAATGCATCTGTGATGGCCCAGATAGACTTTGATTTGAAACTTGTACAAGGAGGTGTGGCGAAGTGTTTTCAAATGGATATATCTGTTCTGATTCTGAACAAACAGCATTACTTTTATCTTGAAGTGGCACCAAAAATGCTTTATTCACGGTAATTCGTATTTGAGGCCATCGACTATTCCCGAGACACAGTGTGAAAGACTTTTCTTGGAACTGGAGTCGTCACGGTTTCACACCATAAAATGGTGTCTGTCCGTCATTCGGAGACTTATTTCCACACCATCTCATTTATTATTTTGATTTTTATCGAATAGGTGATGCTTTCACCAGCAGTACTGCACCGTCCACATGGCCTTACTGCTCGCCTGCGCTGAATCGCGGCCGATGTGCTGAGCAGTTCTCCCTCGATAGCCGAACGGACGCTACGTTGCCATCTCTGTGCATTGAACACATTTTTCAATGGAAGGAGTGCTGTTCTAATTTAAGAATCTGTAGTTTGTAACAAAATAAATAGTTTCCCCTTGTAAGATACCGGCCAACAGTACTGAAGTAGTGTATAGCTTACCATCTTGGACACAATGTTTATAGGACGGTGCGTGTTTTTATTGTTACAATGAAAAAACAAAAAACAACCAAAAAAAAAACAAATAGAATCCAATGAGTGTTTGTTTTGTTTTATTTTATTGAATTTTGATCGTTTGGAGATTAGCAATGGCAATATTGTGTTGATGTGACCCCTGTAATTTTACCATGACTGATTTAAACTGCACGAGGCTGGTATGTGTGTGCACACTCGCCCCTGAGCTGTCTAGCCTGGGTTCGAATCACGACCCAGCTATAAACTGGCATCCTGGTCGTCACATCAATGCGTGTGCGTGTCCGCGGATGGATGTTGACTGACAGCTGTTTCACCATCAGATCATCCCCATTCAAAACCATAATCTTATGTACACCCGTAAACCCCACCTCTCCCCCAATCTTGCTTCTGTATCCATCTGCATTCTTCCCATTGCCGTCTGTCTATTTTCATCCTGGTCCTGCTGTGTGCATTTCCCCTTGTCTTTCTGTTGTTCCTTTCTTATGTTAACGTCCTGATCGTTCTGTGCCCTAGCTCTTCCAGGAGCCTTGACTCCGTATACCAAAAAAAAAACTGGCCGTCCCTTCTCCCGGCAGTAGTTGGTGGACGTTAAAGATTCCATGGCTCTTTTGAAGAGTAGGCAGCTGTCACGGGCACTCTGAAATAATTACATATTGTTGCCGAATGTGCAGGTGCACTGCATCATCCGCGGCCTCAATAATGATGCAACCAGTGGGCTGGATTCAGAATTAAATCCCAGTCCAATAAGCATTCGCTAACTGCTGCACATACTTCGCTAATTCCACTGCCTTCCTTCTTGTCCGTTTTCCTGTTGCTGGGTCAAGCGACAGTCCAGACTACAGGATTGTTGGAGATTTGATGAAATCGATTTCCAGCGATTTTATAATCCCATTTAGTAATGGAGCCCCTTATTACATGATTAACTCGTGCAATCTTTTGATTTTGGGGTACGAGTCACCTGTAGCTTCACCCTATTGTCCATCTAATCTTGTTTTTGTTTTTAAATTCAAATTCGGAGTTTAATCATTATTTTATCGTGTCAACCACACATTATCCATGACGTCATTTCACCTTCATCATCCTTACCAAACTGGTCACACAGGGAGGGACTAGCAAAGTGGGTGGAGTCTATGACTTTTAAAATCACAATTTATAGAACATCAATTTTTTTTGGGGGGGGGGTGGAGGAACGGCAATCTCCGAGTGCCTCCGTGGTACTGTTGATACCTAAGATCTGAAGTCTAACATATTAATGAAAATTTCCAGACGCATATCTCAAAAATATTCCACACTATAACCCGATGCTTCGCTGACAGGGGGTATTAAGGAGGGGGGCTGAGGGAGGTGGGAGGGGAGAGAGAAGAGGCAGGAGGGAGAGGAAGCTAGGAAGAGTGGATGAGTAGAGCTCTGCCTCACCAATGTTGCTATACCGTGGGAGGGAGAATGTGAGGACGGGGTGAGAGAGAGAGAGGATATGAAAAAAAAAAGACAAAGGTGAGGGTGGAGGTGGGGTAAGTAAGAGGATGATAAGTTATGCTTAATGACCGAACACGCACACACAAAAACAAACTCATGTAGAACAGCTGTACACACGACAACAGAGTTTATAGTGTAATCCACTGCACATCTGAAAAACTCTGATGTCCCAGTTCCAGAAAATTTGTTGGAAAATTAACAAAAGTAATCACTGAAAACATGGAAGTACCTACCGCTCACGTACGACCTCATGATCCTATCGAGCGTGAACATCGAAAACAAAGCGTTGCGACCACATATCATACTTGGGTATAAAAAAAGAGAAGAAGGCATTGCTGATTGAGGTGTTAATACCAGTGGTTTTGGACTAAACGATACAGAATCAAGAAAATGACCAATCACCAAGACCTCAAGAATGAAGTGAGAAGACCCTGGAAGCTGAAGAATGCCAAAGTAGTGATAGCTGGACCTCCAGGAACGATGACAAAGAACCTCACAGAGATATTAAACATAGGGCAATACCCCTAGGCGCTCACCTGGTGTGGGCTGGATAAGATAACCAGGCAACCACCGTAGGCATGGAGACCACAAAATATATAATGGAGAAGAAAGTAAATACCCATGGATTTTTTTTTAATGCCATGAACAAACCTTGGTACATCATGGGTGATAAAAGTTGTGAGTTTCATTGAAATTGTGGTGTGCTTCAGAAAAGAAGGCAATACATATTTTTGGGGAGCAACCCCGCCCCGTAGAACCCATTAGACCACAATTTTTTTTAATGTTGTGAACAACTTTGGTAGATCACGGGTGGTAAAGATGGTGGTCAAGTTTCATCGGAATTGTATGTGTAGTTTTGGAGAAGAAAAACAAATACTTATTTTGGGGGGCAACCCCTGTAAACCCCTTTGAGCCGGATTTTTCTAATGTCATGACCAAGTTTGGTACGTCATGGGTGATGAAGGTTGTCGTAAGTTTCATCGGAATTTGTGTATTGTTTGAGAAGAAAGCAAATTCCTCTGTGGGGAGGTACCCACCCCCATAACTCCTCTGTTGACCCTTCAGACTAGGTTTTTTTATGCTATCATGGATGATGAAGGTTGTGGTCAAATTTCAATGAAATCCTATGTGTAGTTTCTGAAAAGAAATTGCAAGTATTTGTGACGGACGGACGACGCGCCATCCCATAATCTCCCTGGAACTACTTTACAGGTGAGCTAAAAGCCATCCCTGGAATATTATAACAAAACAAACTACAGTTGGAAGCTGTCTGGGGCTCAGCGACGACCCTCAAAAAAGCCCTCGGCACAAACTTTGAGAACAGAAAAACTTTACATCTCGGTCATGAATGGTGACCCTTACTGAAATGAAGCCCACTCTTGGAGGACTCCATTCCACATTCTGAAACCCACATATGTAGATACCAATCAACGGCGCACATACACACACACACACACACAAACCTGTTCGGTATCTGTTTCACCTCCAGACACGATCATATCACACACACACACACACACACACACACCACACACATACTGAGACCGAGTAGGTCTCCATTACACCTCTGATGAACCCCACCTACACATGTGGAGATAGCAGGCAACAACAGCAACTCCACATATGTGTATACACACACACACCACACACACACCTGGCCGATATCAGCAATTTTTTCAGGAATTGGCAGGTTGGAGTCGGTGTGATTACCAACTGCAGACTTACTGTACACAATATGTACCCGTCCGTACCTTCAAACTTGGAGCTTACATCTATTTATCGTTGTGGCTGTTCCAAGTCAAGGCATGGTTGAGCAGGCCAAAAACATGCGGACTTCAGGCCCGGCGAGGTTACCAAGGAAACGCCTTAGAACCCCAGAGAGTGACGGGGTCGAGGATCGCCTGATGAAGGATATAATTAAATAAGGCCGTTAATTAATTATCCTCAAAGGGGTGTTTTAATTAACCCAAACACCCAATTTTCACTCTTTGCACTTCCTTGGAGTTTTCTTAGTGTGCATGCAAAGTTTCAGGTTGCTAGGTTTTATGGTTTTAGAGTTATGGAGGAGACACACACACTGACACACACACACACACACATTAACATTTATTAGTTTCGATATAATATTAATACGCGAAGCCATATTTTGTGGACGTATCTCCTCCGAAACTGCCGGACGGATTGTCGCCACTTTCGGCATGCGGGTGCTCTGTGGTCTAATGAACAGCATGGGCTATGTGAGATCGCGCCAGACGGACAGGTTTGGGATTTTTTGGCGATTTTCTAATTTTTGCATGGCGACCTGTGACGTCACGTTGAGAGGCGTAATGACATCATCGGTCATTCGCTGACGTCATTACGTCTGTCGTTGACAGACCGTCACCGCTGATAGGCGTAATTCCACTCCTCGAAAACAGCGTCTGCAATGTAAACCCTCTTCTGCACATGCTGACTACCTCAGAAGGTGAATTTCACCACAAAAAAAATTTCACACAAGAAACATTGTATATAAGAAATTCTATAAATCACATTGTGAACACTGGATATATATGACGTCATAACGAACCCTCACTTTCGAAACTTCGCGCGGAGTGTGGGTTTGGCTAGTTACTGTGTATAGATGCACAGAGGCGTTAAAAAGCGCAGTTTTCAATAGTAGATATGTGTGTATATAAATTTAATAAAGTAACAGGTTGCATGTGTCACAAAATATCGAAGCCTTCTTGCTCTTTAAACAGCAACTTACAAACACCACTCGCTAGAGCGCACACTTCCACCAAGCAAAAAGAGGATACGTTTTGTATCCACTGATAGCCGGATCTGGATTCGGATCTAAACCAAAATCTATTCGGCTTGTTCTTGTGATCAAACCAACTCATCCACGTAGTTTCGTCATAACTCTCCACAACTTTTGAGATACCGAGCTATACATCGTTTTTGGCCCCATCTCTCAATGGTGAAGAATCACTGAAAAAGTTCTCGTTATCCAGATTTCACCAAAAATCGAACAATTGGTCCTTGTCACCATACTCAACCTGTCCACCAGTTTCGTGATAACTCGTCCCCAAACTTTTTGAGATATCGAGCTGTACATCGATTTTGGTTCCCATCTCTCAATGGTGAAGAATCACCTGAAAAAGTTTCTCATTTCCAGATCTTCACCAAAATCGAATCAATTGGTCCTTGTCACATACTCAACCTGTCCACCAAGTTTCGTCCGAATCTGTCCACAACTCCGATATATCCTGTTCACAGACAGTAAGACAGAGATGAACATGTTATCTCCGTCACAGTGGGTGGTAGAGTAATTAACGAATCTAGTTGATCATCGTTTATCTCTCTGTCGGCACACACGGTAATAACAAGTTTGTTGGAATTCTTCTCATCGTTTTAAAACATAAAAATATTAATTATATGTGTTAAATCAATATTGCATTTCTCCGTCATGGAAATTGTGTTCGTAGTTGTACTTCGTTCACAGTCTCTCAAATATCCCTCTGACTTACTGTGTGTTTATGACATTGTAACTTCAAATTTTGTGAAATAACGAGATACACAGTACTCTGTTTTGCTTCCCTTTTGTTTACTGATATGACACCGTTTATTGAAGGAGGGCTTTATGACGCTGCATTTGGATAACTAAGTCAACGTCGGGGGAGAAGAGAGAGGAAGAGGCATGGATGAACGCAGTGCAGGACGCAACATGTGAGCTGAGACGGGGTGAAAGCCACTCTGTGCTGGTGCAGTGAGTCAGAAACGCGTCCGTGGATGATTACTTTACACGGGGAGAGGGATCTGCTAATAAAGGGTTTATAAACCGATGTTGATTGGCTGAAATTGGTTACCAATGTAGCAATTGACAGTGTTTTATGCAGTGGCTAGCTCTGTGTTTTTTTAGGGTGTGTGTGTGTGTGTGTTTTATAAACACAATAAACATAATTGTCTCAGCGAAGCCGGATGGAGGGTGATGTTTTCACCTCTGTCTGTCTGTTGTGAACAGGATATCTCAAAAAGTTGTGGACGGATTCAAACGAAATTTGGTAGAGAGCTTGAGTACATGACAAGGACGAAATGATTAAATGTTGCTGAAGATGCGAGTCCGGATCTGGATCCGAGAATTTGAAAATGATTTTCACCATTGAGAGAGAGAGAGAGAGAGGAGGCAAAAAAACGATATATAGCATGATTTCTGAAAAAGGTATGGGCGGATTGGAACGAAACTTGGTGGATGAGTTGGTTAGGTGACAAGAACAAGCCGATTAAATTTTAGTTTACGTCTGAATCCTGATCCAGCCTTTCAGTGGATACAAAATGTAAACTTATCAGTTGGTTTAGAAGGTGTGCGTTCTACCGAGTAGCTGTTGTGTTTGAGAAGTGTCTGTTTGACTTGTTTGCACTCCCCCTGAACCGCTGGACAATTGAATTGAAAACTGGTGGTTGTACACAGCGTCTGCAAATCCATACTATCCCTGGGGTTCAGGGTGTCATGAGGACCCAGTGTGTGTGTGTGTGTGTGTGTGTGTGTGTGTGTGTGTGTGTGTGTGTGTGTGGTGTGTGTGTGGCAGTGCCGGATTTGGCCTCAGCTGGCCCTAAGGCACATTTCGAAATTTTAGAGAATGGCCTGAAAATTTTAAATTAGATCTTGGGCTCATGGAAATGGAGCCAGACAAAAGATGAACTGATTCAAGAACAAAATATTTAATACAAAAAAAGACAAATATTTAATGTGAAAATTAATTTGGCCCGAATTTTTGGCTGGCCAAAGGCACATGCCTTGTCTGCCTAATGGTTAATCCGGCTCTGTGTGTATGTATGGCATAGTGGGTCCCGGTGGGAGGGAGGTATGACAAGGTACACGAAAATAAGCCAATTTTGGGGATGAACCGTCCGGGAGGACGACTTATGCTCCTGTATGTATGAAACAGGTTTAATAACAGTATACAGACCAGTAAAGGAGGGGGCACTAACCTGTCACATGTTCAGCAGCGCCTGCAGGGGCAGTTGATGCCAGGGCTTGAACGCGTGAATGCAGAGAATGATTTAATCAGGAGAGGCGTGTCCACAAGTAGAGGGCGTGTCACGAGGAGAGGGCGTGTCCCAGTAGAGGGTGCAGAGAGAGGCGTGTCCACGAGTAGAGGGCGTGTCCACGAGGAGGGCGTGTCCACGAGTAGAGGGCGTGTCCACGAGGAGAGGGCGTGGCCATACCGTTATCGACTTCGAGGTTAAAACGTGTGCACTGTGTTGGAAGAGTGAGAGGGCATTGGTGAGGTTTCGAAGAGCGGTGACACACTGGGCCGGTTTTTCGCCCGCCGGCTTTAGCTCGTTATCCTGTCTCGGCCTTTCGTTGCGATACATGTAAGCGCCCTTCTAGAATCTAGTTATTTGTTCTGCTTCTTATCGTGAAATCGCCGGATTTTATCTCGGTATATTTAATTTTTTTCGATCCCTGACGTTCTTCCTCGGCTCATGGGCTCGAGGACGCCCTCCGGGCGGAGTGAGAGGGGCTTGACCCCGGGAGAACAAGTGAGGGTTAGGGGGGGGGAGTGAGCTGGTGGAGGAGGAAAAGGATCTGAATCGCACTACCCTGGTAACAAAGGAGGAGAGGAGGAGGAGGTGGAGGACGCGCACAATGACGAAACCGACCAGGAGACCTCGTACCAGCAGCTGCAGCGCTTCTGACGAGTCCTCTCGCTTCGTGGGTGAGCCTTGTGCCCTTGTACGTTGTGTACACGGTTATTTAATCATCCCCACGGTGTCGGCCCGTTACTTCACCTTTCGAGGTCTTGTACCACTCGTACCGCGTCACCTCGGCGCCGATTTGGGGTTTATTTATACATTTATTTCCCGAGTACCGAATCTCGGCGCGCCGGTTTCCATGGCGACGGCGAAGCCTCAAGAAGCCGGAATGTTGAGAATAATTAAAAATACGATGTTTCGTCCTCCAACTCAGTTGGTGTTTTGTTTGCTTATTCGTGGAAACACTGACAGGTTTACAGGCAGTTTATTATTTTTTTTAGCAACGTTTTTATAATATGATGTCATCACAAGCCGATGTTCGAATTTCTTAAATCCGTCATTGTATTCTAAGCACGTTCTGTCATCGGTCGTGTTGGAGCTTGAAGGCTTGTGAACCGATTCGACAGTGACGTCATTGCTTGGTGCCTAATTCAGATGGTGATTTGATCCTGAGTGAATAAATTTTGTCTCAAAAAAAATATATATATATATATATATATGTTTTATTTTGCACGTTCAAAGTGTCTGTAATCACATCTCGTCCAAATAACATCGAAGTAATTTGACGACGTATACAATGGATACAGTGACATTGTCGGCTCTCGCCATGTCAGGAGACCATGGCAGAATGACTTCATGCATTCGTCCTTGGACCTTCACCACCACCACCACCACTACCACACTACCCCACCACTACCACCACCACTCCCCCACTACCCCACTACCTCTGCAAGGAATTTCATGCCGGCATGTTGGAAAAAACGACCTCTATCTCTTGTATTTCTCTTCAGACTATCGGCTGATACTTGTCTGCTTCTGCTGCCTTGGAATATGACATGACCATTGAGATGTCATCATCACCTTTGCTAGTTTTCCACAACTACATTCCTTACCAACTGTAAACATTTTAAATAATTTTACTGATGCCATTATGTCCTTCGACATGATCCAAAGGGCTGTATTCGGCACAAAGTCGGTCATGTATTCTCATCTCGTCATCTGTGACGTGTGTTGCAGTCACCTCTGACATTAGTTGCACACAGAACGAAAGAGTCTGCTGATTTTGATCAATCATCACAATACCCTCTCATTATCGTGGCCTCACCAGGGACTTCACAGAGTTCCGCTTCCCCTCCCTCCCACCCCTCATTCCCATCTACCAACCTCTTTCTGATCAGAAGAATTGAAGTATACCCTTGCCTCTTCCATTAGATCGAATGTGAAACACCATTGTGAACATTTCCTATGATTTAACCTCCGCCATCGAAGATGGATGGAGGTTACTGTTTTTCACCGATGTCTTCATTTGTTTGTTGTTTGTTTGTTTGTTTGTTTGTGAACAGTATTACGGAAACTCCTCGCGGATTTCGACGAAACTTGGTTGGGGGTTAAGGTCTGGTCCAAGGATTCATGCCATTAGATTTTGGACTTGGTCCAAAATCCAAATGGCCGCTATGGGCCAATTTGAAAAAATATTAGAAATTTTTTTTTGCATTTACATTTTAAGTGATTCAACCAAAAAAATGTAAGAATGCCTTCCATTTATTTTTTGCATTTCTACATGTTTTAAGTGATTCCAAACCCCCCCCCCCCAAAAAAAATTGTTAGAGAAAAAATTTTTTTTGCTTTTTTTTCAACAAAATTTCGATTTTTTTTTTTGCATTTCTACATGTTTAAGTGATTTCCAACAAAAAAACATGCCAAAATTATAATTGCGGCTGATTTTGGAACTTCAGTGGATATACCCACGTAAAATCAATTTCTTGTCTCAAGGAATCTAGTTATGACGAATGAATTGAGTATGTAAAAGGGAAAGTTGCAAACTATAACTCTGTGAGCACTGTTGCGTCAAATTGAATGAATAGGATATCAGGTTCACTTGAGTGACCTAGCAGTATTGGCGGCGGAGGTTTTGCACTCTACCGAGTGCTCCCCCTCTAGTTAACCTCCGCCATCGAAGATGGACGGAGTTACTGTTTTCACCCCTGTCTGTTTGTTTGTGAACAGTATTACGAAAACTCCTGGACGGATTTCGACGAAACTTGTGGGGGGATTAGGTATGGTCAAAGGATCATGCCATTAGATTTTGGACTTTGTCCAAAAAAAAATTTTTTTTTTCAAAAATTTCGATTTTATTTGAAAAATATTTGAATTTTTTTTTGCATTTCTACATGTTTTAAGTGATTTCCAACCCCCCTCCAAAAATTTGTTAGAGAAAAAAAAAACGTGGAAATTTTGCAACTTTTTTTCAAAAAAATTTCGATTTTTTTTTTTGGGCATTTCTACATGCCGTCGATCTAGTTTAGTTTATTCAATCGTTGGTTCAGTAGAGTCTAATCCGTTATGACCTACAATGAAATAGGATATCAGGTTGACTTAAGTGACCCAGCAGTATTGGCCGGCGCGAGTGTGGCACCCTATACCGAGTGCTCCCCCTCTAGTTTCACCTGTGATTAAAAAATGTCATCTGATCTCAACCATCGGATCCCATCAATTTGACCGTGTGTGGCAGTTGTTAAATATCTTGCAAATGTTTCCCACGGGGAAACCTCAATGTGAATGTCCTTGGTCATTATCTTCAAAAAGATCTGTGCCCTGGGAATCCCCACGGTGCTACCATATTTTGTCCCCCGACATAACTACGTTTGTAAAGGAACCTTGATACTGTATTTGATGTTGATATCCTTAATACCGTTAAAAAGGTGAGTTCACAAATACATGTGCTCAACATTCTTTCTCGCAATGTAAAAATTGTTCTGACAATTGATAAAACCCAGTAAATGTGACTAGGATCACAAGTGTTCCTTGTGTAACGTGTGCGGCACGCGATTAGCAATATGTTGCCTGCTCATTGATGACGATAAGCCGTTCACTTCCCAGAAATTTTGCAGCAAATTCAAAAGTTCTAAATTTGCAAATCATGCGAATGCAACACGCGTGACAGCTAAGAGGCACACGGCACAAAGGGGAGCCTTAACATCCATTTGCCTCGACACTGTTTAAAAGTACGTTACTATTGGGTACGATTATTTGTAGCAAAACGTACGAATCCTCTTTTGCGTGGTGGAATAATTCCTGAAAACTGTTTCTGAAATGTAAGGCGTGTGATGTGGAATGAGCCAGATGACGTCTTGTGTAAGCTGCTTTGAGCAACTGATGGATTGTATCACAAAAGGCGCTCGTTGCTTTGCAAGCTATACGGTAAAATATTTGATAGTAGCAGAAGTCTGTGGTTAAAAAAACCCACGATATTAAAAAAAGGAAGCTTTTTATTCTTGCACTGGTTGAAAGAACTCACAAATGGTGGGTTATTTATTTCTTAACAGCAAACCAAAAAAAAAGTTCAGGAGCAACCGAGGCAGCGGTATGTTGCCGATACACTACCCGGGTTGAAAAACAATTATATTTTCCCTTTGGGTTTGGATTAATTTGAAGGATCTTTCACTTAATTTTTTTTTTCTCTCGGAGGAGCGTTTCCGTGTTTCAGGATGGGACAGACAGACAAGCTTGGTGTTGGCTTAATGGTTAAGGTGGCGAGCTGAAGATCTTAGGGTCTTCTTAAATAAGGTCATACTAAGAAAATGAGTACCAGCTTACTCGGGTAATAAGCCATTTGAGTATCTTGCATTGAAGTGGCGACCAATCCATCCATCCATTGGGACCATACTCTGTGCAGAGCATTGGTGCTGCCTAAGCAGTCTCTTTGGCTATTGAGCACAATCCAGGGCGGGTCGCCACTCCGACACAGTATACGACACAGGACGGGTCCTAACCAGCATGCTGGCACTCATTTTGCCGACCTCGGAAGGATGATAGGTTGAGTCAACCCCACGTGGTGTTAATCCAGCAGCTAATGGGGCTCAAACTCAGCACCCAAGGATCTCAAGCCAGCCACCCTAACCACTAAGCCAACACCAGGCTTGAAGTGGCGACCCGTGCCAAATGAAACTGCCTCGGCAGCCATATGTGCCTCACGGTGTGAAAGGAATGGTTAAAGACAGACAGCATTAGCCTAACATATATATATATATATATCATGTGTGTTTTGTGATTTGATGTCTTCAATTGGAAATTATGTCCACTCTTATCATGCATTGATGAAACTAATTAAGGTTCTGCATCTTGGATGAGCGACCTGGGGGTTCAACAAGTAAAAGTAACATTGCATTGCGCTCATCTAAACGAGGCGCTTCAATCGCGCCATTGCCACGACTCCAGAAATGATGCACATCAGCAGGCAGGTGCTGCGTTCATGAATAAATGAATGCATTTTGTATGCAGGTTTGTGCTTCACCAAATTGGATTGTGTAATTATTTATCTAATAAATCGTTTTTCATGTTCCCATATGGTTGTAAGACATGTGGCTAACAGCCTTTTGTTATCTCATCCTTTTGCTGGGAAATAATGACTCACGCCCACCAGCATGTCTGCTGATAGAATGCTGACTTATGACGTAAGTGTACAGAGCTGGAACATTACTTCACATACTGCATATATACTGTATATATAACGGTTCCGCATACCTTAAAAAAAAAATTGTTACATTATTTTGCATCACGTATTTGTTTAATAAAACGAACATGATGGCGTGATTAAACGAGGCCTACTGCATGTCAGGGATTTGAAAGGGTTTTGAGAGCACTGTTTCCCTATTTCATTACAACTAGGCTTGCTCATCAATGCTCCCATGAAAGTTTACTACAACCCATCTTCGAGAGCTCATGGATTGTTTTGGGATGTTCATTTCGTTGGATTGCACTTAACCTTCCTTCCTTAGCTCATGGACATGGATGTTGCTTGGACAATGAAAATATAGTTTTTGAAGGCTTTTAGAATTAGACAGTTGTTCAACAAAATACTCAGGCCGACATTACATCTATAATAATCTATATGTTCGATTTGTTACGTAGCTTACCCAGAACGTCTGTTTGAGGAGTTATCGGATTTTTACATTGACATATTTTGAAGTGGGATGAGCCATTTCACAGCCATAGGTCTAGCTTCATATGTGAATCTCATTGTAATCGCTTTGTCACAACAGGATCTGTTGGTGGAAATGTCACGTTGGTCAAGACCAAATTCTCCTCCTCAGCTGTTACTACAACCTGCGAATGCCAACGAGACATAATATCCTTCGAGGAAATACTTGAAAGTATATTTATTATCTCTTCTAACATACTGTTTTGATATGAGACACCATCTATCCTAGTCTAGCTTCCTGAGTGAGCAGCTAAAGGGATTACTTTGACAAGGCAAGACAAGACAAAACAAGAGACTGCATTGTAAAGACTAATCTCGTTATGTGGAAAGCCTCGTATTGGCTTAGCGGTTAGGGTGGCTGGCTTAGGATCTTCGGGTCCTGAGTTCGAGCCCCTGTCAGCCATTGAATTAACACCAGGTAGGGTTGACTCAGCCTGTCATCCTTCCAAGGTCGGGGAAATGATTACCAGTGTGCTGGTAATAGGGGCATTGCATTAGCAGCACAGCCACGCCCTCAACCAGTGATGCTACCCGCAGCCTTGTGCTGCATACGAAGGAGGAGGAGGAGGAGGTTATGTGGATTATTCGTCCTGTAAAGTCTCAGGGCAGAGATCTGTTTAAGACCATTCGTGCACACCTGAGTCAATATGAAATCATCGCTGGTGCTTAAAATCTTTCATTAACGGCAATTTGATGGGAAGGAATAATGTTTTATCCTGCCTTCCTTCATGTCTCTATGAGGCATGAAGTAGTGTTTGTTCTCTTAAATAATTGTCAAGGGGAAGTTGATTTGTTTGGAAAAAGTTCTTTAACTTCAAGTACAGGAAAAACTCTGCCGCTGTAGTATTGTTAGAAAATGGTAATTTTTTTTTTCCTGTCTGACTCATCCGAAGGAAAGTATTATAAAGACTATCCTTGTTTGAAAAATAAAAAGTACCACCTTTTCTGTCCACAAGCAAGTAAAAGCAGACGTGACAGCTGGAAATCACTCCACACACCACACTTGAAGATGCAACAACATTTGGCCGAAAAAGCCCTGACTTTTGATTCCATTTCCCTCGGGAAATTAACAAGGCGAGCACACCCTCACTGAGCTGTTCTGCCACTTGCTGATTAACTACACTATCTGTTATTCTTCTTTTTTTAACCAAGGACCTCTTTGTTGTAATTAACTTGTTTAATGATGCATTTTTGATATCCTTGTATCCAGTGCTTACAGAAAGTCTACACCCCCTTTCAAATTTTTCACCTTTTGTTGCCTTATAGCCTGGAATTAAATTACATTAAATCAGACTTTTTCCACCTTTATTTACACATTGTATCCCACAACTTCCAAGTGAAAAACAAATTCTACAAATTTCAGACAATTAATTAAAAATCCAAAATAGAATATCTTGGTTGGATAAGTGTCCACCACCCTGAGTTAATAATTGGTGGAAGAACCTTTGACAGCGATTATAACTGTGAGTCTGTTGGGATAGGTCTCTACCAACTTTACACATCTTGATTGGGTAATATTTGCCCATTCTTCTACACAAAACTGTTCAAGCTCAGTCAAGTTGTGTGGGAAGTGATGATGGACAGCAATCTTCAAGTCATGCCACAGATTTTCGATTGGATTTAGGTCGGGGCTCTGACTGGGCCACTCAAGGACATTTATCTTTTTGTTCCTTCGCCACTCCAGTGTAGCTTTGTCTGTGTACTTCGGGTCATTGTCATGCTGAAAGGTGAACTTCCGTCCTAATTTCATCTTTCTTGCAGAGGGCAGCAGGTTTTCTTCTAGAATTTTTCTGTATTTTGCTCCATCCATTTTTCCTTCTATCCTGACAAGTGCCCCCAATCCCTGCTAATGAGAAACATCCCCATGACATGATGCTGCCACCACCATGCTTCCCAGTAGGGATGGTGTTATTTGGATGATGTGCTGTGTTGGGCTTGTGCCAAACTTAACGTTTTGCATTCAGGCCAAAAAGTTGGTTTTGTCAGACCACAAAAGTTTTTGCCACATGGCTTCATAATCTCCGGAATGTTCTTTTTGCATACTATACCTCAAACGGGACTCAAGGGAGGCTTTTTAACTAATGGCTTCCTTCTTGCCACCTTATCATACAGGCCAGATTTATGGAGTGCTTGGTATATTGTTGTCACATGCACACAGTGACCAGTCTTTGCCATAAAGGCCTGTAGCTCTTTCAAAGTTACCATTGGACTCTTGGTGGCCTCTCTGAACAGTCTCCTCCTTGCTTGGTCATCCAGTTTTGAGGGACGTCCTGATCTATGCAGGGTCTTGGAGGTACCATACGCCTTCCACTTCTTAATGGTTGTCTAGACTGCTCCAAGGGATATTCAAGGCCTTTGAAATATTTTTTATACCCATCCCCTGATCTATTCCTTTCCACAACTATATCCCAGAGAGGTCTTTTGAAAGCTCCTTGGTGCTCATGGATGAGTCTTTGCTGTGAAATGCACTACCCAGCAGAGGAAACATACAGGAACAGCTGATTTTATTCTGAAACTAGAAAATACCACCTGTCGCTTCGCTGGTCGTAATACTAAAGGGGAGAGGGAGAAAAAGAGGGGGGTTGGGAGAGAGAGCGGGGAAATTGAAGAGGTGGAGGAGAGAGGAGGGAAGGGGAGCGAGGCGGGGTGGGAGAAGGGAAGACAGTGTTAGGTGAGACGAGGGGAAGGCAGACATGTTGTGGAGCATTAATTACGATTCATAGTTTCATAAAAATGATTCTGCATAGAAGAACCAGTGAAGGTGGAAACAACATAATGTCTGAAATTCATTTTCTACCAGTCATACAATAAACATGGTCCGGAGACAAACTCCCGTCGAGACATAAATACCACCAGGTCACGTCCAGAGCCAAGCTGTCCAGAGACAAACCCTGCCCGGACATGTCCGGAGATAACCACCATCCGGATATATCCAAAGACAGCGAGAGAGAGGGAGAGCGTGCGAGA
>CM068965.1:27068965-27099037 GCA_035128595.1 Eptatretus atami | reverse complement strand
TTCATGCTTTGGAACAAACTGAAAACATTTTTTGCTCATTGTAATCATCTAATTTATTTTGCCTCCTCACCTCCGGAGATATTCCTACAGAGAACTGATGCCACAGCATGCAACATCGAAGGTCTGAAGAGTGCTACGCGAAATTGCTTAACCACTCAAACAAGCATTTCCCAGTTGAAGAAACTTTAAAAACGAAACGTTTGATTCTTAATGTATTATCTACGCGGAACTGACAGTCATAAAATGAAAGGAGATCGTAGGAAAAAAAAGGGAAACTTGTATAAAAAAAATTGCGTTTCCCAACGAGCCAGCCATCATCCGACCACTGCACATGAACAAACGTGGGGAAAACTGCAGGGCGATGCCCCTGAACTTGTTCAAGTCAATCGATTTACAGTATTAACAGTGGACAGTTTGCGAATATTGTGGAGCACCCAAGTGCTAAGCACGTCGAGCAAGCATTCCAACAAAACGGTTGATAAAGCAACGGCTGGCTTTGGAAAGTGATTAGCAATACTGAGCGGGTCATATAAACAACCTGCACCTGGAGATTGCCGGAATTGTGAAAATGATGGGCAATTAACACGTTTTTCCAGCATCAGAACTGCTTGTGAAGTCAAAAAGAAGTTTACATTTTGAAATTTGCCTGAGATTAAGATTCTCGAAGTTATGCACGCGGAAATGAAATAAAGCCACGAACGCTGCCGTCTCCGGGTTGGTTATAAGCATTGCAATATACCCAGCGATTGTAGTTTGCATTAATCAAGCATTCGATATATGAGTGGGAAGTGGACAAAAGAAATTAAACATTAGCATTAAAATTTGTTGCCGGCCTTTCCAAGTCAAAGCATTGTGAAGCAGGCCAAAAAAAATTGCTGAATTAAGAACCCAGAGCAGGTGGCCAAGGATGAGCGCTGAATAAAGCATTTAATTAAATAGCGGGTTAATTATCTTAATGAAAGTTGGTGTTTTAAATTAACACAACCACCCAAGTTTTCATTCCTGCACTCCACTTGGAGTTCGCTTTGGGATGCATGCCAAAGTTTTCAGGCCACGAGGTTTATGATTTATGAGTTATTGTGAAGACACACACACACACACATGGCTGACCTGATATTATTAGTGAATGGATCGTAGAGTCGGTAAGCACTCACTTTTTTCACTGGCCAGTGCTTCTTGTCCATCAAGCGATGAAGACCAAGTTATAACAGGCAGATTACCCACTCCGTCAAGGTCATGAGGAAACCAGCTAGGTTCTCATCAACAGTCTTTTAAATGTGTGGTAATTCCCCTGAGACTTGCTTTCTGATTTCCAGAAGCTTAGAATCCAAATTCTTAAATATATATATATATATATAATATATATATATATATATATTTTCTCATGGGCACAACCCCTGGGATGCAAGTCATGTCTTCACCCGAAGCCACTTCAAACTCATTTGTTCCAGGTATATATATATAAACGATGTTTCTATTTTCCCATTAAAAGGCAGCAGCATCATTTTCAGTCAGCCAAAGGAAGATGTGTAAACCAGTCTGAGACCTCCTTTCTCCTGCATTTCTTTCCTCTTTGGGATACATGTCTTTCATCTCAGATTTTGCTCCTCATTTTGGAGGTTAAGGCTCTGAGCCACATTAACATTTCCCACTGGGTAATTGCCCTCTCTTCTCTGGCCCCAGACAGAGTGGTGGCTGATGGGTGCCGGCTGATTGCTGTACAAGTCCTTGCCAGATCGTGCACCTCCCGCTCTTTCAATTATCCACCCCTCTTCTGCTGCAGCAAATTTCACACATTTGTCATACAACTCTGTGTTTGTCAATGTCCTGAAGCTTGAGTTTTTCCCTCGTATCCAATCCTTATCTCCTGTCCAATTTCAATCTTCTCTCGTCCTGTAAAGACCGTGGCTTACCACCATGCCATATCACCCCTTATACAAGTACCTTAATACTGTATATATAATATATATATATATATATATATATATATATATATATATAATGAGCTTTATTGCTCTTTAATTCTAATCCTTTGTATATCATTGGACTCTTCTCTTCTATTGCTGACGTTGTTCTTCCTAAAGACACATGATCACCCTTCTCCACATTGGCAGTATGTTAACCGTCTACCATTTGTCGCCTAGCTTATCCATGAGCCTCTACTTCATTAAAAGGCCTCGGCTTCATCTGCATCTGCTAGCTGCAAACATCTATATATCTGCATTCTTTAAATCCAATTTGTTCCCAGACACCCACAAAGAAGACTCCAGTACCCCAATCATTTATTCCTCTTTTTATCTTGCCGTGAAACCAACTTCCTCACTTTGCTAAATTCCATTGTTCCTCCAGGGTTACAAGATGGCTGTTCACCACCATTCAACTACCCTCATTGGCCCACTCCTTCTTTTCCAGTCATTGTTTCATTGTGCTTTCCTCCCTCTCCCCATTTCCATTTCTGCTTAATCCCCAATTTTTTTTGCTTCCTCCTCTTGCGTGTTTTGAGTTTATATCCAGCTGTTCACTTCCTGTGCCCACCCCCTTCCCTTTAATGTCATTCTTCTTCCAAGTGTCTCTCCATTGTAGTTCTCTACCTTACTGATGTGTCCCCTCACCCAACCCATCCTCCTCTCTTTTCAACTATGTTGTTCTTGTTATCTTGTGGTCTGGTCTGTTCTGTGTTCCAACTCTTCTATGAGCCTCGACTTTGTACACTTTTTAAACTTTTTTTATACAGGCTCGAGACACATGCACACACACACTGGAAATGGATACTTTGACACCTGGTAGGTCTCCGTTCCATCTCTTGCCCATGTGTGGCGATGGCAGCTTGCAACAGCAACTTTCATGCGCCCACACTTACATACATAAGGTGATACTTTGGAGGGAGACCTTGGAGGGCTCCGTTCCACCTTCTGAAACCTGCATATGGAGATAAACAACACACACACTCCCTCACACACATACACTGGCAATACATTTGACTTCAGACAGATACAGCCGCAGTGTTTGGGAAAGTGAGTAAGTGACATAACTTCCCTGGGCACGCTGAGATCTGGCAACACAAGCTCTGTGATGTAATTTTTCTTTCTACACTCAGTCGGGCAATTAAAGAGCAATTTCTTCCTCCCCATGTTTGCCAACCTTTGGGGGTTGCTGTCCCTTATCAATGTCGTGTAAATCATGAGTGTCAAGCAAGCAGAACGTACCATTTTTTAAAGTCTTTGTATGACTCGGCTATGATTGGAATCGAACCACTGATCTTCCAGATTCAGAGTGGACGCTCAAACCATACATCACCCAGTGAGTGATGCGTGTGACATTTTTGAATTATTGTATTTCATTACTTCCGCCACCAAAGGTGGACGTAGGTTATGTTTTCACCCCTGTCTGTCTGTCGGTGTGAGCAGGATATCTCAAAAAGTTATGGACGAAACTTGGTGGACAGGTTGGGTGTTTGACAAGGACAAATTGATTCGATTTTGGTGAGGATCAGGATCCGGATACGAGAATTTTTTATCCGATTCTTCACCATTGAGAGTTGAGGCCAAAAACGATACATAGCACGATTTCTCCAAATATTGTAGACGGATTCGGATGAAACTTGGTGGACATGTTGGGTGTGTGATAAGGATTAATTGGTCGATTTTGGTGAAGATCCGAATCCAGATCCGGATATGAGAATTTTTATCCAATTTTTAACCATTGAGAGTTAGGGCCAAAAACGATAAATAGTACGATATCTCAAAAAGTTGAGGACGCATTTGACGAAACTTGTGGACATGTTGAGTGTGTGACAAGGACTAATTGGTTCGATTTTGGTGAAGATCCTAATCCGAATTTGAGAATTTTTTCAAAGTGATTTTCACCATTGAGTGATGGGGCCAAAAACGATATACAGCATGATACTTCAAAAAGTTATAATTAATTTGGACGAAACATGGTGGATGAGTTGGGAGGTAACAAGAACAAGCCGATGAGATTTTTGTTCAGGTCCGGATGCAGATCCGCCTTCAGTGGGATACAAAACATAAACTGTTCAGCCTGGCGAGGTACGCGCTTTTCCGAGTGCCGTTCTCATTTCAGTTGTCTTCTCCTATTGTATGGAATTTTGATTTGTTGAAGACATGAGTCGAGCTGTACAAAAATGTTTTTGGCAGTCAATTGATGGAATCTGCTGGAATTAAACAAATGCATCTCAAAATGTTATTTTGTTTCATTTTACCTTTGTCGTTGATGCTGTCTCATGTTTTCATTGTTTGTTATTTCACAGCTCACCTTTTGTGATTTTAAAACTGCTTAAATTATGAATTGTAACAAGAAGCTATAACTCTGTTAAAGTTTGATTGTTACTTGGTGCTAATATTCTGAAAAGTCATAATTATCTGCCATTTAATTTTAATTTTTTTTGTCACGACTCAGCCCAATGTTTTGACCTCGAAGTGGCCATCATCAGAAGTTGAGTTTATTTACTGCTACTTATTGAAAGAATGTGCTACTGCAGTGAGTGTGCTTCGAAAGAAGTTGTTTATGCAGGGGAAAAAAGCGCAAAAGCCAAGACAAAAGTGGATCTATATATAGAAGCTTCATTTATAAAGAAAGAAACAATGTATTGACTCTTGGCCAAAGCAGGAAGATAAAATGTGTTTTGTTTTTTCGTTCTCTCTTTGGCCAGGATTTCCTGCCTTGTTTGGTCAAAGCACCCATCTGACTCACGCAGTGCTCACCTTGAGACGGTCACGGTATCGTGACGTGAAATCCCTCTTGTTTGGAATCTATACCCACATACCCACATTGCCACATTGCAGATATGGAATTTGGAAACACAAAGCACTTTCAAAGCGATGCTTTGCCCTTTAACTTGTCCTGCTGGAAGATTCAGCAGATGCTCACCACACATCTTGAGTTGGGAGTTTTACTGGCTTTGAGATGTCTGGCAGCTTGGCGAATCCAGGTTCAGTGACGGCCGGTTTTGTGAACATCATGATGGAGCATGATAATTTCTCAGAAATTTATTCTCGTCATTGGTTATGAAGTGTTCAGTTCAACTTGCTAGTCTTAGATGCCAATTTCTCCATCAATGCAGTGACACACAAAGCTGTTTCCACATCGAGTTGCACTGTGTGTTGTTACTACACAAGCTACCGTGCAAACAGACCACTTGATCTTTTTTACCTCCGCCACCGAAGGTGAATGGAGGTTATGTTCTCAACACTGGCTGTGTCTGTCTGTCTGTTGTTTTTTTTTTGGGGGGGGGGGTTGAGGGGGGGTGTCTCTCTCTGAGCAGGATATCTCAAAAGGTTACGGATGGATTCGGACGAAACTCGGTTAGTCCGGATGTCAAACACCATTTTTCAAGATGACCTTGCATTAGGATCCGCACAAGTTTTTCTGCATTTTTGTGATCACCAGACCATCTGAATGAATATTCCGATTGATCACTCTGGCACCCTTGAGCATTTTTTAGAAACCCATTAATATGCAAATTAGTGTGGCCATGTCAAATTACTATTTTTCTTAATATCTCCAAAAGTAAGCATCCAAATAGCCTGGTTGAGGTGTCTACACCCATGTTTTTAGGGTCACTGGTCATGATAAACCCACTTAAATTTAATAACATTTAAATTTAGCTCATAATATGCAAATTAGCAGTCGCCATTATCAAAATGACAATTTTTCTTAATATCTCCAGAAGTAAGCATCCAAACAGCCTGGTTGAGGTGTCCAAACCATGTTTTTAGGTCACTGGTCAATGGTCATGATAAACCCACTTTAATTTGATAACATTGACATTTAGCTCATTAATATGCAAATTAGCAGTCGCCATTATTGAAAATGTAGATAAATAGACATCTAGATAGAAAAAAAAACACTTCAGTCTTTGTGAATTAAGATCACTTTATTATTCATACAGATCAACAATTTGACAGTATGCAATGAAAGCAGCTAACAACATGAACAAAGAAAGACATTCCTGTGTAAATCAAATGTTCATATATAACAGTTTGTAAACCTTATGAAGGCTACTTCAGTGCTTGGTGTCTCATTCAGTCTCAGAGTCATCATCAAGGCAAATGCAGCAGCTGTCTTGGTGCGCTCATTCCTGCAGCCAGTATCTCCATGGCACATACAGAAAACTGTACTGGGTAAATCGCTCAGGATAAACCCATTTAACATTAACGGCCACTCGATACAGCTGTTGGTCGTTTGTGAAGATGGTTACGGTTTGTCCACACTCTGCGGTCAAGCGTTTCCCCCCTCCATTGCTGTAAACATCGTGTCTGGATCAGCTGGATCCATATCTATGGATGGTGGTATAAATGGCCCTCGTTGCAGGTTGGATGGATCGTCCTTGCTCTCTGCAGTGCTTTGTATTAAAGCCACCAAACTCTTGTGTGTTCCATCAGAAGTGATTTGCTTCAGAAAGAGAAATCCATATCTTGAACTCTCCTAAGTTGTATAGCTTATGAGCCAATACGCGGAGAGGTAACACCACACGTTGGCTCTCTTCAACTGGCATCGCTGGTTTCTCAGGTCCCTTGTACCTTTGAACCGAAATGTCTTCTGTCACAGGTGTCTTCATTTCATCACGGGCAATCATCTAATGATGGCTTCATCTTCAGATGTGGAAGATATCTCCTGATCTTTATGGTAAGTAGTACTGCAAGAGAATGTGTTGAAACGAGTCCATTCTGGGATGAGATATTTGTGTCGAAGTTGTCAGCAACAACCTGAACGAGGCCACATTCAGCATTGGCAGTTCCCCTAATCCAGAGTGAACAGTTGCAGCCTTTGCTGCTGATCCCTTGAAACGCTGAAACTCATCATAGGAACAGGTCACACGATAGTTGTACAACTGCTTGATGAGGCTTTTACGACTGACTAGAACTCCCAGTGCTATTTGGAGTGTAGTTGGTTGATTGGTGATCATATTCGTTATGATGTTTCTATTCAGAGCTCCTGGAAGTGTGCAGTCCAGTTTAGCTGACATTTTGGAGAGTAGCAATTGAAGGGTTGAACTCATTGCTCATTAGAAATATCTATATTAATTCTAGTCTGATAGAACTGGGGTCGGACGACAACTGCTTAGATTCCTGTGCAACCTTCTTGGCAATTCGTCTACGGAAACATCAATGGCTCATCTTCATTTGATGCTACTAAGTTGATCGCAGTAGACGCTCTGCTGCGAAACAAGATTAAACTAGCGACACCTTCACCAGATAAGAACCAGAAGCTCAGAGCCAGTATATCCAACATTTGGATAACAGGGTTCGTTGAGAGTATAGCTTTCCTCCATGATCCTGTACATATTGTAGACGTCTACTGAATTCCAGATGCGCAACATGTCGTTTTTCATCGATAGGATGTTAGAACTGACAGCTGGCTCAATTCCTGAGTTTCTCTGCCACTGTGTGCTGCTGCTGCAACAGAACGGGTGCCATGAAGGACTTTCTGCAGTCATCGTGATATCTCGCATCAGCAGCATGAAGATCGCTGATTGCGCCATTAATCGTATCTTGACCTGGCGTCCTTCTCATCCTGGCTGGAATCGATAACATCTAGAATAGTTTGTTGAAGTTGTTCATCAACACGATCTGCAGTCCTACAAAGGAGAACTCGCCGTCAACGATTAGGATTCTTCTTATCAAAGTCCACGATGCACTTTCTCCGCAAAAAATGCAATGTTCTTTAAAGTCAAATACTGTCGTTTTGAACGGCGGTTTCTTTGCTTGTTGAGCATCTTCCAAAAAGACATTACTCATTCGTTCAAGTGTCTTTCTATGTGTGAGCGTGATGTGTACGTTGACACACAGTCTCTATGGCATTTGAGCTCGATAGATTCGTCTGCCTGTAATCTCTGTTCAAGCTCTTCATTTTACCATCTTGTCTTGCTTTGCTTGACCGGATGATACTTCGCACTCTGTCTGGACCAACTGTTACCAGAGGTTTTCCAGCTTTAGTTGCATCGCAGGACTGAAGAAACAGTCTCCCATGGTCATGGAGCCTCAACTGCAACAATAGAGGTAATTTATAAACATCAGTAAACCATTAATTCTTTGTTCGTATTTTAAAAAAATTCTCATGAAATAGGTTCCACCCTGGTACTTTTAAAAATCAATAAAATACACATTTGCTTTCAGACAGATATGTTAAATAATAAAAAAAAACTTGCTTGCAAATAATATCAATCATTCTACTGTATAGAAAGACATTACTCTTACATAAAACTCAGTTCTCCATGTTTCTTTCATTACATTACAAGCCTCAACTTACTTGATCAGAAACACGTTCATGCTGTTGATCTTTTGAGGTCAGCCATTTCTTCACAACTGTACTGGGGATAAACGGCTCTGCGCAAGTTATTTTCAAACATTTTGTTTGTACATAACTGTACTGCCAAACGCCGATCGCGCGGACAAATTCAGGGGTAGGGTTATGCTAATTTGCATATTAATGAGCTAAATTTCAATGTTATCCAATTGTAAGTGGGTTTATCATGGCCAGTGACCCTAAAAACATGGTTTGGACACCTCAACCAGGGCTGTTTGGATGCTTACTTCTGGAGATATTAAGAAAAAATGTTATTTTTGATAATGGCGACTGCTAATTTGCATATTAAGAGCTAAATTAAATGTTATTAAATTTTTAAGTGGGTTATCATGGCCAGTGACCCTAAAACATGGTGTGTAGACACCTCAACCAGGCTATTTGATGGCTTACTTTTGGAGATATTAAGAAAAATAGTAATTTCGACAATGGCCACCGCTAATTTGCATTTTAATGGGTTTCTAGAAAAATGCTCAAGGGTGCCAGAGTGGCATCAATCGGAATATTCATTCAGATGGTATGGTGATCACAAAAATGCAGAAAAACATTGTGCGGACCCTAATGCACGCTTTTCTGGCCAACACTCCAACTAGGTGGAAATGTTAGGTGTGTGACAAGGACAAATTGATTTGGTTTTAATGAAGATCTGGATCCGGATACGAGAATTAAAAAAAATAAAATTTCAGTGATTCTTCACCATTGACGGATAGGGACAAAAATAATATATAGCATGATGTTTCAAAAAGTTGTGGGCGAGTTATGACAAAACTTGGTGGATGAGTTGGTTCGGTGACAAGAACAAGCCGATTCGATTTTGGTTCAGATCCGACCTATCAGTGGGATACAACACATAAAGTGTTCAGCTTGGTGGAGGTGTGTGCTCCACTGAGTGCCATTCTCCTTTTGTTTGGTTCATCTGTCCGATTTAATGTGACCTTGAACCTTTTGGACTTTTGTCATTGATGTGCAACCACTGGGTTGTCATAACATATCCTCCCCCCCCCTCCCTTCCCCGCGCCAGTTTCTAGATGTTTTATAAATACCTCACGGGTAGCATATTCCATTTTTTTTTGTCTTGGCTTATAACGATGAATAAGTGTGCACATTGCTGGTGCACATTTGGTTGCTGATCTAACTATAAACTTTCATTTTGGTGTTTCACAGGTGGGGCATTGCATCATTGAGTACTATGTCCTTTGGAGGGGAGCTTTAAGCTGGCTGTTCTGTCTAACATTCACACACGTGTTTTACATACTCCACACAACCTTTTAAAAAGAGTAGGTTATTGACTGTTGGCACCCGAACCGGATTCCAAATGCCTGTCTCGATTCCACTCTGAGACGATATGGGCACCACTCGTTGGCAGCATCACCCACTGAAATCTTCCAATGGGCAAACTGTCAGTCATGGGACGGATAAGACAAAACGAGGCTTCTTTTGATGCCGATTTGTATTTTCTACCAGAATGTGGTATAGCTAGATTTGTTGGGGTTTATAGTCTATTAACTGTCTGCATACATGCCATGATAGACTTAGCTCTACACACGTTTTAATGGTGTGAGCACCTGTTCACATAGACCTCTTGCACGTAAATATATGTCCAATAATGTGGCTAGGAGGTAGTTTACTTGCCTTTGAGCTGTCTAATCTAGATTTGATTATTGCCCCAACTATAAACTGTTGGACTGGTGGAGCATTGCATCAAAAAGTTTGCATCATTTATTGGATGGGACGTTAAGTTATCTGCAAGCATTGTTGGTGAATGTTGAAGGCCCCACGGTAAAGTTTGACAATGAGTAGGTGAGTTGTCACTGCCCGCCGGCACCTTGTGCAAATTCCGAATTCCTGTCCTAACCCGATGTAGGGCTCATGCCTGTTGCCACCCAGAGGTGACCGTCAGGGCACCCTCAGTTTGACAAAGGACCTCCAACCTACCAGGATATGGTATTACACCAAATGTAAACAGTTGTCTGTATTGTATTGCAACAGCCTGTGTTAGCCTGTTGTTACCAGGTTCTTCGTCCACCAGTGTGCGATTCACCTTGAGTTGTTTTCATTGCATGGCAGCATGTGGATTGCTTTCAATGAGGGAGACTTTTCAGGAATGGAATGTGGGTGCTGTAAGTGATAATGCCCTCCAGCAGCACTTGCTTCAACATGGAATGCTCCATCATTGAAATGTAGAAGGAAGGAATATGGATTTTGATGTTTGAGAGGCAGGGCCAAGGCACCATCAATACAGGATTCTTAATATTTATTGGAATCCTTTTGCACCATCATGCCACATGGGGCATTTTTTGGAAATCCATCAGTTTTTGAAATGTACAAAATGTCTACAAGATCTGGAGACAGTTTTTATGTGATGCTTCGATGTAAACCTTTTGTTCCTGTGCTCAAACCTTTGCCGCCCCCCCTCTATCCTTCTCCCCACCTCTTCCCCACCTCCCTCCCAGGAATGCTCATGGTTGCAGCACAGTTCTAGGCCACTGTACCATTTTAAAATGCTCTCTGCCAATCGATCAAAGATATTTCCAGCAATACAGCTGTTGCTCTTTGCTCTTCCCTTATATTGTACCAAAACTGTGAATTTCCTCCTTGGGAGGAGGTGGAGGAGGGATTCTGACCTGTTATTTATATTCGTTTATGTTGGGGGGGGGTTCGCAATGTTTTCTATAAGGGTGTTCACACTTTCATAAAACTTGATTTGGAGGAAATCTTAAATTTGTGTAATTGCATTATTCACATGAGCGTTAAGGTAATGCTAAATAATTCCTATGGTTGCGTGTGTTGTTGTGTCATCAGAAAGGTGTACAGTGACCTGCAAAACCATTCACCCCCTCCAAAGTTTTCACATTTTGATGCCATCTGAGCTTATTTCATGCTCTCAAATCAAACTTAATATATAGTCTTCACAAACTACTCCGAAGTGATAAAGGTAAAAAAATGCAGATAAAATGTGAATAAGTTAAATTAACAGAGAAAATCTGATGATTCTCAGTTGTATAAGTATTCAAACTTTTTGCCCAATTAACCCTAAATCACTTCGGAAGCAAATTAATTGTTTGAAAGGTTAAAAAATAAGTGTAATAGGTTTCACATGTATGTAATCAGTGGTTTAACTGCAAAATTAAACTCCCCCACTTATCGAAGGAGATTTAAGATGAAACTCACTTGGTCAACCAACAAGGCAAGCATGAAGGCCAATAGGCTTTCCGAAGAAGTCAGACATAAAATGGTGGGGAAGCACCATTCAGGAGAGGGTTATAAGAAGATTTCAAGGTCACTCATTATCTCTTTGAGTACGGAGAAATCCATCATTAAGAAGTGGAAGACTTATCATACATATCATTCAGCCCACCTGAGCTCCTGACCACATACAAAGCTTTCGTCCACAGCCTGATGGAGTACTGCTCTCCTCTCTGGGCTGGTGCTCCTGCATCTCACCTTTCTCGGCTTCATGCTGTGGAAACCAAGGCATTTAGGATCATTGGTATCTCCCGTGATGAGGCTGAGTCTTTGGGCCTCTTGCTCTCTCACCGCAGGCAGGTCGGTGGTCTTTCTGTCTTCTACCGTCTCCTCTCCGGTTTTGCCCCAGCTGCTCTGTCTGTGATATGTCCCCACCATATTTCCGCAAGGTGCTCAATGTCCACCAACAACCCTCCTCTGATAAAACTACCAAAATCATGAATCACTGCTCACCTACACTTTCATTCCTCTTTTTCCCCACCTTTGGAATAAACTCCCACACTCTCTTCAATTCCATTCTTCCCTCAGGCCTTCAAACAGCTGTTCACCACCACCTCTTATCTTCCCCCATCCACAACCACGATCTTTTCTATCCCCATTAATCCACCCCAAACCCACCTCCTTCAAATTCCTGCTTTCCTTCCTGAAAGTCCCTGTAATGTCCATCTTGTGTACCCCATGTTCCCCACCCCATCCCCCTCCTTCCACAGATCTCCTAATGTCTCTGTTCCCCATTGTTTTGTCCTTCCCTCTCCGCGCCCACTTGTCTCATGCCCCCCTTGCTGTGCGTTGTGTGTTAGCTCTCATACGAGCCTCGACAATGAATAATATATATATATATATATATATATATTGTTGCGAATTCGCGCCCGCGGTGTGCGAACGGCCACGTGACTCGAATCGCGGCACGTCTCGCCCACCGGACGGACAATTCTGTCGTGACCCTCTCGGACTAACGCCGGGACCAGTCACGGGTGGGCCTTTCGGCCTCACCACATCGTGCAAATCGGCCACCCGCGGGGTAAAGGTTGTTCGCCAAACTCGACCTACCTAAGTACCCACGCGGATGGTAAACCGGGCGATCGCACCTCGCCGCAGGTCGACTTCGGACACGAACCGCTTAAGCGGTCCTTCCGTGCTATCGGGATAACCGAGCGTGTTATCGTCGGCCTCGACGGTTCCAATTAATTATCGGGCGTATCACGCCCACTCGAACCCTTTACGTGAAGCAAGATGGAGACCCAACAAAGGAAAGGACGCAGTGAAACGGGGAACAATTCAACATGCAAGCACTTTATTTACAGACAGGCACAAGCACACGTATAGTCACAGAATGCACATATATCAAATAAAACCAAACCAACGACGACCGCAGAGTTACTACCGAATAACGCGAACACTCGGCAACACTTAACAGTTCTACTTCACAGACGGCCCAACAGCAAGTTCCACACAAAATAAATCCCGAAAAGAACAAAGGACTTCCCTTGGTGCGGCCGTCGAGCCTTCTCCCACGACCTCAACTCCGAGCTCCGTCTCCTTCGCCGTCCCTTACTGCCGACTCGACGATCCTCACAGCTCCGCTCCACCAGCTCCACGAACAAGGGGGAAAAAGACCGAGAGCTTTTTGCAGATCAGGAACATCAGGAAGCTCATTCTCAACGTTGAAGTCTTCATCATAGGTCAGCTTCTTTATTATCGCAGTAAAATCGCTCCCACATCAGCTTTTTGCACCCGGCCGTGTAGACGCAGTTCGTCGGCCCCACCGGCACAGGGAAGTCAGCGCTTGTGAAAGCCTCTTTTTGAGCCTCTCCGTCGGCGTCCTTTAACCAGGAGCTCCGCCCTGTTGCTCCGCCCCGTTCTTTGCTCCACCCCCCTTCGAGGCGCTTCGAGAAAGGTCTCGAAGAGGGCGTTCCTCCTCCCTGGCCGCGTCACACCGCGCATCCACCAATGGGCGCCAGCTGCCCCACCCGCTTCTGTCACACTCCTCGCCGGGGAAAGAATGGCGGATGGCGAAGATGCAGTCGCCAGATGGCGGACGGCGCGGCCGCAGCGCGGTCGGCGCTGTGGTGGGGATGGCGTGGTTGTGGTGACATGTGGTTGCTTCGAAAATGAAAGACAGAAAAAAACGACTGACTCAAAGTGTCGCAGCCCGAATGAATCACATTAATTCCTTACTAACAAGGGTTTGGGGCTAACTACACATGTATTCAGAAATACCTCACCTACGGGACCTGAATGGTGGTTGCGAATTTCCACAGCCGTAACAATATATACCACCCAGACTCAACCCAGATCTGCTTGTCAGGATAAAAGGGACTATGGATAGTGCAAAGTACAGGAGAATCCTTGATGAAAACCTGAGTCAGCCATGAATCTTAAACTGGGTAGGAGATTCACATTTCAACAGGACAATGATCCAAAGCACAAAGCTCAAGCCACACTGGAGTGGCTGAATAAGAATAAAATAAATGTTCTTGAGTTGCCCAGTCAAAGTCTTGACTTGAACCCAAATGAACATTTATGGTGAGATTTGAAGATTGCAGTCCATCGAAGATCCCCATCAAACAGGGAAGAACGAGAGCAATTTTCACGTGAAGAATGGGCAAAGATTTCACCATCATACTGTGGCATGATGGTGGAGACTAACCACAAACACTCATAGCATTCATTGCTGTAAAAGGTTCTTCCACCAAGTACTGACCTCAGGGGTTGAATACTTTTACAACCAGTGAATTTTAATTTGCACATGTTTCTTGCAGGTATTCTTGACATGTAACCTCCTTCAACTATAACAGTGTTTCGTTTCATCTCTTCAGTCATAAATATAACAGTTCATTTGGAAAAACTGTTTCTACATAATTCGTAATTCATCTAAATGTGGCATTATCGGTAAGGGGTGAATACTTTTGCAGGACACTGTACAAGGAAGCTCAGGAGTATTCCTACATGAAACACTGCACTGTCTTTATAATATGAGATCCCTTTCAAGGAACTTCAACGCAGGAGGAGGCCATTCGGTCCATCAAAGCCTGCACTATTATTGCCAACCTATAGTTATTTGTCAGTGTTCTCTCTTTTTTGAATGCTGAGCATCAACCAAGGAAAAGCAGCACGTACCATTTTCAAAGTCTTTGGTATGACTCGGCCGGGGTTCGAACCACTGACCTCCCAGACTCAGAGGGGACACTCTAACCATCATTTCACCGAGTCTGATTTGAATGTATTGACTCCTAGCCATGATATCTTTCTCGCCAAATGTTTGAAATTTCCATCTGAGCATGATTTTTTTTTGGGGGGGGGGGGGGAGGGGGAGGGGTAGGAATGGGGTTCTTGTGGAAGTGTTTTGATAGCTTGCTGAATATTTTATGCATTATTTCTATGCAGTTTGAACACTAGCTAGTCTTCCTCTACAATCTGATCTGAATTATTTCATAAGTATTCACTTCAGATTTGTCAGTTGTGAATTGGTTAACATACAATTTTAAAAACACGATAAATACCACTCTTTCTTGCCAAGCGTAAAAAAAATGAAATCTCACATTCCAAGACAACAAATGACGTCATGTGTGGGAGGTTATGGAAAGAGTAGTGAAGTGAAAGACAGTGGTGTAATGTTCTGAGAACGCCTTCCTATCACTCACCCTTCCCGCAGTGACCCCAATCCAAGCAACCAACGTGTAAACAAGGGTATCAATGGTGACGTGAACCTCAGAATCCAGAACCTTGCCATCCTGGTGAGACACCTCAAGGCATATTATCAGGTAGGCATGTTGAACACCACTTGCCAAGTCCTCACCTTTACCTGAAGGCACGTTCTGGTTGTGATGATCATTGGGATGTATCTAACGCCACTGAAAATGTAAGGGATGGGGAAGGTACTGAAGATGTTGATCTGAGGAATCGATTGTGTTTTGTTTGTTTATTGAGCCTGTGGTTTGTTGGTAGTTTAATAATGTAGAGTTTTGTTTTGTTGACTCGCCTGGCTCAGACTCCTTGTTCTGTACGCGCCAGTTCCATTATAAAAGGGTCAATCATCGCACAGTGTTACATTTGGCTGCCTTAATATTGAAAGACGTCGAGCCTCTGCTTTTTTTTTTGTAATTGTATCAAAAAGAGACCGTCACCAAGTTGATACAACCCATGCTCGTGGCAAAAAATAATGGTTGTAATTGGGAAGATCCGTTTTCAAAATTAAAAGCACCACTAACCTGTGTAGCTGTTTCACAGTTACCTGCGCCTTGCCTACTGGGCAGCTGTACTAGTTGATGCTGCTTTTAGTTTTGAATAGTTCCACTGTGTTTATATTAACTGCATTTCTTGCATATGACTATCGTTAAGTTTTACTCGCAGAAAAGCCCGTCAAGACGACGGGTGACCCTTCTGTATTTTCACACTATTCAGCCTTGAAAACTCTTACTAAAACCAAAATTGCACATGAAAACCTTCATTTATTTCACAAATTGCTCAACGCTCTATTTGGGTGGTGTATAGGCCACAGAAAGCTACTACGATCGCTCCAAAAAATAATAAAAAATAACCAGGGTTACACACATGAAGCCAAACCATGCGTACTGCTATTGTGCGTATTATATAATACGTCATGGTTATATAGCTCGGATAATTCCATTT
This sequence comes from Eptatretus atami, assembly GCA_035128595.1. NCBI lineage: Eukaryota > Metazoa > Chordata > Myxini > Myxiniformes > Myxinidae > Eptatretus > Eptatretus atami. The sequence goes on along the minus strand of CM068965.1, from coordinate 27,082,834 downwards.
ATACTGGGTAATTGGCTTACACCAGAGGCTTGAGGCCTATAAGTACCTTCACAAAATGGTGGACGTATATATATATATTTCGAAGTTACAATTGTGGGTGGAGTCGGGCCAGCTGTCCAACCAACGGGGCGAAGGCAGTTCATCGACACATCTGTGGATTTCTAGTCCAAAAACGAACTGGCTTTTATATGTCGTTGTGAATTTGGAGTAATCCTCAGATAAACTCAGGCATTGGCCGTGTATGTGGTCATTACCCTGCACAAGTGAAGTGAAAAGCGGGGTTAAGCAATTTGGTTCATGTCCGTCCATCCGTCATCCGTCAGTCTGTCTGTTTACAGACGTCGGTTTTTAATGATGAACAACTTATTTAAATTGAATGTTATATTTTGAACACGAATCGGAAAGCAAACCTGCCGTTTTACAGGACCTTTTCTCTGAATTTGAATTTGTCCCGACCGCACATGCACAGAGAGGAGCGGGATAATGTTTTTGACTCTGTCTGCCTGCCTGGCAGACAAAGGAAATTGAAAATCATTCCAAATAGGAAACTTCCTGTTTTTAAGGACTTGATAAAGGACACATACAGCAGGCACAAATAACGCATGTAACGTGTTCGATAGGGTGGTGTAATAGCCACTGCACCAACGGCGGTAAAATGTTGGTAAATTCCACAATTTTATTTATTTGACTTTTACAATCTTTATTTTATTTAAATTTAATTATATGCCTGAACATTGTAGAACACAAATCGCCGCCTTTGCATTTTCAAAATCCTTCCGTTTAGCAGTATGTGGACATGTTAAATAGGGTGGTGTATCAAGGTGATGTATAAGACTGCTTCAATAGTGCTAAACTTCTGGAATTTTTTTTTTTTTAAACGAGCTTTGAAATCATTGTTTTATTTCAATCAAAGTACAGACTTTAACACTGCATGGGGTAACGTGTTCTATGAACTCTCTAGTTGGAGTAGATATGCAAGCTTGAGAACAATACTTCTTCAAAACATGGTTGTGGTTTCATTGGCAAGTGATTAACCCAATGGATAAGAGTGTGTGATGTTCAAGTGAATTGTATTTGATCTGAGTGAAACCATTCTTCTTTTCTGAAAACCTAAGGAAGCCATGGACACGATGACAGAAATAGGATTAGCATGGTTTAACACGTTGTGTTACCGACACTTGCATTTTGGCTGCCATTGTATTATGTAAAAGAGTGAGTGTTTAACCCCAATTAGGCAGCTGAATTATGTAATTTGAATGATTATATTATGGTTAAAAATAATTGTTTAAGGCTTTTGTTTTCGGTTGAAAACACTGCCATACCAAAAGTCATGGGACACGCAATTTTATTTGCAATGCGCAACTTGTGTGACATATTTTCGAGCTTCCCTGTGCCCTAAAAGCACCCTTGACCCATACTCTAACATCTGCCATCAGGTTTTCTTCAGTTGGAGTTGTGTTTACTCACCATTCCTCCTGTGATGTTTTCGAGTCTTTTTCATTTTTTTTTTGGTCATTGTCGTCAAGCTACATAAGCCCTGCCATCAGAGATGAACAATTTATACCTGAACATGTCACTCCACAAAACTTGTTTCAATATGTGTTGGATCCATTGGACCTATTTGTTACACCACAACATGTGGCACCCTGCATTGACCACATCGAAAAAAGGCATGTGTGTGAGTGCTCTTCCTCCTATGGTATTAGTTCTTCCTGCCACTGGGTGTGAAGTTTCCTGATTGATTCTGACACGAGACGTCTCAGTGCTATGTTAGTCAAGATGGCAGAGGGCAGCACGACAAGCGTGAAGCACTGAAGATGAGAGTTGGGATGATTGACTGGAGATGAGAGTTGGGATGATGGACTGGAGATGAGATGACTGCAATTGGTCAATAAGCCCATACTTTCTGCTCACCTCCGCTCATTGGTTCCTATTTTTTTCCTTCCTGTGGAACCAACTTCCACATTCTCTTCAATTTCATTCTTCCCTCCAGATCTTCAAGACAGCTCCATCCATCCATTGGGACCATACTCTGTGCAGAGCGTTGATGCTGCCTAAGCAGTCTTCTTGGCTATTGGGCACAATTCCAGACAGGTCACCACTCTGACACAGTATACCAGCAAGCTGGCACTCATTTTGCCGACCTCGGAAGCATGACAGGCTGAGTCAACCCCCTGGTGTTCCAGGACCCCAGAATCCCAAGCCACCATCCAAACCACTAAGCCAAAGCCAGGCTTTTCAAGACAGCTGTTCAACACCATCTCAGATCCAAAACTGTGATCAGATCCCCCATCCCCCATCAGATCTCAGATCCCCCATCCAAAACCATGATCTTTACTACCCCCATTAACCCTCCCTAAGCCCACCCCAGGCATCCTCCTCTACCTCTCATTCTTCCCCACATCACTTATTTGTCCAAGTCTCCCTCTATTTTGTCCCTTGACCCTGCTGTTGCTGTTTCCCCCCCCCCCCCCCCCCCCCCCTCTCTTTGTACTTTTCATTACATCCGCCACTGAAGGTTTACGGAGATTGTTTTCACTGCCGTCTGTTTGTTTGTGAGCAGGATATCTCAAAGAATTGTGGACAGATTCGGACGAAATTTGTGCACAGGTTGGGTGTGTGACAAGGATGAACTGATTAGATTTTGGTGAAGATACGGATCTGAGAATTTTTTTTAGTGATTCTTCACCATTGAGAGATCGGGCCAAAAACGATATATAGCACGATATCTCAAAAAGTTGTGGACGATTTCAGACGAAACTTGGTGGATGAGTGGGGAAGGTGACAAGAACAAGCCGATTAAATTTTGGTTCGTACCTCGATGCAGATCTTACCTGTCAGTGGGATGTAAAACATAAACTGTTCAGTATGGTGGAGGTATAAGCTCTACCAAGTGCCCATCTCGTGTTTTTGTTGAATGGCCAAGCACTGCATGCAGACTAATGGAAGAATTTGGTATTGTTGAACGGATGCTCATTATGTTATGTCGGAGTGTCAATTCTGCTTTGGAATTGATTGCTCATTGTCTGGGGTGTTTCACTGTCCTGACGAGTGGATTTCCACTGTCGTTTTGTATTGCACTCATTTCTTCCATTCTGGCTGTTTATCTATCTGTTTTTGTATAGTTTTTATAACCTCCATGTTGGTGTAGTTTGTGAGACTTTCGATTTGTGTATTCAACACTATTTGCCACTTTTATGTGTGCAGCATTCAAAACAGCCTGAACCTCTCCCCACATTCGTGCATAACGTTAAGATGCCTTTTATGATGGCGCAATGGTTAGAGCGTCCGCTCTGAGTCTGGTAAGTCGATGGATCAAACCCGACCCTGGCCGAATCGTACCAAAGACTTTAAAATTGGTATGTGCTGCTTCCTTCCTGGACACTCAGCACTTAATAAGGATAGAGCACGGACAAACAACCGTAGGTTGGCGACGGTTGCACAGGCTCGATGGGCCTAATAGCCTCCTGTGGTGAGGTTCCTCATCAGTTTATGCAACCCTTCGTGCACGTGGGCCACCCGATGTTTCACGGCTAGTGATTGTAACAGGATGAGGTTGTAATGAAATAGCATGAGTTACTGTTTGAATAAAGCAACCAAATGCTTATCCATGATGTCATTCAGAAGCACATCCTCAGCATGACAATTTGCTCATGATTTGGAAGCTCATGAATGCATTATTTGTCCATAACCAGTTAAGCACTTTACTTCCACCAAGTAAGGTCTTCTCAGTAAATGTATTAACAGATTGTGGCTTGGGACATTTTCGTTTCCCCAAATGGCTACTCGGTTTCCTTTTATCACTTGATCAGTGTGGAGCATCATGCAGTGTAAAATGCATTGCAGACAATGGGCCTGAGGAAAGCTGGGCATCGAGTGGAAGGAAATTCCACCGAATAAGAGCGAACGGAGTAGATCTCGACACACCAATTGTGACATGGTCAGTGTGGCTCATGTGCCGACACGGAGGCCTGTTTTTTGAAAGACTCTTGGTTGGATTCAACGATGCCATGGATTCCTTGAAAGGACTGTTGCTTCATTGCAGCGTGCTACGTTGGAAGAGTTTAGCAAAACAATCCAAAAAACTCTCCATTGAGTAGTTTTGGAAGGGAAACCAGATGCAATTGCACAGATGGTGTGAGTTTGTATTAACGACTCAGCCATATCTGCCATACACTGATAATGTCCAATTGATGTTATCTGCGTATCGGCTTTCCGGGTCTGCTTTGGCTGCTACTTTGCTCGGCGACAGTGCAGGTTTTCTGCCGGGCATCAAGATCGGTACAGGTGCAGACGGTGTTCCGTAGCAAGTCAGAACATGTGGACACGGTCTGTGTTTTTTGAGCTTGAGCATGGTCTACAAGGGTGAAGATATTACTCGTGTGGAGAGAGAGAGAGAGAGAGAGAGAGAAGAGAGAGAGAGAGAGAGAGAGAGAGAGAGAGAGAGAGAGAGAGAGAAGAGAGAGAGAGAGAGAGAGAAGAGAGAGAGAGAGAGAGAGAGAGAGAGAGAGAGAGAGAGAGAGAGAGAGAGAGAGAGAGAGAGAGAGAGAGAGAGAGAGAGAGAGGAGAGAGAGAGAGAGAGAGAGAGAGAGGAGGTAGATGGGGGGGGGGGGGGAAGAGAGAAATAATACGATATCAAAAGGAAATGCAGATAAGGATTTTAGGTTTTTGTTCTGTGGTTGTTTCGTTTTTCCGACCTTGGTTTTCCGGCTAAAGTGAAACGTGCTTTAATGCAGAAGCTAATCTCATCTGAAAAGAGCAGCCAAACGAATCCCCCAAACTCTCGTGTAAAGTCTAATGCTGTGACAGAAACTGTACTCGAAGGGTAGATTGAATTTCCTGACAGGCTCACTGTCTTTGGCCTGAACACATCCACCCTTTGCTTCCTTCCCACCACTTTGCCCAGCAAGCAGCAATGCTGCATGTGAGAATCCAGCAATGCTCAGCTTCCCTGCATCGTTCGCAGATATCTTGATAACTGTTCTTTTTCCAGGGATTTGTTAAGGCGCAAAACTTGCATTCTTGGTCCAAGACATCTTTCTTACAAACACTCTCTGCCTCCTCCCTTGTTGGGATGCAGGCAGATTGGCCGTTGGTTGCATGGGAACAGGCTGTGAATAGAGTCTTTGTTCTTTGTCGTCATCGATTGATTGTATATTATCATATTTATTTGATACTCTATTTTGGAATTTTCTTCTCGGTCTGGATTCTTTCTTGTTCATTGAGTGAAGGATGAGCGTAACTGTCAAGTCTATTGACGGTTCATTTTGACAGGAATCCTCTTCACCCTTTTTAAAATGCGTAGCGGCCCCTGTCACTGCAGTGCCTGCAGATCACTGCTAGTGGTCCACCATGACCCTTAAAACGTTTCCAAGTGTGGAATTGGCACCGACAAAATACAAAAGGGTAATTTATTAATTTATTTTTCTGAAAACTTGTGTTGATTTCTGCCTAAAATTCCTTTCAACTTGATGTCATAATTGTGGAAGCCCATTGATCACGTAACAACAGTTTAATGCCGAACGGTCACATAGGTATGTCCGCACTCTCGGGCCGTTAAAGACTTTGGGAGCTGTTTTTTTGGACGTTGTTTGAAAAAATTAATTGAGCACAGTTTTCTGGATTTCCACATGTGGTTCGCCACAAATCGAGCACTTTCAACCGAACCCAAGTGAGGACGAAAAGCAAGGTGTTGAGAGAAAATATCTTGTTTGAGGGAAGAGGGGTGAGGGGAGAAGAGATCTAGCTGGAGTAAAAGGGCAGACCTACTGTGAGGGTGATGTAAAATATAACTTTGCTGTGCAGTGCGATAATGATGAGTCACACATTTGGCAATTGTGTATAACTATCATCCATATGCTTGTGAGGATGATACAATCGCAATACACCATTTAGAAATTGAGACCGTTTTATGTCCTTGGATTTAGCTGCCATCAAATGCTTCAGGAAAGGCTTGGTTGGGTCAAATGATCAAACGAAGGACTTTCACGGCCTGAATGTTGTGACATTATTTTTTGCCATGCGGTCATTCGGCTCTCGATAGTGTGGCAATGCGCAAAGTCGCGTGCCTCGTTCGTTCGGAAGAATGAAAGGCAGGTATTCCTTTGAGACCGTATTTAGGTTGGTTTGGGCGAGAGTTGTGAACACATACTCGTAGATAAAATCGTTTGGCGAATGCAGAATTGCACGATGCACATTTGACCTTCGGCCAGCCCGCTTTGTACCAGCATTGTTGAAGAGCAAGGTTGATCGTTTGTAATTGCATATTCATTGGGTGGCGACGCTGTTGAGATGAATTTAGCAGAGTCAAAATTAGGTTTTGTCTACAAACTGGTGCTTTCCTCGACTTTTGCTCTATTTTAATAGTTCAGAATGGTTCAACAATATCTGGCGTTGTGGTATGTTGGCCAATGACGAATGATGAGCAGGCCCTTGCGTGGAAGAGATCGAGTCTCAACCGAGGATGTGCTGTCACAAAGTTAAACCCGTATCTTCACCGTTTCAACACATCGCACCGAGAGGATCCTGATCTGGCAATGCAAACTCGACGGAGGAAGAAACGCTCTCTCTCTCTCTCTCTCCTCCTCCTCTCCTCTCCTCTCTGTCCTCTCTGCTCTCTGTCTCTCTGTCTCTCTGTCTCTCTGTCTCTGGCTCTGGCCTGTCTCTGCTCTGTCTCTGTCTCTGTCCTGCTCTCTGTCTCTGTCTCTGTCTCTGTCTCTGTCTCTGGCTCTGTCTCTGTCTCTGTCTCTGCTCTGTCTCTGTCTCTGTCTCTGTCTCTGTCTCTGTCTCTGTCCTGCTCTGTCTCTGTCTCTGTCTCTGTCTGTCCTGCCTGTCTCTGTCTCGTCTCTGCTCGTCTCGTCTCTCTCCTCTCTCTCTCTCTCTCTCTCTCTCTCTCTCTCTTCTCTCTCTCTGTCCTTCTGTCGTCTCTGTCTCTGTCTCTGTCTCTGTCTCTGTCTCGTCTCTGTCTCCTTCTCTCCTTCTTCCTCTTTCTCCTCTCCGCATGCTCTCTGTAAAACACAGCTGTTGGGTTGTGGCAAGGGATTTTTCTTCTTCGGCAACCTCATCTTGACCTGCACAGCAGTCTCGGAAATAGTCACAGCCTTGATGTCATTCTTCTTAAGCCAGAAAAGGAACCATTGATTTGCTCTGGCAGGATTGGAGGGAATTTATTTGATTTGAAAAGGGAGGTTTATTGAGGGTGGTGAGGAAAGCCACCAAATTATAATTAAGGTGTTATTTTCCCTTCAGACAAAAAGTATCCTCCCTTTTGTTGTTGGTGGGGCATAACTTGTTATAAGAATCTATATATAATGGAGTAAGTGGATGTATGTATCATGTACTCCTCCGAGAGGATTTGACCGAGGGAGCTGAAACGTTCAGTGATTAATGAGGGTAACCTGAAGTTGTGCCTGTGCAAGTTTCGTTTCATTTCCATCAAATTTTGAAAATAAAATTTTTTTTCGCCCATTTTTGCATTTTCTTCCTTGGGGGATTGGGGACTCACAAATTTTGAAAAAGTCCGATAAGGAAGCCTAATTCGACAAAATGTCATCAAGTAAAAGTTGCAGGACGTGGTCGATTTCATGGGGGTGGAACTATTCAGATCTTGAAAATCACAACCTGCCCTGTCCACCCACCATGGACATCTCTGGGCGGTCTCCGCGTGCTGTTGTAACGTACCACATTTCGTTCAATCCTTTACTACCCCCACCTTTTCTCCACAATGCAATTCGAGAACCCCTCCCCTCATGCTTACCTCCTCCCCAAACCCTCCCCATCCCCACTTCCCCCCCTCTCCCACATCTTCCTCGCTTCACCCGGCTTCCTTCCTGGAGTGTATAGCAACATTTGGTGAGGCGTTGCTCTCCACACCGCCACTTCCTTGCTCTCCCTCCCCCCTTCCTAGCTCCCTACTTCCCAACCCCTCCGAGCTCCCCCACCCCTCCTGCACCCCTCTCTTTCTCTCTCGCTCTTTCTCTCTTCTAGCTCTCCACTTACCAGCCCCCTCCGAGCTCCCCCACCCCTCTTGTGCCCCTCCCTCTCTCTCTCTCCCCTTCTCTTTCGCCCCACCCTTCATCAGTGAAGCGACAGGTTGTATCTGCTCGAATTGAATACTTTGGCCAGAATTCCTGGAAATAAAAAAAATGAAGAGAATTTATTACGTCCACCACCGAAGGTGGAAGGAGGTTGGTTATGTTCCCCCCCCCCTTTCTACCTGTGTTTGTTTGTCTGTCTCTCTTTGTATGTTTGTGTGCAGGATATCTTAAAAGTTGTGGACGGATCCGGATGAAATTTTTGGGAAGGTTGGGTATGTGACAAGGATGAACTGATTAGATTTTGGTGAAGATCCAGATGTGGAACCGGCTGGTAGAAATTTTAACGTGATTCTTCACCATTGAGAGATAGGGTGAAACTAATATATAGCACGATATCTTAAAAAGTTGTGGACGAATTCGGACGAAACTTGGTGGACAGGTTGAGTGTGTGACAAGTATGAATTGATTCGATTTAGTGAAGATCTGAATCCGGATCCAGATACGAGAATTATTTAAATTTATAGTGATTCTTCATCATTGAGAGACAGGGCTAAAACCGATGATATGGCATGATATTTCAAAAAGTTGTTGGGTTTGATATGTTCCACTGGATCAGGCAATGCGTGGCAGAGGTATGTGCTCCAATGAGTGCCCTTCTAGTTTTGGAAAACGTATTGTTGCAGGAAAAACTCAATTGCAAGTCAAACAAGTGCATCGCAATGCCAAGAAAAAAACTCCAAAAGCAGCACAAGAAGAAAAACATTGGATTCCATTTGTCAGAATGCAAGACAAAGGCGTTGACCATTTATTTTGGGTATTAATTTGTGAATTTCACCTGAACTTTTTTTTTCACCTCCTCAATGAGCCTTAGACATTATTATTGTTATCGTTGTTATTATTTTAATTACGAAACATGCAACCATGCTCCATAATGAGTGTCGGTTCTGTCAAAGCAGCATATATATATATATATATATATATATATATATATATATATATATATATATATATATATATATATATATATATATATATATATATATATATATGCTGCTTTGACAGAACCGACACTCATATTTATACCTATATATATATATATATAAAATGATAATCAGCATCAGTGAAATATCATATTTCACCGACGCATTTCATGATATTTATTTATTTATTATACACATATATATATATATGTATGCATGTGTGTAAATAATGTTTTTATTTCATTTTTAAATCAGCCAGTTTAAACCCAGTTGTTGATTATATGTGCATTTGACAGGAGACATTGCAGCAGCTGGTCATAATGAGTCCACCTGATGTCCTGACCATCGCCAAGGAGCCTCTTTCAGGTACCACTTTAACATTCCACCTGCAAACCAGATATTCCTTGCTTATCCATTTTCCTTTCCCCCCTAGAAATGCCTTTCTTTACAGAAGCACTGTGCTATGATTTTGAGTTTCTGTCTTGGCTCCATTTCTTTGTTGCTGTTTTCCATTCTCTCGTCTCACATTTCGTCATGTCTAGCTTTCTTTTCTCTTCCCAGCATTGTGCCCCCCTCCCCCCCCCTTGGTTGTTCCCTGAATCGTAGCTGTGCGTCGACTTTGCTCTTTGTGCACATGCACACATTTTTGCCACTACTTATAAATACCTTTATTATTGAGGATTATCACAACAGATGGTTCTCTACGGGATTTAGACTCGGGTTGATTTGTCACACCGAATAAATTCCTCTTACTATAACTGTATTTTTATCTATCATGGAGGCACATTCATAAACCTGACACCACTGGAGTTAAAAGGTTTTTTGTTTTTTTTGGTCTCAAAGTTGTATTAATGTCACAGATCTCAAAGCATCATCCACAAAGTGTCACAGGAATGATGGATCCAACCTCATCACAGTCTGAGAGGTCGAAGGTTGATGTCATCGATGGGTCTATCATATGTGGGGTTGGCTGGGCCCATTCGTCCTTAAGTGATCCAATGGCTGAGGTCATGAGTAAAATGGTCTCCTGATGCCCATTTGAGGAGTTTTCTAGAGATGTTAAAGTGGTTATATTCACCCAAAATCAAAAGTGATAATTAAATGCAGGCCAGCTCTTCTATGCACCCGAAGCTGGATTCCCAAGTGGACCTGGATTTTGTGCATGTTTATCGAGCGGGATCCATGCAGGGCTGCCTTACTTTTAATCTTGCCGTCTGCCCCTCCCGTAAATCTTTGGCTTCAACACAACGCCGAGATCGAGTGGCTTTGCTCACCCCATGCAGGCACGGTTTCTATTAAGGGCCTTGCATGAACACCTTTGTCTACCCTTCCTTACCAAGAAACTTGTATTAATGCCACATATTGTGTACAATCGTTCGTCCGTCGTCAGCTCGGCGTTTGGAGGTAGCGAAGGTCAGACTAAGACACAATTGATGGGACTGCACCAAAACCAAATTTGTCATGCAGGGAAAAGGGGGTAAGGGGAGGAAAGAATTAATTGCATCAAATAATAAAGCCATTTCTTTTTTGTTATATATAATGACTAACATAAGCCTGAAATGTTTGCTTCCCTGTTTGTTTGTTTGGTTTTTTTTGGATGAGCGTATATGAACAGGTTTTTTTCTTTTCTTCAGAATTCCCTTTTGGTGTAGAAATATGGCCGTTGGTTTTTTTTGGTCAGTTTATATTTGCGAGTCGGCGGTTTTCAACGGTGCGCTGTTTCTCTTGTGGAATACAAATGATTGGTGCAGGCGTCGGTGGCTGCTGATATTGCAGCTCAATACGGCTGGAACATCCCCTGCAAGGATGCGGGTTTGTCTCCCACCCTCTGTGGCCTTGCTATTGGCTTTGCCATTCATTTGATGGAGTAAGATTGCCCTTGGTTGTGTGATGGAGCAAAATCTCAGAGCGATATACCCTGTAAAGCAAGTAGGTTGGACAATGCTGGTTACGTCACCAAAATGAAAAGGGTGGTGGTTGAAAGGTTGGGGAATTTCCAGAAGGTTAAATTGCATCGCTGTGGCTCGGTTTGGCAGGTTATTTCATTAGTCCCATGCTCCAGTAGGATACATGGTATTTACTTTGGAAGTATGCAGTACATGTAACTGTCACGGATTGGATAACAAGGTTGTAGATGAACAGCGGTTGCTGAGGCGCTTAATCGGCATAGCACCAGCTGCAGCTACATTCATTCCCAACCTCTATCATTCACATCAGGAGGCTGGAATGACCCAATTATAATCAAAGTCTGCTTTTAAATATGTGAACAAATTTCATGACATTTGTGCACCTTCATTTCCTCGATAATAACTGTTGCAGCTGTATCGCTATGGTTTCTTGGTTTGATTTGTCTTCTCAATTGATTGAGTTAAAATTAAAGACCCTGGTACTTCCTTGATCAACCCTCAACAGTTTTCTCTTATTGTGCTCAAATTTATTAAACAAATTTACAAACATTATATAACGTTGTCACGTTGACGGGTCGACTAATGTCAACCGTCGTGCCGGAGGTCCAATATCTCCACGGATTGTCAAACAGACTTTATACATTACACTGCGAGCAGACAGCGTCCGTGCACCTATCCACGCTCTAATAATGGGACAATGTTGTAATTTAATGCTCCCCAAAGGGCCGGTCAAACATGTTCTGAAACTGGCAGTTGGTCTGAAGGCAGAAGACAGAAAAACATTTCTTTTGAATCTATAGTATAAAAGGAGCTTGATCTCGGCATGCCTGCGTGCATCCGTCTATCCATCCCTGTGTCCGGCCGTCCCTGCCTGCCTGCGTGCATCCGGCCAGAAACTATTGTTCTATAGGGGATACAAGCCCAAGGCCGCAAACAGTATGATATAGTTGAGTAAGGTGAGGATAGATGGGCTGGTTTCAATTTATATTAAAATAAGGGTGAAAGTTAATTTTTCACCTGGTACACCTTCTAGTACTAATAATTTATTCAAGGAAGAATATGGGAGGGAAGACAAGGCAATACGAAATAATAAGCGAACGGATCTGGCAGTCAAAAGATAAACATATAGGGGAGCCACATGTACTTAATACATAATTGGAACAATAAAATCTTATCCAGCCGTGATGCCAAAAATACCAATCTCGCTCAACAAAGGGGAAAATGGGCAAGGACTTCTGTCGACATGAGCTGGTCTTGGGCTGCACCACGGTGTGCAGGCTGGTGCGGCGCAGAGTTAGAGATGAGAGGAGTGAAGGCAGGGAGATGCGATGGCAATGAGGATGCCTCCATGGTCTCTCAAGTGGTCTGCACCAAGGTAGCTATGAATGAAGACAAAGAGATGAGAATGATGACAAAAGTCTCTTGATCTGAAAGAAGCTCTTGATCTCCTCCAGTCTGCATGCATTTGCGGCTTTAATCTCCACGAATGCCCGCCCTTAACTATGCGTCTAGTCCTGTGATTGGCTATCCCACCGTGTGGGGCGGAGCCTCCGTAATAGTGTTCTGTCCCTTGCCAAGGCCCTCTGCAGCTTACTATACTGTCCTGGCCTGCGGTTCTTGGCCATACAACCCGTTGTTTCCATCCCGATTGCTGCCTTTCCGTTAAGTGCCACAAACCCTCCACCTGGCTTCAGCTGTAGACAAGAAGTTTTACACTACACGTCCTTACCCTGTCCTGCTCGATGATGGACAGCACTCCCTCCTCAGTCGGTGCACATATTACGTACAACTTTTGACATGTCCCTCATACAGGAGTGAATCAGACTTACTTGAGCACATGGATCACCTACTTTTAGCACATTCTAACGATGGATCCCCACCCTACCCCCTTTCATGTAACAATATGTTCTGGATTTCATTGTACATTATTATTTTATTTATGTCCAGAAACCATGCTGACAATTATCAATTGGTGTTTTATAGACTAGCAGAGTACCCGCCCTACGAGCGATCTTGTTCCAAGCATGCAACGCGTTCTTCTGACGTGTACCTTTATTTGAGCATTGTATAGGCAACTGCCATCTATGTACAGGCAAAAAAATAATTAACCCGGGTTATGTACATGAAGCAAAAACACACCTACTCCTTCAATTCAAAACACCTCACTGCACTGGAAAATGTGGAGACAGGAATACAGTACTGTAAATGGTGGAGAGTTGTCATACCCCCACCTTGAGGCGGCGCTACACGATACACATTTCCAGAGATAATTTGCATCCCCCCTTGCCCCCAACCCCCACAAGACCACCAGCAAAGATAAAAATGCAACGATACATTAATTGGGGTCATGCTGATCCGATGTAGAAAGTCTGGATATAATCAGCCCAGAACTGTAGGAGAGTTAGCCGTGACAAACAACCACACACACACACACCACACACACACACACACACACACACACACACACACACACACACACACAACACACACACAACACACACACATACACACACACACCGGCCCGTTAATTATAGCAAGGATTTACTGCCAATAATATTGTTGCTTTATGTATCATAACCTGAGGTTTCATTTTTAGCTCACCTGGAATATAGTTCCAAGGAGCTTATGGGATGGTGTGCCGTCTGTCCGTCCGTCTATAAATACTTGCAACTTATTCTCTGAAACTACACATACGGTTTTGATGAAACTTTACCACAAACTTCATCAGCCTGTATGTACCAAAGTTTTGTTCATGGCATCAAAATTTTTTTAATAATAATCGGTCCCCAAAGGGGTCTCTGTGGGTTGCCCCCCAAAATAGGTATTCGCTTTCTTCTGAGAAACTACACATGCAATTGCGATGAAACTTGAGCGCAACCTTCATCACCCGTGATGTACCAAAGATTGGTCACGGCATTAAAAACAAAATCGTGGTCTGAGAGGGTC
>CM068965.1:27033527-27068955 GCA_035128595.1 Eptatretus atami | reverse complement strand
CCTAAAGAAACCACGTTATTTAAAAAAAAATCCCCTATCACCCGTGATGAAAAGAAAAAAAATTAAACCCTCATCACCCATGATGTACTAAAGTTTGTTCATGCTATTTAAAAAAAATCGGGGTCGTTTGGGGATTTCTGGGGTGGGGGTTGGGGGGGGAGTTGCCCCCGCTGTTTGCTATAGCTTTGGTTCATTGGTACATTTTGCTGATTCTGCCCCATATTGACTTCCTCCTCAGTATAATGATTCTACCAGGTGAGCACCCAGGGGTATTGCCCCTATTTTTTTAATGTCTGCTGACGAAGTCTCCGGAGGCATTATGTTTTCGGGTTGTCCGTCCGTCTGTCTGTCCGTGCATCCGTGATCGTTTTTCATTGCTGCGATATCATTCATCGTTTTTTTGTTTTTGTTTTCATTCATCTCCTCAGTCGGAGCATATACAGAGACCAGGGAAATGACACCCAAGGAGTGACGAATCCTTAGTCTAATTTCAGCATCAAGAGGTCATATGTCAACGGTCAGAGTCCGTGATAGGTTTTCGTTTCCGCGATAACGTAAGAATGGCTGAAGGGATCCAAGTCAAACTCGATAGAAGTACGTATAATGATGCAAATATGAACTGATTAGATTATGGGGTTAAGAGGTCAAAGGTCAGAGGTCATGTTTGGTAAAAATTCTGTTACCACGCCAACTTGTGAACCAGTGATTGGATTTTGACCAAACTTTGTTTAAATATATGTTATGATGCAAAGATTAACATTTATATTGTGGCATCAGGTCAGGTCAGGTATGGAGAATGCGCCGGAGCAGCTCGTCGCTGCGTCCACTTTCCGCCGGTACTCCAGGGACCTCCATCTGGCCACCCCCCCCCCCCCAGGCAGATGCCTATCGACCAGCAATGGCCAAGGATTCTCCGAAGAGACCTAGTACCAAAGGAATTAAGTCTCTGTCTCAGATCCCTGGTCAGAGTCCAAGTTTTCACATCCATAGAGCAAGACTGGAAGCACCAAGGACCTGAAGACTCAGACTTTCATCCTCCCGCACAGGTACCAGCAGCGCCACACCCAATGATCCAGTGAATCCTTGACTCCCCAAGCCCGACCCAGAAGTCTGTTGACCTCTGGCTCACAGCCAGTGGAGACATGAATATCACTGCCAAGGTAAGTGAATCTCTCCGTGACCTCAACATCCTCGCCACAAACAAGTACAGACAGGACAGCAGCATCCAAGATGTCATAAAGCCTGGATCTTTTTTGACCAGGAAACCCATAATCCCAGCGGCTCCGACTACTCATTCAGCACCTCGAGGGCCCCCAAAAGGATATCTAGAGTCTCCGCAAAGATTACTGCATCATCTGTGAAATCAAGGTCAGAGATCTTGACATTCCCGAATGATGCACCACAGCTTGATCTCTCCGACATCCTCCCCAGAAGCCAGTCCATACTAGTGCTGAAAAGTGTGGGGGCCAGTACACACCCCTGACGAACTCCAGTAAACAACTGAAATTAGTCAGAGATGGTATCACACATCTCACAGCACTCTCAGTACCAGAGTAGAGTTCAGACATCAGATCAATCAGTTTTGTGGCAACCTCCACGAGACCAAGAATCCTCCAAAGGGCATCCCGATTCACTGAATCAAACGCTTTACAGAGATCAACAAAGGCTGCAAGATCAACATAGAGCAACATAGGCTGTTTTTTTTTTGTTTTTTTCATTCATTGCCTCAGTCGGAGCATATACAGAGACCAGGGAAATGACACCCAAGGAGTGACAAATACTTTGTCTAATTTCGGCATCAAGAGGTCAAATCAAATGTCAATGGTCAGAGTCCGAGATAGGTTTTTGTTTCCGCGATAACGTAATTACGGCTGAAGGGATCCAGGTCAAACTCGATACAAGTATGTATAATGAGTTAAGATAAACTGATTAGATTATGGGATGAAGAGGTCAATTGTCAAAGGTCAGAGGTCATATCAGGTAAAAATGTGATACTTGAGAACAGCTGTAGGGATTTAAATCAAACTTGGTACAAGTATGTATGATTACGTAATAATGTAGGTGGAGGCATATCGGTCGACATTGCAATGTCGAAGAGTGCTGTTCTAGTTATTTCCTTTTTTGCATTTTCTATGTACAATTTTTTTTTCTGGAATAGTTAGTTAAATGTTAATGATAAGTTCAGGGATAATATTGTCATGGTCGCAGGCCTTTAAGATTGACTTGCCCACCGGGCGGGGTGGGGACAAGAGGTCTCTGCTTCCACCTGTGAATTTGGGCACGAATTGGTGTTTCAAATACATGACCATGGCGAACCAGCCTGCCAGAAGTGGCCGAGCAAACCGTTGCGTGCGATTCACCTTTTATGGCACCTTCACTCCATGAACCGAATTTATCCTTCTAATGGGTTTATGTGCCAATCCTCTATGCGTTGTTGAGCTCCAGTTCCCTGCTGACCACACATGTTCTCATTTACAAGCAGGATTTATCTGCAATGGGATGGGGAAGAAGAAGAAGGACCACGACTGACACACTCAGTAAAACCAGATGATAACCAATGAATAACAATTAAACCCACGTTGCTTTGACGGCTTAACGATGAACCTGACTCACTCATATGGGGTGATTTAAATGGACAGACAGAGAGAGAATGTTGGACCTGTCCACATGGTGATGTTTGACATGCAGTGAGGGTTCTTCAAAGTAGCTTCATGTGCCAACCAGGAAGGGTGATAGAAAGACTTCGTAGTGCTGCACGGCACCACCAGCGCTGTGTGGGAGCACCGAAGAGTGATGCAGAACCAAGGAGAGGATGCCAATAACCGGAAGTCGGGTAGCTCTTGGTCCTCCTTAAGAGACTCACCAACCCTCTCTCTGTATGCAGCTCGTGCTTGGGGGTTTTTAATTAGGCTTTTGTCTTTGGCCTTTGCCAATTAGGCGATTTAATTTCCCACATGCATTCTTGATTTGCATATTTATATTTTTTGAACTTCTTTCACAAGTCACAAAAATCCATATTTTCAATCATTCATATCAATTTATTTCAATGTGAGTGTCCAAATCTTGTCCTGATATCTTGTTTATCATTTGTCATTACACATGCCAGGGCACTTTTGTATAATATACACTTTTGCCAACAATCTTGGCAACAAGGAATCTTCATTGAAGGGTTGAAGAAGCAGAGGATGGGTTTGTGATTCAACTAATAATTACAAGTGTTTTGGAAAATATGTATTATTAAAATAAATTGCAGCCGTGAAACCGGTCTTCATGTCCTGTTCAGTCTTGCCGTTCATACGCCTGTGCTGCATCCATTGCAGACTGTCAAATAACCGATTGTGTCGTTTTTTAAAATTATCATTTATGACCTTTTAAAAATTCTCTAAGAGTTGTTCACAAGCTTATACACACTTTTGCAACACCACACCACATCGAACCCTACCCGCTAACTCGCCCCAGTCTTGTGAAGCCTTTTTTTTTGTTTTTTTTCTCCCTTTAGGTGCTTAATTAATTCTTCTTTAAACTCATTTACTGGCTTCACTGCTGCCACCCGTTTATTTGGGTAACGTTTTCTCGTGTATGAGATAACCAGTTGATGGAATTTGTGACAGTTACAAATATACAGTCATCACATGTTTTGCAGTTTGGTAAAGAATTGGAGTGCAAGCCAATGAAATGAAAGTAGTTTTTGACCTTTTTTTTTGTTTTATAACATTTTTGATGTGAATCCGAGCTTCAATCCTATTGCTGCCACTTTTGCATGATCATCATTCTATCAGCTCTTGGTGTCACACATGTTATAAATCTCGTGTTTTATTCCTGCCTTTATAGAAAAGAGTTTGAGTGAGATGCAGAAGCTCCTGCTGCTGTTGCTGGGTTGTGCAGTGCAGGTGAGCGATGCCATGACCCATCATATGAAAACCCATCGCTGGCTTGCATTGACTGTGTGCCCATCCCATTTGCCTTGACCCTCGCAATGTGTCGCCATTGTGTGCAGTGCAACCAGAAAGAAACGTACATCGAGAAAATTAAGCTGTTGGATATCGACACGCAGGCGGCAATTGTGGAACACATCCAAGAGGTGATGTGGTTTGTGTGGCATTTTACCTTTTCTATTGTTTTTTAGATACCTGTATGTTTCTTTTGAACCTGGGCTAGACAGCAAATGCATGGTTCAAGCAACCCAAGTGTGGACTGTACACTTGGACTTCACCTGATTGGCAACATAGAAATCAGATTGATGACATTCTAATCAACAGAAGATGGAGAAGTGCTGTGCATTCTGCCAATATCCTGCCAGGTGCAGATTGTGGGACGGATCATGAACTCCTTTTGGTTAAGATATGGGTCAAACTGCGAAAGGTGGAAAAAAAATAATCAAAAACTTCGACCAGATATGACGTTGAACACCTGTATAAACAATCTTCTTATATATTGGATTCGCTATATATGCTAGATATCCCTTATTGTCGGGTTTTGTGTGTGTGTGTGTGTGTGTGTGTGTGTGGTGTGTGGTGTGTGTGTGGTGTGTGTGTGTGTCTGCAACGCGAGGCTCCACAGCACGAACCAGCGAACCGGTTTCGATGAAACTTTGCCAACAGGTGGAATATATACTGGGAATGTGCGCGTTTGAATTGCGTTTGAATTTGAACCACCTTTGAATTTGAAGGTTTTGCACGTTTGAATTGCAACCACCACGTTTGGTGCAACCAAACGTTTGGTTTGGTGCAATTGCAACCACAAAACCACGTTTGAATTGCAACCACCCGTTGCTGTGCAGCGGCCGAAAAACCGCGTACAGTATTTTCAATACTTGTCCTTTCAGTTTTGAATGTAGAGAAACGAGGACTTCGAATTAAACACTGCGAGATATTTAGAAAATTTTACTCGAGCCGATTTTTGATTGAGGTTTTATTTTTCAAATGGTAGTCCTTCAAAAATCGGGTGTCTATTTACCGTCATTTAAGGTGTGTATACAGTGTTTGGAAGGAACTACACCGTCGTTCCACCTTCGATCTCTCCTCGATCCAAACGTTATTGACCAAAGTGAAAAGGATCCAAAATAAATGGAATCACCGGCATTTCTGTCTTTGTGGATTTCTAATAATATGTTTATTTATTTACCGAAAACGATTCCACGATCCACACACCACCTTCAATTATTTATTTATTTACGAAAACAATTCCACGATCCACACACCACCTTCAATTATTCATTTATTTACCGAAAACAATTCCACGATCCACACACCACCTTCAATTATTTATTTATTTACTGAAAACGATTCCACGACCCACACACCACCTTCAATTATTTGTTTATTTACCGAAAACGATTCCACGACCCACACACCACCTCCAATTATTTGTTTATTTACCGAAAACGATTCCACGATCCACACACCACCTTCAATTATTTATTTATTTACCGAAAACGATTCCACGACCCACACTCCGCCTCCAATTATTTATTTATTTACTGAAAACGATTCCACGACCACACACCACCTTCAATTATTTATTTATTTACCGAAAATGATTCCCCACCCACACACCACCTCCAATTTATTATTTATTTACCGAAAACTATTCCACGACCCACACTCCCCTCCAATTATTTATTTATTTACTGAAAACGATTCCACGACCCACACACCACTTCAATTATTTATTTATTTACCAAAAACGATTCCCACCCACACCACCTCCAATTATTTATTTATTTACTGAAAACGATTCCACGAGCCACACTCCGCCTCCAATTATTTATTATTTTCCGTAAACGATTCCACGATCCACACACCACCTTCAATTATTTATTTATTTACCGAAAACGATTCCACGACCCACACACCACCTCCAATTATTTATTTATTTACCGAAAACGATTCCCCCCCACACACCACCTCCAATCATTTATTTATTTTCCGTAAACGATTCCACGATCCACACACCACCTTCAATTACTTATTTATTTACCGAAAACGATTCCACGACCCACACACCACCTCCAATTATTTATTTATTTACCGAAAACGATTCCACGACCCACACACCACCTCCAATTATTTATTATTTAAAGTGGGAGTGGCATAGGAAAGTGGGCGTGGCTTATGAAAAATATTGTGTGGCTCAGGAGGTGTGGTCAAACAAGAGCATTGAGAGAAGTTTATCGGGTTTTCCGTGTGTGTGTGTGTGTGTGTGTGTGTGTGTGTGTCTGTAACGCGAGGCTCCACAGCACAAACCAGCAAACCGATTATTTTTCAAATGGTAGTCCTTCAAAAATAGGGTGTCTATTTACCGTCATTTTTTATGAGGAGTGCCAGTTGGCAAAATACGCAATAGGAAAAATCTTGCCAGGCAGAGGAACAATTGTATGTGAACCAATACGTCTTGGCAATGAATTTTCGTCGGTGGATCAGTCAGAATGAAAAACATCGTATCCAGCGCTTCGATCCTAGCGAATCCTCGTCGCCTACCGGCTTGTGTATATATATTATATATATATATAATATATATATATATATATATATATATATATTATATATTAATTTATATTATATATATATATTTATATTATATATATATTATTTATATTTATATTATATATAATTATATATATATTGTTGCGAATTCGCGCCCGCCGGCGTGCGGACGGCCACGTAACTCGAATCGCGGCACGTCGCCCACCGGACGGACAATTCTGTCGTGACCCTCTCGGAACAACGCCGGGAGCTAGTCACGGTTGGGGTTTAACCTCACCACGATCGTGCCAATTGCCCACCCGCGCAGGATAGGGTTTCTCGCCAAATCTATCTACCTAAGTACCTGTGCGAATGGTCGACGGGCGATTGTACCACGCCACAGGCCGAGTCCGGACACGAACCGCTTAAGCGGTCCGTTCCGTGCTACAGTGATAACGAGCGGTGTTATCGTTGGCCTCGACGGTTCCGATTAATTACCGGGATGTTGCACCCACTACGAACCCCTTACGTGAAGCAGGATGGAGAGTCAATAGAGAAAAGACAAAGCGAAGCGGGAACAGTTCAACAAGCAAGCATTTTATTCATAACCACAGACACAAAGCACGTATATACAGCCATACAGAATCAAAATGCACATAAAGCAAATGTAAGAGTTAAAACCGACTACGCGCACACACGGCAACACTTATACAGTTTTACTTCACAGACGGCGCCCACACACATTTACACAAAAGCAAAGGAAAGAAGCCACCCTCACAGACAAGGAGGCAGACAGGCCCGTAGGCCAAATGTGCGCGTGACCTGGAGGAGCGGCCAGGTCCGTGAGACCGGGGAGGTCTTACCCGCTCCTCGTGACGCGTTGGCGGGCAAGCCGCAAAATGGCCGCGCCGCTGTGCCCCGACTCCGTGCCCCTTGGCGGGTTTCGTTGGCACCACGTTTGGGGTGGGGTGAACGGGGCCCCCTTTTGCACTATCTCAGCGCGGGGGAAAGGGGAATTGTTGATGCCCTGGGGGAGGGGAGTGGCTGGCTGGCTTGGGTCCCGCGACGAGACGAGCGATCCCCACACCGCAACCTCTTCGCCGACCGCCGTCCTTCTTGCCTCGGACCCGAGCTCCCTTGCTTGCAGTTCCACCGCGCGCACTCGACTCAACTCCGCCAACGCAACGCTCTTGTCCCAAGAGCAACCTCTCGACGACACTTTCAAGCAACTCCAAAACCCAACTCGCTCCAATTCGCCTTGCGCTCGCCTTTTTATAGGCGGCAGGAGCAGCCAATATGCAATTTTAGGATCAGAACGCGATTGGAGGCGGGGCCACGCCGCCCCCCCCCTCCCCGGTCAGCCATTGGTCGGGCAAAAATGGGGGCAAAAATGGGCGTGAACCTCTCCTGATCCTAAAATTTGCATATACGGACTTCACATACACACGCTTGAGGCGGGGCCAAGCCGCCCCGCGCTCGCCAATTGGACGGAGGAGAAGTGGGCGTGAAGTGTTTCTGATCCGAATTTTCCCCTCGGAAAGGCCGCCATTCGCGCTCGCGGCTCGGTGCGTTCGGCACCAATCGCCGAACGGGCCCAAGACAGCCCGACGTTCAGTGTTCACAGGTGGTGCGGGAATGGCCGTAGAAGCGATGATGTGGGATGAATTCGTGAAGGTAAAGGCGAAGGTGGTGGAGGGTCTTCTGTGTGAGGTTGGCGTTGTGGTTGTTGTCTGCGGGTTGGAGCGTGGTTGTAGTTGGTGACGATGGCTGGCGTGGTGTTAAGGTGGTTGTTGTGTGATGGCGGTTGAGACGTGGTTGGTTCAAAATAACGACAGAAAAGAAAAAATGGCTAACTCAAAGCGTCGCAGCCCGGATGAATCACATAAATTCCCTCTATACAACGGGTTTGGGCTAACTACACATGTACCTATCGAGATATCTCACCTGGGGCCCTTTAGGTGTAATGCGAATTTCCACAGCCGTAACAATATATATTATCTATATATATATATATATATATATATTATAATATATATATATATATATATATATACATTATACATATAGATAGCTGAGTTCGTGTCTGTCTGGCTGTTGGTCATAAGCGACGCCCATTCGACAGGCCACGTCATCCAGCCATCCAGAAATCGCCACTATCTTTTTCTCTCCAGGTAGCTCAGATTGTTTTAAAGGCCTCTCATGTACATATGAACACTGAACAACGCATCTTCTATCATTAAACGAAGATACCGTTTTGAGGAATAAAAAGAAGTAACATTTTGATTCCAACTCAAACGAGGTAATGCATGTTTTGTCCTCAGCGATCGCGGCGGCTGTCTAATATACACCGCCCAATGAAAGTATCTTGATTCTCTTATGATGCAGAGGAAAGAAAATAATGATATTTCATTAACAAAAAAACTTTGTGGGACGTTAAACACAGTTACTTTCTGTCTGTGAGACACTAACGTGTCGCTTATAACTCAATGTTTGTTTACCAGAATTTGCAATGACTGTTACAAGCAAAAATATCCCGTGTTTGCTTCCATGTAAAGTATGAAAAAAGACGTCCCGACACATGACGTCATCACGTAGCGATGTCTGCTCGTAGCAGGAATGCACAAATTATTGGAGCCTTTTTTATATAACATCCTAAAACTCATGGAAAAGTGATATGATGGAGGATAGGGGATAGAAAGTTTATTTGCTGATTACTATCAGAGGGAGAAGAAGAATAAGAATAGATTAACAAGAGTAGGAAAAATGCAAACATGGCAGTTTTGTGCGAGGTGTCTCACTGTCGTCTAATCTCGTATATAAAGCTGAGTTTGTGTCTGTGTGTAGATAGATGTGTGGGTCTGAACAAGGTACGTTTTCATTACAACGAAAATACTCGTGATTAATATTTAAAGTGTTTAATTTTTTTTAATGTCCTTTTGTCCGTGTTTTGTATGTACTGTTTGCTTTTGAGATGTCCAGTGGTGTGTTCACTTATCAAGCAGCCAGCTAACACTTTCCAAGCCAGCTGTTCCTTATCAATGGTTTCTAATGGAGTGCTTGCTTGAGTGCTTAAGCCACTTGGCAAGCACTCTACAAGAAACTTGGTAACTTAACACACCCCAGATTCATGACTTGGCGATGAGGATAAACATCTATAGCATCATTATTTCAACCATATCGACAAATTCGTCTCTCAAGGGGTGGGGTGGGAAGAGGCAGGGGAAGGGGTGGGGTGGGAGGAGGTACCCGGCGTTGTCGAGCAACGCCTTGTACCCCTGCTAGGATGCAATAAAAGTAAAAAACTGTTTTGCAGAGCTTGACTTGGTTGACAATGCCAGACGAATTGTGGCAAGCTATTGAAGACTTTGTAAAAGAATAGGGCAAAACCAACATCCCAAAAGCAAGCAGAAAGAATAAGACGAAATAGCTGTCAGAAGAGGCAATAGATATTGCAGACAGAAGAGAGATAAAAACCAAAGGTGCATCAAAAGAGGACATTAAGTGACTAAATGCTGACTTCCAATGACAAGCTGGGAAAGATAGAGGGAAGTATTTCAGAGGCATGCATAGAGATAGAAAGTGATAACAGAGTGGAAAAACAAACAAGCAAGAGATTTTTTTTTTTTTTAAAGATCAGAGAGATCACAGGAAGGAAAGTTTAGGTCTAGGATCGGGGTCCATAAGAGTAGAATAGGAAAAGATCTGACAGAAGAAATGCAGGTCAGGTATGGGAGCATGCGCGCGTCGCTGCATCCACTTTCCGTCAGTACTCCAGGGGCCTCCGTCTGGCCATCCCTCAGGCAGCCTGGCCCATCCCCATCCCCATCTCCTTTAGCAGGTGAAAGAAAGATGGAAAGTCCATACAAACAAGATAGCAATATGATGGCAATCTTCAAAGAAAGAGAATATGAGGAAGAACCAATAGTGATATAATGTGAGGTACGTAGAGCCCTGAAAGTGCTGGCAAGCGGAAAAGCACCAGACGCCAATGAAATTCTAATGGAACTCATAAAGGTAGTTGGGGAGGAGGCAATAATAATTTTAACAGCTTTCTGGACACAGATCCGGAGCAGGATTGTATGGCCAAAAAGGTGGAAACGGTCTGTCTACATAATACCATTGCCAAAGAAAGGGGATCCAAGAGAATGTTCAAAGAACCAAACAATTGCCTTGATTTCACATCGCTAGCACGATGTTACTAAAGATCATTCAACACAGAATATAAGACTTAATTAAGCGAGAAATGCCCATTCGTCAAGCAGGTTTCAGAAGAGGAAGAGGTACGAGAGAGAGAAAAAAAATGCAAGGCAAGGGAATTTGACAAAGATCTGGATTTGATGTCAAGATTGACAAAGATCTGGAGAGACAAGGATGTGACAATCCAAACCAAGAGAACGCTGGTGAATGATCTGGTATTTCCAGTTGCAATGTATGGACGTGAGTCATGGACAGAGAAAAAGAAAGAAAGGAAGAAGATTGACAGTTTTGAAATGTGGTGTTGGAGATTAATGTTAAAAATTCCATGGACTGCAGGAAGAACAAACTAATCAGTCATTAAAGAAATTAGACCACCATGTCCACTGGAAGCACTGATACTAAAACAGAAACTGTCGTACTTTGGACACGTCATGTGTGCAGAAAACGAAAGTACTGAGAATCAACCATTCTGGATATGGTTGAGGAAGAAGAGGAAGAGACAGACATTGTATGTGTCTGATGGATGGAGTAAAGGCTGCAACGAGCCGTCATTGCCAGAGCTTCAGGAAGCAATACAGGATAGGGATGTTTGGAGAAATCTGATCAGGAATGTCACCAGAAGTCTGCCACGACTTGACGGAACTGGATAACTTGATACGTTTCTCTCTCTCGGACCCTTGAGGGTAATGACGATGAATAACACTTTGGATGTTTGTGATTCTGTGGTTAAACATTGGTTTTACCTGGATTTTCATCCCCACTGGCAGGAGGGACAAGTACCTGTCCATTACACTGCCATTGTATAATCCTCTATGTATTTTTTCTTCATCAAATATCATTGGGATGTTGTTGTTTTTTTTCCTCCAAGTTTTGGATCCAATCCGCTTCGTTGTTGTGTTATTTTTGGTACTCATAGATTCCTTTCCAGAAATTTTCAAGTTTTTCTTTGTCGTGGGGGGGGGGGGGGGGGGGGGGGATTTGATACATTTTGCTTTTGTTTCCCTAGTTTGCGGTAGAATCTTTTTCAGGTTATTTTCAAACATGTGGTTTTGTTTTCACCTTTTGTTGGCCTTGTCATCATCTTGTTTTTTTTAAATCTTCCTTGCTATCATTTCTACTTTGAGTTTGCTTTCAGCAATGCTTCCCTCCTCCTTTGGATGCAGCACACGGTTGCAGGTATTAGCATCATTGGCTGAGGGCACGGCTGTGCTGCTGATGCAGTGCCCTCTATGACCAGTACACTGGTACTCATTTCACCGACCTCAGAAGGATGACAGGCTGAGTCAACCCCACCTGGTGTTCATTCAACGGCGAACAGGGGCTTGAACTCGGGACCCTAAGAACCCAAGCCAGCAACCCTAACCACTAAGCCAACACCAGGCTTTCAGCAATGCTTTAGCATGAGCCATTAGTGTCCAATAAATGATTATAATTGTCGTGAGGAACAATTTCATGAAATGCAGGAAAAAAAACGTTGTGTGACTATGACTGTGTATGACAAGGCCAGGGTTGGGGACCCTCTCGTGCCAGCAGAATAACAGTGCTTTGTGTGATAAACAATATAGACTAAGCATTTGTACGAGTCATAACTCCTTCACTGGACGGATTTTCACAACGGCTGATGTCAAGACTGTTTTTGGTTTGTTTGTTTGTTTGCAAAGCCAAACGTTTTCTTGTAGAAACCTTTTTTTCACTTTTTTTCATGGGTCTTGCATCCTATGCAAACACTTGCAGATTTAGCCACACGGCACCTTTCCATGATGTTTTCTCCATGTTATCCACATTAGTGCCCAATCCCTTCTATCTCCTCCTGCTTACCCCTCTCCTCTTCTTTCCTATCCTTCCCACCCTCCCTTCCTTCCTTCCTATGTCACATTTATTTTGCCCACCAATTTTCCTCTCACCACCCACTCACTCTCTCCCTCGTCTTTTGCATAATTCTTCTACAACCACCATCTTGCTTCTTTTGTTCTTCAAGGGAATATTAATGCTTCACAAATGTCTTGCTCAGTCCCATTAAAAGGCCACTCTGTGGTCAAGACATCAGACCTCTTGGCCTTGATTCTCAGGGAAAAAAAAGTTGGTTCTGATTTTTTGTGGAGTAGCTCTTGAGTAGGACGTGTTCCACACCCGACACCTTTTTTTTGATTTTCTGCTCGACCGTGTTGAATGTGTGGAGTCGCACCGAGACATCATTAAAAGTTACATCTGTAAAGCCTGGGTTTTAACAGCGTTACAGAAAACATACACACATTGTTGTTGCCACGTTAAATGCTAGCTAGCTCTGAGACTTGTGGCAATTTGAGCAGCGAACCATGAATGGTGGCATTGTGAAGCATGCATGTGTCTGAATGTCAAAAATGATCTCAACTATTTGCTTAAGTTTATCTTCGACGGAAATCTTATCTTGGTCCAATATTGGCTTCTCGGTTTTTGTATGAATACCCGAGGCTTGCAATGTTTTTGTTTCAATAATTTATTGAAACAGCCCTAGTTATCTGAGTTTACACTGCAGTGGAAAATTATTGTTGCCTCGTGAATCAAGATTAGAGTTTTGGATGCAAAAAGTATCCATTGTGAATGACCTCATCACCTTATGCCATTACGGATCGACATCTGACTGCTTGCTGTCTTGTATGCCACGCGACATAATTAGTACGTTGAACTTCTCTCGTGTGATCAAAGAAAGCAGCAAACTGGCTGTTTGCAAAATACTTGTCGTTTATTCTCCATTATGTCAGTGTTTTGTGTGATGACCATTTACGCTCGAACCGTTACGTCGCTAACCTTGGTGGCATTGTGGGTAGAGCGTCTACTCTGAGTCTGGGAGGTCGGCGGTTGGAACCCCTGCCGAGTCATACCAAAGACTTTAAAATGCCGCGTACTGCTTCCTTGCTCGACTCTCAGCATTGGACAGAGTATGGACAAACGACCATAAGTTAGTAATAATAGTGCAGGCTTTGAAGGGCCTAATCTAATGGCCTCCTCCTGCATCGAAGTTCCTTGTAAGGGAACTCATATCATATTATAACTATTATTGTTATTGTTATTTATGTGTGGTCCTTTAAATGCACAGAGTTGGAGACTTATGGAAGAGTTTGCTGACAAAAAGCAGAAGGGTAATTGCATCAGCATTTGAGGGGGGGTGAGTAATGGGAACACTGTTATAATATATGGCATAAGATCAGTGAGAATAGAGAATATTCCACATTGTTGGAAACGATGCAGAAAAGAAGTAACATCTGTGCCAACTTTTGGTTTTGGGGGGAGGGAGGGGAAAACTTTGTGACCAACACACTGCCTCCCACCCCTTTCCCAAGATGAGTTATATGCTTGAATTTAAAGCATTATTACAAGGAATGGAATGGGGTATTGGAAGTGACCCTTTGGAGGGTTCTTGTTCTTCTTCCGGATGCAGCACAAGGTTACAAGTTGCATCATTGGCTCGAGGCACAGCAGCTGTGCTGCTGATGCAACACCCTCTGTAGGTTAGGGCACTGATTTGGAATTTGTTCAGGGTGCCGGCGATAGCTCGCCGACTCTTCACAAAGTACACCGTGGGAGCTAACGCCCTGTTTAATGTCCACCCGAGGGACGGCACACACATCGAAGCCTCCCCGTGCCCACGGGATACCAGGATGACAGTTTGTAGCTGGGCCAAAATTCACACCCAGGCTAGATGGCTCAGAGGCGACTGTGCATATCCCGAGACCATCCTGCCAGCCCTTTGGGAGGGTGAAGGGCTGAAAGGGCACCAAGGGAGGCGCATTCAAGAACAAGTGATTGTGTATTTAATTTTTGGAGGTTTTTTTTGTTTGTTTGTTTGCTCTATCTCGTGTTATATTTCAGCATTGAACTTTGTGTACTAAATGTTAACTCTGCATGTGGATGTCACAGGTGACCCAAAATCAGGAGAACATTCTGGATGTCCATTGGGCGGAGCTTCCGGAGGTTCCATCCCAGGGTCTCGACTCCTTGGCCCGCAGTCTCGCCTATCAAGTTCAACGCTTGGTCGCCGAACGAGATGAGTTCTCTGAGGTCACAAGTCTTTTTCACTTCATTCCTTTCCTATTCTTCCCTCAGCTACTTATAGGTCTTGTACATTTTTCTACAAAGACATTGGTGTCATGTTAAAATTAAAATGATAGGAACATGAGGTTTGAAAACTGATGAACCTGTCCCATCTTTGGTCCTTAAATTTTTTTGGGATTTCTCATGACATGTAGAAATCTGCTGAGACTATTATTAGATCTGATGAGAAAAATATTTTTGATGAAGGATAATCAAGAGGTCACAAGTCATCTTTTGGAATAATGGCAACCTCAGAGTACCAGATAACATTCATATGTAGATCTTGCATGGGTGGTGATGAAGATGAATAGCACGTTCATTTTCATTGATTTGGCCATTGTCACTGGGAAACAGGTGGTGATGGAACTGACACAGGAGAGGGACTACCTTCAGGTTCAGCAGGCTTGCATACAGGGTCAGCCTGAGAGATCCTCATCTCCAAGTTCCGGAGGCCTTTCCCCAGGGGACACCCGGCAGCACCTTGCCGTCGAGCTGGCAGACTGCAAGGCCAAATTGCGGCGGTTGCGCCAGGAGTTGTAGGTTTGGTTCTTATTTCCTATTTTGGTTTTAGTTGATTTGCAGAGTGCTGCTTATGATGTCGATGAGGTGAAAGTTGAATGGGTGAGAATGAGGTCAATCCTGAAAATGAGTTGATAAGGAAGAGTGATTTAAAGGATGAAAACCACATACTGTATATATGGTATGACTCTTGCTTAAAATATCGAATTGGAATAGTTTATATTTCAGATGTTGATATCCGACTATGAACTTCAACAAGAGTGTCACAACTTGTTTGGGTTTATGAATACATGGTCTGTGCCACCTTCCATGTCATTATAGCTACAAAAGTTCATCAAAAGAGGTTGTTTGGCTTTCCCAACGATGCCTTCAAGATGCATCCCTAACAGCATGTTGAAGGTGAGATGTGACCGAAAGTGTTGTCCTTGCTGCATGCAGGGAGGAGAAAACTGAACAGCTCACTGATTGCAAGCATGAAGTTACGGTGTCCTTGTTGGAGATAGAGAGGTTACAGCAGGAAGTGAGTACTCAAAGTGTAAATTATTGATGATGCTTTTATTTTCACTTGTAGGTAATCACTTACCGTTATTTACTTTACTTTATTTACTTATTCCTTGTCAGAACCTGCAGCTGGTGGGAGAAGCGCGAGCAGCACGGGGCTATCGGGATGAGGCAGATGCATTACGGGAACGTTCAAGTCGAGTGGAACGCCTTGAGAGTGAGGTGGTCCGCTACAGGGAACGTCTACATGACATTGATTTCTACAAAACCCGCATGGAGGTGCGAGCTGGCCGAAACTTTGCCGCGAGACATACACACTCACACACTCTTGTATGCAACCTGTGGCTGCTGGTTGCATGATTCGTTAGGGACAAGACTATGCCGCTGATGCAGTGCCCCTATTACCACTACACTGGTGCTCATTTTGCTGACCTCGGAAGGATGACAGGCTGAGTCAACCCCACCTGTTGTTAATTCAGCGGCCATCAGGGCTCAAACTCATGACCCTGGGAACCCAAGCCAGCCACCCTAACCGCTAAGCCAACGCCAGGCTTACCGCTAGACATTACAAGTTGTGATTGCAAAACAATGGACCAAACAGAAGGCTTTGATTGATTGATTGATTGATTTTAACACTTCAAAATGGAGAAGCCACCTTTACTTGCAGAAAGGTAAAAACACAGTTCTGTAAAACATTTTTGTACTATTTCCCAGCATCATAGCAGGATAAAATTGGGGAGAAAGAAATTAACAAAAACCTTTTTTTGACTGAACAGGAGGTGCGTGAAGATAACGTAGTACTGTTGGAGACCAAAGCCATGCTGGAGGAGCAGCTGGAGTGCTCAAGAAGTCGCTGTGATGGATTGCACGAAGCTGAGAAAGATAACCTGCAGCTTCGTGCAAAGATTCATCGCTTAGAGACGGTCTGACAGCATGTCGATCTGCTATATGTTTCTAACTGCCCGTCCTCTCGCCTATCCGGCCGGCCTTCCTCTCACCTATCCGGCCAGCCGTCCTCTCATCTCTGTTCACACAATGTAGCATAGAGCTGTACTACATCCACAACACTGCACAAAATTTTGGAATTTTTGTCAGTTACTTGGGGACTTGTCATTCACATGCTACAGAACAAGTGCTGAGTCACAGTACATAACTATTGCATTCAAATAATTACATTTTATTCTCACTATCTTTGATGCTCACTTTAAGAATGTCCTGGTTACTTACCATCCTTCATACATTCTTAATTTCCACATATTTTGATCCTTCTCTATTTCTGTTTGTTGACCTCACAACAGTTGACTGGCCTACTTGGCACTTTCTACCATTTCTGCAATAATAATTGAGATTAGTTCGGCTTTTGTTGTGTCCATTGTCTTTCCAATTGTCTTCCACATGAAGAGGGTTTGGGATGGAGGATTAATTAACCATCAAAGCTTTGATTTGACAATTTTCCACCTTGGTCGAACAGGAGAGAGATTCAGACCGTCAGCGCCTTGAGGAGCTCCTTGAGGAGAACCTTGCACTGGAATTTGCCCAGAAGCAGAGCATGAATGAGTCTGCACAGCTTGGCTGGGAACTTGAGCAGCTAAACAAGTCACCTGACCTTGGATGTGAGTTTCTCAAATTATGTAAGATTTCAAAGTATAATACCTATAATGTTGCTTTGGGTGGCTGTTCCAAATCCATTTTTCCAAATCTCTACAGGCCGGCGCCAATCTGTGAGCACGGAAGTTAGTGAGGCTGCATCAAGTCGAGCCATCCGTCTTGAGAAAGAGAACCACAGTCTCCTGCAGACTATCCAGGAGTTGCGAGCAAGTGTCCAGGATGGTTCTCCTCAACTTGCTAAACTAGAGGAGGAAAAACGGAGACTCAGTATTGAGGTCAGCCAACAGTATGGACTCTTTTGCCTTTGTCTGTCTTCTACAGTTCCTATTATTTGTATTCTGTGGTGACCACCTGTGAGGCCAACCCCTCCGTTTAGGTGGAGGAATTGAAAGAAAGTCTCAAGAAAGAGCATCCAATCATTGAACACGAGAACTTGAATGATGGAGAGGAGGGGCAGCCACAGGAAGATGTATTTCAGGTTTGGCCCAGTATACTGTATCTATTTCAATTTTTTACAAAAGCACATTGAAAATTTGTTCATTTAAAGTGCCAAAGAGACACAAAAATGTCTTCCATTACTCACCGTTCATGAGGATTCAAGATGATTTGCCCTTTGGATATAATTTCAAAACTGAGATAAAAATCTCCATCAAAATGAAAACATCAATGACAGCCAGACTGTTCCAGCTGTTTCGTAATTTGGACCGAAAGCTATGGAAACTGGAACCAGTTGGCACCGTCATTTCCAATCATTACAACTCTTTCATTGGACTAGAACGATGTGAATGATGACTTTGGGATAATCTTATATTTTACCTGTGCTAATGGTCATGTTATCATCGTTATTTGCATGGAAGAGCAAAGGGTAACCTTCATATCAATGGTCCCCTTGCCTGCTCTCCGTAAACCTTTTAAATATAGGCTCATAAATTTGGAACTACTTCACCAATCATGATGAAATTTTCAATGATTGCATTCTATGATAAGGCCTCTTCTATCACATGACTTGCTAATTATGTAGACACTCCCCTACAGAATTAACAAGTCATGTGATAGATACTGACTCAATTTAGATTGTGCGTTATTAATCCCCTACCAGTTTCACCGGGGGGGACTACAGGTTTGCTCTCTGTCCCACCGGTGTTTTTTCAGACTTTTTTTCCCCCATACCCTTTAACATATTCAACTGAAACTTGTTAAATGGCTTTATTATGATAAGTTACTGAAAAAGTTTGAGTTTCAGGGCCTTTCATCAATTTTTTCACAGAGTTATGACTTTTTTGAACTTACAAAATATCACATCAATTGGTAGGGGACGTGTATCGCAAAGCAATTCTCACTCTTGTTTTATGAGTGTGCTTATATCAGCAATGTTTTGTCTTGAACCTACCTGGTTTGCAATTTCAGAGCTTCATCTATCTTTGAAGACAGCAAAGAAAAGAAAATAACTAAAACGACACTTTGTGGAGCACATACCTCCTCCAGGTTGAACATTGTTTGTTTTGTATCCCACTGATAGGCTGGATCTATATCCGGACCTTAGCCAAAATTTAATCGGCTTGTTCTTGTCACCTACCCAATTCATCCACCAAGTTTTGTCATAATCCATCCATAAGTTTTTGAGAAATTGTGCTATATATATAGTTTTTGACCCCTTTCTCTCAATGTTGAAGAATCTCTTGAAAAATTCTGGTATCTACATTCGGATCTTCACCAAAATCGAATCAATTTGTCCTTGTCACACACCCAACCTGTCCACCAAGTGTCATCCAAATCCGTCCACAACTTGAGATATCCTGCTCACAGACAAACAGACGGGTGAAAACATAACCTCCGTCCACCTTCGGTGGCGGAGGTAATAAGACTTTTTCAAATAAATTAAGGACCATGGTTTGAACACATCAATTTTCACACGTAGCTTTTTCGATGGCTAATCTATGAGTAATCCTTGACTTTTGTAGATTATTCACCAAATCCACAGTTTTTAAAAGAAACACAGAGGTTAAAGCCATTTTGAATTTCCCATTATAAATTTTCCAAATAGCTTTTATACTTCTGATCAAAAAGTATCTGACTGTTTACAACTTCTTGGAGAATCATCATGTTTTTATTTATTTATTTTAGACTCTTGCTTTTTTTTCTTAAATTATCTTGCTGCCCCATTTTATCTGGAAATAATCGCACCAACAAACAAGCAAAGCTGACGAGTGTAAACCAACTCCCGCCTGATTTTTTTAACGAGATAAGCAAAGTCTTAAACTTCTGCATCTTAAGCCACATAACAGATTTCCTTGCTCCAAGTTAGTTTGAAATGTTGGTGCAGCCTAAAATCATCTTCAGATTGGAATTCTACATTAGCTTTGCCAAGTAACACAAACTCTAAATTGTTGCTTTTTGTTCTTTTGAAGGAACATTCTGGGAATTAAACTTATAATTATTATTCAACCATTATAACAATTGTGCCTTGTCTGGAGCACCTGGTTTGATTTGGAACCATTGATTTATTTTGGATATAAATTCAGCAGAATTTTTTCACATTCCTCCCCTATCATCCACACCATTACTTCTATCTCCTCCCAATCTACTTTCAATTATTTATTCACCCCTTTCACACTTCAGCAAGTTTATTTTTCTCTTTTTATCCTTCACTTTCTTCCTTTTCTCAATTGTTATTTTCTTAATGTACCACACCCCAACCACCTCGGTGTGTACGTAATATGTAGATAGCACTTAGACTTTTTGAGACAAATATTTTTGAAGAAACATCTTCCTTTAAAATTACCAAGTCGTAGCTGTTTAAGAGCACGTTTAGTCCTGGAAAGAACATGTCATATGAAGCCTGACAACATTTGTCTGATTACCATTTTGATGTCAAAATGAAGTGTTCTCTTTAAGGGGTGAGGCTACGACACTTTTATCAAAAGCATTTTTGAATGTTTAAAAGACACTTGGCTTTTTAAACCGATCGAAATCGAGCAAGCTTTCAGATTAAGATTGTTGGATGTACTCATTAATAATGACAGCACCACTGATGTTGTTCAACCTGCTTTCCGTAAAAGAGAACTGTGAGTAGTTTCTCAGGACTTGTTTTACCCCTTATCTACGCTAACAATATAGGCTAGATCTTCTTTACATTTCGGCGATATCTTCTTTGCTAAACGGGAAAGTGATGATTCAATACAAACTGCACTCTCAATTATCAGCCAGGCTGTTTTATACATGCTGATCGGATCTCGCTCACGTAATCAAACCACTTTCAAAGAGGGAAAAAGGTTAAACCATTAATATTTCACCTTACCTTGTAATTACACATGAGAGCTCATGGTGAAAGTGAGCCAAGGATTGCTTGAAACTGCATTCTTGGAAATAGCAGATGAGTTTATCGAAGCATCCTGTTTTACATCGTCTGTATTAAAAACTGTGATTATATTTGGTATAAATTACGTTTGCAAATCATTTCTGGGTGCACATGGAAATCAATTTTTTTTAAGCATTCTTTTAAAGCGGTTATTTAAGGCTCATGGAGGAGATTGTACACATATCATATGTTGCACAAGGATGTTGGAAGACGATGGACAAATTAACAGTATTTGGGAATTTGCACTGGGGTCCCATCATCGTGGGTATAGGTACTGAATAGACAGATTATGGGTTTTAATCCACATACCAGTCAGAATCTTTATCTCGCTTATTTTGTAGTGCCAGGTGACTACTTTATTTAAACTCTTTATGGTCATGATATTCATTTTGAGGTTTTGCTTGTGCTTGTGGCTTTCTCATTCGTGTTGCTTGGGAGCAGTGTGGTGTCTACGTAGGCAGTTGAGAAGTCATTTTGGTAAAAATTGTATCTATTTTTCTCTGTGTCCACGGTGATTCCACAATGCTGAATTGTACTCCAGGGAGAAATAAAAACATCGTCCCACTTTCAAAAGACTTCATATTTGGCATCACACACTTGCTACGATGGCAGTTGAATGCTTACATCTGTCTGCATGTTTTGGCCAGATTACTTTTTCTCCCCGCGAGAGACGTGCTGGCTTTTCATCCCATAATACCAGACCCGCTAGCTCAATACTGATCCCTTGTGACTGCTGCCTGTGCATTCCATGACATCAGTTTGTGCCTCTGGAACTGTGATTTATAATGCTTTTGAAAGTTCCATTCAAGGCTAAATTCTTCTTCTCTTCATATATACATACACATATATATAATATATATATATATATATATAATATATATATATATACTGTGTACATATATAAACTGTATATATATATATATAATATATATATATATATATTATATGCCTGGTGTTGGCTTAATGGTTAGGGTGGTGGGCTTGGGATTCTAGGATCCTGAGTTCCAATCCCCCTTGGCTGTTGAATTAATACCAGGTGGGGTGACTCTGCCTGTTATCCTTCTGAGGTCGGCAAAATGAGTGCCAGCTTGCTGGTATCCTGTGTCGGAGTGGTGTCCTGTCCAGGATTGTGCCCAGTAGCCAAGAAGACTGCTTAGGCAGCACCAACGCTCTGCACAGAGTATGGTCCCAATGGATGGATGTGTATGTGTGTGTGTATATTTGTGTATATGTGTATATATATATATATTTTTTTTTTCTCTTTTTTTTAATGAAACCAATGTTGGCATTAAAATCAAAATGCATGTTTGTATCAACGTGTGAAATGCAGCGTTCTTTCTTTACAGGCTTCTTTTATTTCTTCTATCCAACCTTCCAAAGCAAATCTATTGTACTTTTCTTTTTGTCTGTTCCTTTTTCTTCTTCTTCTTGCGTATGGCAGCTTGGCTGCCGGGTAGCTATCATTTTGTTGGGGTGTGACTGTGCCGCTGATGCTCTGCCCCTACACCAGTACACTGGTACTCATTTCACTGACCTCGGAAGAATGACAGGCTGAGTCAACCCCACCTTGTGTTAATTCAGTGGCAAACAGGGCTTGAACTCAGGACCCTAAGATCTCAATCCAGCCACCATAACTACTAAGCCAACACCAGGCTTTGTCTGTTCCTTGATGAGGCATTACTCTGATAACCCTGTGTTGTGTTATTAAACACGTTCAGAATATTCCATTAAAGAAGGTAGAGATTAATCTTTCAAGCTTTGCATGCCACGGGAATTGCACAACCAATATCTGGGTGTTTCCTCGCATGTAATAGCATCACATAACACTGTGACAAACCCTGTTCTTGGTGTAGATCAATGATTTCTAGTCATCACTAGCAAATCCAGTGTATCACTTTGCAGACAAGTCTGTACTCCTTCACCAGGCAGGCTGTAGTGTGGTAGCATCCCTTTAAGTTGATCTTCAGGGAATAAGCAACTGGTCACTTGCTTTGAAAGTGTCTTTTTCTGCAGAAAAGATTCACACTCTCACTTTGTCCCAACACTAACAGCAGCTGACAAATCCTCCAATTTTTTTTTCTGTGGCCTACCTTTTGAGAATATACAAGCTCTTGTCGTAGAGCTCCTGGACCTCCCCATCAGCTCTAACTTTTATTGGGCAGATCTCCAAAAGCAAGCCACCACCTCTGAAATCTCCATCAGGTCAAGTTCTTTACAACTGTCCTTAGTTTATAGTAGTCTACAAGGCCTTAATCTGAAATGTCATACAACATGGCTCCCCACTCTGGATTGATGCTCAAATTGAGGATGTGGAGTCAAAGACCCTTTATGTCTTTGGCATTTCACAGCAGGGGGCTGAGTCTCAAGGTATACTTCTTGCTCACCACAGATAGGTTGGTGGTCTTGCAACATTTTACCAACTCTGTTCTGGTCTTGTTCCTCCTGTTCTCTCACGTCTCCACTCAATTCCTGTCCCTTTATAAGTTGTATGCATTTCATCAGACACTCCGACCTTGTTACCCTCACCAAGTCTAAACTTCACTCACATTTATTCACTAATCTACCACATATGGGTCTGTTGTCTCATGTTCTTCCCTCCAGGACTTCCAGTCTGTTGCTCCCACTGCCATATCTTTATCTCTCCCATCTCTCCATCTGAGCTTTACTGTAGCTGCCGAGACCCTGTCCCCCTTTTCATCTGGAACTCCACTCCTCATACTGTGATGCATGCATCCATATGTTCTTGTCCTCCTGTTTGTTTACCCTTTCCCTCACTTTTGTTCTGCTCTTCCATGAGCAGCGATGCCTGAAAAGATAGAACTTGTCTCATCCAATGGCGAAAAGTACACAAAATGTGTGTTGTAATTTGGAGTGTCACACGCAGAAAGATTATTTCCAGGATGTGCTCAAGTCATTGAGCAGAAGTCACATAAGAAAACACGAGAAATACCTTACAGAAGGTAATGCAATCGATTTTTCTTCCATCCCTGTTGCATCTTCGCTGTACCATTTTCTTCAAATACGTTATCTCCTTTCTCATTTTGTGTGCATTTTTTTTTAGGATCGCTGTGGTTACACCTGAAGATTTATATGAATGACTTTTAATAATAAATTTTACGTAGATGATAGACTCTGCATTTTTGGTCATAGTAGTACAGTAGTTCCATTACGGGCACCAGCAGAGTACCCTCCCTATGGGTGATCCTGTTCCAAGCGTGCAATGCGTTCTTCTGACGTATTCCTTTATTTTGGAGGTGTATAGGCAACAGATCGCTGCTTTGATGGCTCCCGAAAATATAATTAACCCGGGTTACGGGTATGAAGCAAAAACGTGTGTACTGCTTAATTCCAATTGTATATAGCTCGGATAGCTGGATATATCTGGATATATAGCTCGGACGTGTATATATAATACATTATGCTTATATAGCTCGGATAATTACAATTGCACCCCCACCCGTCCCCAAAATAAGAAAATGGCGCGATTGGCGAAAAAAAATTAAAATCCCAAAACTTGATGGATTTAAACGAAACTTGCACAGGCACAATGTCGAGGTGCCCTCTTTAATCCCTGAAAGTTTCAGCTTGCTTGGTCAAATCCTCTTGGAGTAGATGAAATGTACAACATACATACATACATACATACACTTTCCCTCCATTATGTACAGATGCTTGTGACTCGTGAACGATGATTTGGTGATTTATACAGGATGGATAACTTTCATGACGATGGTCCATGGTCGAGAATTTTTTGAAATTGTTTGTTACCTTGTGTAGAGTAAATGCAGGAGAGCTTTACAGAAATTTTATTTTTTGCATATAGATTTTAATTGGTTTTCCAGCTTGTAAAATGATGTTGATCATTGTTTTGTTTTTGCAATATATTTTACTTTTTCTTCTTCATCTTCTTTTTCTTCTTCTTCTTCTTCTTCTTCTTCTTCTTCTTCTTCTTCTTCTTCTTGGTCTTCTTCTTTTTTCTTCTTTCCTGACCCCTCATCATGGTTTTATTCCTAAACTATCTGTGTATTATTCAGGAAAATAAACGTAATTTGCCAACCAACCAGAAGAGCTCTTCCAAGGCAATCTGGATGGCCGCTATTGCACACTCAAATGACATTGTGCTTGAGCGAACCAATACTAACACAAAACATGATTTTCCTTGGACAGGGTGGTGAACAAGATGGAAGTGGCACTGGTCAACGGAGGGTTGACCGAAAGAGTGAGAGGGAAGCAGACCGCTTGGACAACATGGAGCAGGCTCACTCGCGGCTTCAGGAACAGTATTTTGACCTCAAGCAGAGCCTGGAGGTACTTGTAAGCTAAACGATGTGGTAATAAGATTTGGTGGCATAATGATTAGAGCATCTGCTGTCAGTATGAGGGTCAGTGGTTTGAACCCGACACCAGCTGAGTCATACCAAAGACTTCAAAAATGGCGCGTGCTGCTTCCTGAGTTGATGCTCAAAATTTTTTTAAGGATAGAGCATGGATAAACAACCATATGTTGGCAATCATAGTGCAGGCTTTGATGTGTCAAATGACCTCCTGCGTTGAAGTTTTTTGGAAGGGAACTAGTATTATTTATTATTGAACAACATTATTGATTGATCTCTTTATTAATATTTATTTATTTATTTTTACATCATAATATTGTACTCTTGCCTTGGTTACCTCACCAGACTGCGAGGGGCTTGTTGGCTCGACTGGGCCAGGAGAAGACCGCCCTGGAAGAGGAGAATGCATGCTTGCGTCGCACAGTCGAAGGGCAGCGTTCCGCAGAGGCCCGACTCGCCCAGGCTGAGCGTGAGCGGCGAGAGTTGGAGGATGAGCAAGAAGCTCTCCGTCGCTCACTCTCAAGCCTGCAGATGGAGGCAAGGCGAGCCGAGAGACTTGAAAGCAATGTTCAGAGCCTGGCGACTGAAAAACATCGCATTCAACAGGATCTTGACTCGAGTGCAAAGAAAGTAGCTGAGCTGGAAAAGGAGCTGCAGGTTCACATTTGCCATTATGCTACTGACTTTACCGAATGAACTATTTTGCTTTGAAATAGCATGTGCTAATACTTTTGCAATTGATTGAGTGACAGCTCATGCTGATAGCTTAGCTGGTATCTCATTTTGCATTTATCTTGCTTTTCCACTGGCAGGTTGTGGAGGCAAAGAACCATAGTTTGCGGCGCAGTGTAGAAGAGTTGCGCATTGCCTCACGCCGATTGGAGCATGCTGAACAGGCCTCACATACCCTCGAGTCCGAGCTGGCCCAGTCAGAAAAGAGCCGCAAGCAGCTTGATTCCGAGAACAGGAGGTTGAGGCAGCAGGCAGAGGTGCGTGAGGCTGGCTTGGAAGAAGCCACTGCACGTGTGGTGGCATTTGAGGCTGAGAATAGGGCCCAGGGCCGAGAGATGATGCGTTTGGGAGATGTGTGTACCCGATTCAAGGAGGTTGAGAAGGAGAACAAGGAACTCGTTAAGGAGATAACGATGGACAAGAAGACTCTGGCCATGCTACGTGAGGTTCGTAAGTCACTATACTGCCAGTGTTACCTAACTCTTTAAAATAACATAGTTTTCTCAAACAAGCATCTTCAATAACTTCAAAACTCGACTTCAAATTGTCTGCAAATGTGCCATTTAAACCTTGTTTTTTACATCTTATTAATTACACTCACTGAGCCACATTGAGTGTCTTGATGTAGATCTATCCTCCACCCACGGTGCTCGTCTGTCAACAGGAATTGGTAACAGAGAAGCTGAAAGTTCAGAACCAAAATAACGAGCTGGAGAAACTGAACAATGAGCTCGAGAAGATCGGTCTCAACAAAGAGAAGCTTCTGCAAGTGGCGCACAGCAACGATGAGACGTATGTATTGTTCGCATTTGACTGGACGTCTGTAACCAAGCAATGTCCAAACCTGTATCCCTTCAATCCTGTAAACCATGAATGCGTGCAGGAAATACCAATTGTTGGAGTCAAAGATAGAGTCTACACAGAAGAAAACACTTGAACTGCGTGAGGAAAAGATCACTGCCCTGGAATCTCGCCTTGAGGAGTCATCAAACCTGAACCAGCAATTGCGCCAAGAGTTGAAGACGGTATTTATTTTTGGTCCTTTTTACAAATCCTCCTTAATGCCACTGTCTTTTTTTTTGAAAAAAGTGTTGTCAAATCTTCATGACGTGTTGCCACGCTTCATGACGTGTTGATGCCACTGTCAACACGATTCATGACGTGTTGAAAATCTCACGTTTTGGGGTCTTGTAATTGCCTTCGCCACCTAAGGTGGATGGAGGTTGTGTTTTCACCCTTGTCTGTTTATCTTTCTGGCTGTCTGTGAGCAGGATATCTCAAAAGGTTATGGACATATTCGGGCGAAACGTGTTGGACAGGTTGGGTATGTGACAAGGATGAATTCATTAGATTTTAGTGAAGATCCAGTTCTGGATATTAGAACTTTTTAAGTGATTCTTCATCATTGAAAGAGAGGGCCAAAAATGATGACTAGCACGATAGTTCAAAAAGTTATGGATGTGTTTTCACAAAACTTGGTGGATGAGTTGGGCAGGTGACAAGAACAAGCTGATTCGATTTTGGTTCAGGTCCGGATTGAGATCTGGCCTATCAGTGGAATACAAAACGCAAACTCTTCAGCTTGGCGGAGATGTGCTCTTTACTGAGTGCCGTTCTAGTTACTTTATGTAATCCAAAATGTAAATATTTGCCGAACCTCAACGGGTTGACCAACATTTGCAATCGACCTCTGGTATTACAACACAACCTGTCTCTGTGCAAACTCCATATTTTGTGTCCAAAACGCTCCTAACAGTCAGTTGTAAATTCTTGAAAACTGTTCGTTGAAAAATTATCGTTAAAAAAAAACAAAACAACTAAAGATTGTCGTAAAATATACAGAAGGTGCCAAAAGGCTAGAGTTGGACTTCCCACTGATGTTGAAGGTTTCTATACAGTAAGGTTTGACAGTGTTATTATAACACAGCCTTTTTTATTTGTTAAAGTACAAGTATGTGTTGAGCTTGGTGTTGGCTTAGTGGTTAAGGTGGCTGGCTTGGGACCTTAAAGTCCTGAGTTCAAGCCCCTGTTTCACCGTTGAATTAACATCAGGTGGGGTTGACTCAGCCTGTCATCCTTCCGCGGTCGGCAAAATGAGTGCCAGCATGCTGGTATACTGTGTCGGAGTGGAGACCCATCCAGGATTGTGCCCAATAGCCAAGGAGACTGCTTAAGCAGCACCAATGCTCTGCACAGAGTCTGGTCCCAAGGGATGGATGGATGGACAAAGAGGGGGGGGGGGGGGTGTGCACACCAACAGCAGGGTTGAGGGACAAATAGAGGGGACTTTGATAACGAGGGATGTGGGGAAGAATCAGGGCTAGCGGAGGACACATGGGGTGGACAAGGTAGGTACAGCCACAAACTCTAAGAAACACAAATCTGGAAACTTGAAAATAAGTGGGCTTGGGGAGGGTTAATGGGGTAGAAAAGATCATGGTTGTGGATAGGGGGGGGGTGATCTGAGATGGTGTGACAAGCTGTTTTTGAAGCCCGGAGAGAGAATGAGATTGAATAGATTGAGGAAGTTGGTTCCACAGGAATGGGCAAAAAGAGGAACGAGAATGCCCAGTCAGCGACTGGCTTTGGAGACCAACTTAGAACACATGG
This sequence comes from Eptatretus atami, assembly GCA_035128595.1. NCBI lineage: Eukaryota > Metazoa > Chordata > Myxini > Myxiniformes > Myxinidae > Eptatretus > Eptatretus atami. The sequence continues at coordinate 27,040,561 of CM068965.1, read as the reverse complement.
TTTGCCCAAGAAAGATCATGGATGATTGTGAGATGCAAAGGTTTGACTGACTGAACTTCTTCAATAGGATTGTTGAGGGAGTATATGGGAGGGTCTACCAGACGGTCCTTTCAGAGACACAGTGAGAGAGTGAGCGCTATCAGAATTAAACTTGATTTTTTTTTTAAGTAAAATAAAGTCTGTTTTCAAACTGAGATCTGATGATGGTTAAAAAAAAATTGCTGATGTGAAATTTTCTCCGTTATACAGAAAATGTGACAATTAAATCCCCAGTAGGCGACCGTTGCCAACACCCTGAACAAATTTAAAATTCCTGCCCTAACCTTCAGGGGGCACTGCATCAGCTGCACAGACACACTCCCAGTAATCGTAATGATTCAAGCAGCAGCCAGGTGCTGCCTATTAATTTCCCACCAGTGGAGGTAACCATGGTCCACCATTGACAAAATTGTATTTGAAAACGAAAGGCTATATTGTGATGTTACAATTGTGAACAAGTGAAGGCTGCTTCCACAGAAATCAACAGGAAATACAATGAAGTTTTAAGAATAATGATTGAGTACCCCTTGCATGTGTCAACGTAAAGCCTGGTGTTGGCTTGGTGGTTAGAGTGGCGGCTTGGGATCCTAGGGTCCTGAGTTCAAGCCCCGTTGGGCCGCTGAATTAATACACCAGGAGGTTGACTCAGCCTGTCATCCTTCCGAGGTCGGCAAAATGAGTACCAGTGCACTGGTAAGGGGGACACTGCATCAGCAGCATAGCCGCGTCCCAACCAATGATGCAACCAGCAGCCACAGACTGCACTCGATAGAGAGAGTGTCAACGTATATAATTATGCATTTATACAAGTACTGTACTGTAAGAGTCCGATTAACGTCGGGATGCGTTCCCGAAAAGTGTGACGAATATTGAAATGACGAAAATCAAAACAATTTTTCTCATAAGAATTATGTAAAAAGGGGTGGGGGGGATGCATTGCTAACGTCACCACTTGAGGTATTGTATTTCACTTTTTACCGATGATATTTCCCCTTTAAAAAAAGTTTTTTGTATACCTTGTCGAGGCTTATATGAGAGCTAACACACAACACACAGCAAGGGGGCATGAGACAAGAGGGGTGGGAGTGGGAAGGACAAAACAGTGGGGAACAGAGGGATGGGGCGGGGAACACGGGGTATGCAAGATGGACATCACAGGGACTTTCAGGAAGGAAAGCAGGGAATTTGAAGGAGGTGGGTTTGGGGTGGATTAACGGGGGTAGAAAAGATCGAGGATTTGGATGGGGGAAGATAAGAGGTAGTGGTGAACAGCTGTTTTGAAGGCCTGGAGGGAAGAATGGGATTGAACAGAGTGAGGGAGTTTATTCCAAAGGCGGGAAAAAAGAGGAATGAAAGAGTGAAGGTGAGCAGTGATTCGTGATTTTGGTAGTTTTACCAGAAGGGGGTTGTTGGTGGACCTTGAGCACCCTGCGGAAATATGGTGGGGACAAATCGCAGAGAGCAGGGGGAGGGGCGAGACCGGAGAGGAGACCCTTCTGTTCTTTTTTATTAATGACTTCTGTTTTTGCGTTTGGCAGCTTGGCTGTCAAGTAGCTATCATTTATTGGGGCTCGGCTGTGCCACTGATGCTGTGCCCCTCTACCAGTACACTGGTACTCATTTCGCCAACCTCAGAAGGATGACCGGCTGAGTCAACCCCACCTGGTGTTAATTCAGCAGCCAACAGGGCTTGAACTCAGGACCTTAGGATCCCAAGCCAGCCAACCTAACAACTAAGCTGAAGTATCACTCTTACAATGCCCGTTAGCCAATCTACAGTACAGTACATTTCTTTATGTGCGAAGCAAAGTACAGTCGTTATTGCGGAGATTTTTGCGATCTCCTGATTTGGTACTTTAGCAATGTATTCTGGCATCTTTAACAATCTTGTAAGTTCTGAAAACGTTCGAGAATAAAAGGTATGGCTTTCAAAATGACGTAAGTGTGAGTTGAGATGATGGATATCGAGAAGCGGTATTAATAACGTGACGACGTATTTGCATAAAAAGGGGCGATATAGGCCAGGGTGTTACTTTATAATTATGTCCACATTGATATAATGCATGAGCTGTTTCTTGAACCTTGACCTGTTTTAAAGAACGTTAGGTGGGATGGACTGTGTTACAAGGAACCTCAGTTGAGATGATTGATATCCATGCTGCATAATACATGGTGGATCAGACTGTCGCTAATATTTGCCGACGTGTCGCTGCAGTGCACTAGTGTTGGTTTGCACAAAGATCACCATTTATATCGAGCTGATTATTTCTCTGCTTTTGAGGGGGTGGCATAACTGGAAACGTGATGATGTCCGGTGCTATAAAAGCACAAGTGGACGATCATTTTGATCGTCTGGATGTCCAGATTTAATGCTCCTCCACATTCGCTTTGAAGGTGTACTTTCGGGGTCGGAGGCATGGTTTAGGTGTAGGAGGTTTATCTGCAAAGGTGGTCATTGAGAATGGTTTTAAGTGCGGTATGAACTTCTCCTTGGCATGGATTACAAATACCTTGTTTTAAAACATTTATTCTTTGCCAAAAAGAGGAATCTGTTGCAATCCCATGGCCATTGGACATCTATGCATCCTCCTCTTTTGGACAGGTGAAGAAGAACTATGAGGCATTGAAGCAGAGAGAAGAAGAGGAGCGCAATGCACCTGCGACCAGTCCCATTCCGAGTCGACGAACTACCCTGTTGTCTCCGGGCAAAGCTGAGCGGGATGATGCCACTCGAGAACTCCTCCGTCTCAAGGATCGGCTTATTGAAATCGAGAGAAATGTACGTCATTTGTTTGCTGGAAATTAGATTTTTTTTTTTCAATTTTTCTTGAAGTTTTTTTAATGACGTGGTCATTCTTCAAAGATCTGAATCTCCGACAGTAAAATATTAATTTTCAAGTCTGACCTTTCTTCTTCTACCCATTACTCCCATGCTACCATTTGAATTGCAGAATGCCACACTGCAAGCTGAGAAACAGGCACTCAAGACCCAGTACAAGCAGCTGGAGTCCCAGAATAATCATCTCCAGACCCAGATCTTGGAGCTGCAGAAGCAGGCAGTGTCACTCCAGGAGCACAATACCAGTCTGCAAACTCAAAATGCTAAGCTGCAGGTATGTGTTTCACGATAGCCTACACAAGCTAGTGTCCTATTGCCCACACCTGAGAACACCAGTGCAGGTTTTCTTCAGCTTTTCTGTGCATGCAGAACTTTTATTGTTTTCTTTTTATGTCTCCACCTCCGATAGGGAGGAGAGGTTGATTGATATTTTTTTCCTGTTTCTTTCAAACAAATTGCAATCGCACACCATTCCTTAATTTCTGAGCCAATCCCCTTCAAATTTGGCATTGGGATACCTTGGTTCAAAACACACAGACCCCTCATGTTTTAACCGAGGCGCCTTTATGATTTTTCGTGTTCAAAGGTGAAACACCAAAAAAAATCACACATTTTGCCATTCCCTTGTATTTGAGTCAATATGAATGTGATGTGGCACAAATGTGCTTTCAAATAGCCCCTTTAGGGATGCATAGAAACATTTTGTGATTATAACAGGGGTCAAAGGTTAAAATGGGGCACATTAAACATTTTTTGCATGCAAATTAGCCTTTCTTTTTTAACAATTGTTGACAAAACCTGCACAAACATTTTTGAGTGGCTTGGTGAGGAGTGAGAATGCGGCGTGTCGCTCGATTGACCTCGGACAAACCAAAGTGAGCTAGGTTTAAGGTGCAATTTGGCCCTTGATCTGGCTGGGTGTGTCTGGGTTGATTGGCTGAAGTGTGTGTGTGTATGTGTGTGTGTGTGGTGTGTGTGTGTGTGTGTGTGTGTGTGTGTGTGTGTGTGTATGCGCGTGCGCCAGAATGGTTAAAGGGAATCCCCAACGGAGCACCGAGGCCAAACACCAGTCTTGGTGAGGTTGAAATCAACTTTAATAACACACACGATACAACGTGCCGCGGCTAGGCCAAACCTTCCTCGATACAGCACCCTGCACGGTAACCCCGTGCACCATGCCTCGCACGATGGATTAAACCACGTACTCTACTGGCGTAACCATTTTTTTTTTCCTTTTTTTTTTTACGAGGTCATTCATCTACTATCATGCTTGGTGTTATAAATGAAGAAAGTAGGTGACAGTACATGGCTTCAAATACTGAGGCAAAGTACACAAAGTTAAACAAGGATAAAGGTCACTTCCTGGAGGAGTCACATAAATCATGTACCAGTCAGTCAGATATACTGAGACCATCACCGGGTAGACTGCCTCCGGTCTCGGGGATTATTCTGTCCCATGACAGTTTCTGCAAGCATTGTGACCACAATATGACTCTAAGCATCCAAAATAAAATCCTTGAAGTGTTTGGGCTGGTAACGTACACGGTTGGAGCGTCTTGGTGTCCAGACGGTTGGGGACACCGTTGGATGTTCTCACAGGTGTCGCCGATGGCTTTGGAGTAACCAGGACTACAAGTGTCAAGCCTCGGGATGCATCAGAACCTAGATCTGGTACCTGGCTACTAGGGATTGGAAGGATTCAGCACTGTCGGCAGGTCAAGACAGCTCATAGGGGATGAATGGGGTGTCTGGTGGTTTTGTTGCTGGTTGGAGGCATATGTCCTCGGTTTGTTGTGCAACACCATATGCCAATTGCGAGGGAGTGGGAGTGTATCCTTCCAGTAGTCTGGGACTTTGTAGCATTCAGACTTTTTCACCCGATAAGCTGCACTCCTCAATTGGGACCCCACACATTTACGTATGTTGCCACAGGGTCATCGGTGGAGAGACGAGGTAGCGTTTTCTTGCGCATGACTTGTTACGATCAGAGTACAAATAGATCTAATCACCGACTTCCACTGACACATTGGGCTTGACGGACCCCATGGGTGCCTTCGACTCCTCACTATGGGGTGGTTAATGGAACGAAGATGGTGTTGGGCTCTGTATCATTTGTAAGTCCGAGAAAGGGATTTGTTGATTGGTGAACTGATCCGCTGGCACCACATCTCTGCGGCCGAGAGTCCCTGTGCACGAACTCGTGAGTTCATACTGGCGGTGGCCAGTGCGAGGGTTAGTGGAGTTACTGGTCCTCCCATCGGCTCCTGTCGTAGAAGTTCGTCTTCACATTCACGAACTGCCTTCTCGGCGATGGGATTCTGTTTGGATTTTTAATGCGACCAATCTCGATGCACATCCGGTGATGTTTAAGAAGCTCATCGTGGACCAGACGTGTGAAGCCTGAGCCGGATCGGTGCGGATGACAGCAAGTGGTCCATCCAATGGCCGGAGTTCTATGCATAAGCGGATCAAGTTGTCGCGGAGAGTGATGTGTTGTTCATTCTCCACAATGCACGATGTAGTGTAGGAAGTGGAACATTCTCGCAATATAAGAACTAGCTGGTGATTGCGTTTTGATGATATCCGCTGTGAAGGATACACCAACAGCACCAGGGGGTTCTCCAGTGGACTGCTTGGTAATGGTATGAGGAATGTTGCGCAATGCAGCCACACTGGTGACACCTCGAGGTTACCTGATCGATTGCTCTGTCCAAGTCAAGAGCATAAAAATAGCGGTGAATCACAGAACTGAGTTGATGACGACTCGGGTGATCCAGTTGAATGTGTAATGCTGTTAGTAAGCCATTGACTACCGACGTGGGAAATAATGCACTCACTGCCGAGGACAAGGGCTTGTCCCGACGGACTACAACTAGGCCATCTTTGAAAGTGACGCAACCTGGAGGTAACGTTTGACATCCTTGATGTTGGTTGTTTTCTTCGATGGGCGGGTGCCTGAATCAGGTGGCATGAGTCCGCCTTAAGTCTGCGCACTCTGCCTGAACTGCTATCCAGGCAGTTCTGTTGGTGAAAGGCAGTTTGGTTCGGCCAGAAATAATGTCTTGGGCTGACACCTGCAGGACTACGGCCTCCTCCTCGCGTCTTATGAATGCACAAATTTGACAGGAGGTGTCGGTACAGTCTGGTGCATTGCGGCTGGCAAATCAGATGGGGCTTTGGCAGATCCTGCAAGGTGTTGTACGGTCGCTTGATAACGGCTGACGGTGGACAGGAATGTTGGATAGACGAGGGCTCGCTGAAAACTCGCCACGACAGAGCTTCTCATACGCTTGTACACACGGCTTGCTATCAGTGAGGATGGATACATGATGTTTAGATAGGATAATGAAGGAACTGAAGTGTTTTACTGATACAGCAATGGAAAGGGCCTCCACTTCACATGGCAACCAGGTAGGTTGGCGTCCGCGTAACTTTGCGCTAAAAAAACCCGCAAGGTGAGGTCTTCCATTGCGCGTGATGTCAGAGATTGATCAATGCTGTGTTTTTTAACAGAACCTCCGTCACGATCCATAGCTGATCACTTGGACGAGGAAGAGTAATTGTACGAGCTGACGAAAGAGCGGCTTGGCCTCTGTGGAAGGCAGAATGTAACTCATCAGTCACACACAACTCTGTCCAGTGATTGGCATCCAGCCACAACATCATCCAAGTGGGATAAGAGAGCGGAGCAGTTGGGGATAACACGAGCGAGAACCTTATATGCCCCGATAAAGGATCTCTTCCCTGACCTTCTCAGGAGCCGAACAAGTAGAGAGTGTAGCTACACGGTGTGGGCTGGCCTGGATAGTACCACTAGACAGATCCATCCTAAGATGGTGGTGCTCTTTGGACATACAACTGTCTTCGTAGCAGAAGAGGCGAAGTCAACATTTACGCAGAGCCGGCAACACCATTCTCCAGTTCTGGAAAGTTCGTCCAATGTGTCACCACCGCAATAGAGGTCGTCAGCGAGTTTGGCGACGGTCCCCTTCTCTAAGAGATCACCAAGGACGCGACACATGAGTTCTTCGAGTGCCGTCTCTGATCCAGGCATACCCACAGCGGATCTGGTATACACACGTATTCCCCGGAAGGGTGTGGCTACACCACAGTACTTCATGGACTGGCGAGATAATGGGATTTGGTAGAAGGCACT
>CM068965.1:27019984-27032560 GCA_035128595.1 Eptatretus atami | reverse complement strand
GTTCTCGAGGTATGTACACAGGGCGGATTTGCAAAATTGCTCATGTCGTTTGAGAACTCGTGGTTCGTTAGTTAAATTGGGGATCCGAACCTTCCCGCTGATGCTACGGATGACACTCGGTGGGGGCCAGTACTCAATGGGTCGCAGCGACCTCGCACTGGGGGCATCCGTGCGAGGTCGAGTGCGAACGCTGAGTCGATACTCGACATGTCACATGGAAGGACCATTTCGATGAACTCACCGGGCCACAGAGTAGTTGTGTGGGGTGGGGCACGTATGACATGAGCTCGCGTTACTGCATGGCAATTAAGGCTCCCTTCCTGAGAACCATAAACGTATGTGGTGCCGTAACAAGAATAACTTGATGCTTCGCAGGGCGGATTGAGATGTCATTAGACTCCATGAAAGGTGTTCCTGCTAGTACTTCTACGTCAAGATTTTCGACAACCAGGCCCTCAAACTGAAATTCCCTTCCGTCGCGAGTCAGTGTCAGTCTGGTCTCACCAACCACTTGAAAGGGAAGACCAATCAGCCTGACAAGCGGACTGTGGCACTCTTCTGAATCTTGGCTCCAAACTCCTTACAGTTGTCTCACGAATTAGGTTACCCGTGGCCCCACTGTCGATGGTAACTCGGGTTGTGTGGTGGCCGTGGAAGGTGTCTAGATATGGAGACTGGCGAGCTGGACACGCAAGATAGTGGACGGTTCTGTATAGTCTATGTTATTAACTACCTTGTCCATATGGGCATATGTTATGTCTCAGACTCGTCGTCTGATCTTCAGTTATGTCAGCCACATGGCATGCTCTGGCGATGTACGATGATCTCGTTCGCGGAGGAAAGGACACTCACTGAGGAAATGACTGAATCAGTGCGACGTACTTTTTGCAGAGGGACAGGACTTCGTAGGTTGTTGGAACGAGTCCCCGAAAAGACTTGACGAGGTTTGACGATGATGGGAACGATGCCGCGCGGGGGACCTGTGGTCGAGACGTTGAAGTGCGCAAGGACGTTGTATCTTCAGCAGCATGGAGTCATCTAATAGTGAGTCAAGCGCCTGGGATATCTCTGGTTTGATGGAGCTAAAGTGCGGGACCTGAGTTCAGTTCCATAGCGTTGTTTGACGAGTCCGGGGAGTCCACTGTGGACAAGGCGAAGCCATGTGATCACAATAAAGTTCTCCAACGAGGGAGATAATTCCTCATCTTCCATGATCGCCTGGTTATGGTGGAAGATGCTGCCATCTTGTCGAAGCAAGTTATCCTCCACAAACGCCATCAGGCGTTGGTATAAGTCTTCATGGCGCTCTTCGGGGTTTATGGCGTATCGCTGCAAAGTCAATGAAGTGTGCGCCTGTCAACTGGAATCCAAAATGTTGTCGAATCGACTGCCATATGTTGACTACAGAGGTGGAGTTTCGGACTATGGTGTTGCGGGATATCACAGGGCAGTAGTTTGCAATCTGACCCAGCATAAGTTCCAGTACGGTGACTTTCTGTTGGGCAGTGTGACGCTGCACAACGGGACATCCTCACCATCATTCACAAGTCCACGAAGAGGGAACGCTCTGCTCTTCTTCTCCCAGGTGACGCCCTCAGTGAGGAAGGGCGCAAAGTTGGGATCGAGTGATAAATAGAAAAGAAAATTGTCTCCAATTTTAAAATGAGTTCACCATTTCACTCTTGCTAAGTGACCACTGCTTTGGTGCACGGTGTGTGGTGGCCATTTTGATGACGGGCACGTTGTACAGACGATGTTTATGACACAGCTACAGAGTGAGCTGGTTGGCCGCTCACCTTCTTGTGAGGTGTGATTGGGTTTGAAGATGGCTCTCGTAACAGTGACGTTCTGCCGATCGCTGTCTCCGGGGTGAAGAGCGTGGAATCGTATCCCGACGCTGCCACCACGCCAGAATGGTTAAAGGGAATCCCCAACGGAGCACCGAGGCCAAACACCAGTTTGGTGAGGTTGAAATCAACTTTAATAACACACACAATACAACGTGCCCGGCTAGGCCAAACCTTCCTCGATACAGCACCCCTGCAACGGTACCCCATGCACCACGCTCGCACGACGGATTAAACCACGTACTCTACTGGCGGTGTGTGTGTGTGTGTGTGTGTGTGTGTGTGTGTGTGTGTGTGGCTGTGTGTGTGTGTTGTTTGACAATCGATGTGTTTTGGGAGTTTCTTGTGTTTATCTTGTGAAATCTGTTTTTCAAAAACTATGAAGGCCTTAATAACTGCCCTTGATTTTTTGTTTGTTTGTTGCTTTCTTTCTTTCTTTCTTTCTTTCTTTTTTTTGAATGAATGTCCTCTTTTCTTAGATTCTGAACTATGGGTCGGTGTCCCAACTATCTTTTTGCAGGTGGAAAACTCTACACTGAACTCGCAGAACATGTCACTCACAATGCAGCAAACTCAGCTGCAAGGTGCACAGGCAATTCTTGAGGCTGAGGCAGACGAAGTAGCAAAACAGCACGAAATGTTAAAAGTGACATATGACGCTCTCTTGCGTGATCACGAGCGCCTTGCAGCACTGCATGAGAGACAGGCTGCCGATTATGAGGACCTCATCAACCGCCATGGAGATCTGAAGACCACACATCGTTTACTTGAAGTGGAAAACAAAGATCTTGAAGACAGGTATGGCATCGTCCATTGCTGCGCTCTGAGGTTTATCTGTGGTACAGTGTGTCATGCATTGTGTGGCTGCAGTTATATGTATGCCTGGTGTTGGCTTAATGGTTAGGGTGGTGGGCTTGGGATCCAAGGATCCTGAGTTCAAATCCCATTCAGCTGTTGAACTAATACCAGGTGAGGTTGACTCTGCCTGTCATCCTTCCGAGGTCGACAAAATGAGTGCCAGCATGCTGGTATCCTGTGTCGGAGTGGCGACCCATCCAGGATTGTACCCAATAGCCAAGGAAACTGCTTAAGCAGCACCAACGCTCTACACAGAGTTTGGTCCTGATGGAATGGAGTTATATGTGTTATTACAGTTAAGTATGTAGATATATTGTATAATGGTTGTAAAGTAAGATTTATTTTGCACACCTCATTATATTTTTTTAAAAAACACATTGCAACAACAGGGGAATTTGGTTGTTGATTGATTTAAATAAGCAAACTAGAACGGCATTCTGTAGAGCGCATACCCCTGCCAGGCTGAACAGTTTATGTTTTGTATCCCATTGATGGGCTTGATCTCCATCTTAATCGAAACCTAATCAGCTTGTTATTTTCACCTACCCAAATTATCCACCAACTTTTGTCATAATCCACCCACAACCTTTTGAAATATCATGCTTATACAGCATATCATTTTGGCCCTATCTCTCAATGGTGAAGAATCAACGAAAAAGTTCCTCGGAAAATTCTAGTATCCGGATCTTCACCAGAATCTAATCAGTTCGTCCTTGTCACACGCCCAACCTGTCCACCAGTTTTCAACCTTCGGTGAAGGAGGTAATGACATCTGCTCATATTTAAATAGGTGTATTGTATAGCGTGTGGCTGCAGTGGTTTTAAAAATCAACATTTTGTTTTCAGTTTGGATGAAAAATTTATCAACATTTTACTTTAAAATTGGAAAAAATAAAATTTCAAATAAAAAGCCGTTTCTTCTGATGGAATGTTGTTTAAAAACATTTTGTTCTGAACACTTCATCGTTGATATTTGATGCTTTTGCTTTGGAATATTTTAGTTGGATTACACATGTGCAGTTATTCCTGAGATGCTTGTTGTAAGCACCGAGATGGACTTCATCCCTCGTGTCTCACTAATCTCAGGCTCAACCAGCTGTTGAAACAGAAGGATCAGCTTGTAGAGCTTGAGACCATGCTCAAAACTGAGCGAGAGAAGATGCAGCAGGAAACCAGAGCACACACAGCCATTGCTGGGGAATACCAGCAGCTCCGCGAAGAGAATGACCGGTAGGGATTATCAAATGATTTATCTGATGGTACACAGAATCTCTCTAACTCCTCAGCTAAATATCCTGGCCTAGAACCAGTTGTTAATAAAGAACATTGTTGAAAAGCCCGAACATTATGCTCCATCATGTTATTTTGGGAGCTACAGACTTTGTTGTTCAAGCCACATGGAGAGGAAAGGGTTTTAACCTGAACGACTTTCCATCAAAAGCCATGGAAAGTGACATTGTAATGCAACCTGGTCACAAACGGTTTAAATTGCAGTAGATAGACATGGTTGTCATGTACGGAAGGTTCACAATGAGCAAATTTGAAAGCCAATTCCACCAAAAAGAGGAGGAAGTGAATTTGCGCTGCCAAAGCTGACATTAGTCCAGTAGAATTACACTATAACCTGAAACAAATTGCAATAGTTTTTTTTATTGCTGGATCTTGTTCAGGGGGTCATTCTGAATGTCCCAATATAAAATAGGACAAAATAGGACCACCGGAAGTGCCCTAATTTGCATAAATTCAAAATGGCCACCATTGAGCACTTGGGGGGCTGATATCTCCTAAACGGTGTGTTTTAGACCCCATAAATGTATTATTAGCAGATAGGAAAGTGACCCCAAGGAATCCAAATATGTCGTCAAAATTTGTATATGACGTCATATATGTCAGAAATGACGTCATTGATATAATTTATGTTACATTTATGTTTTCCTCAATGTTTTTGTAGGAAGTACATGTCTGACGTTCTTTGGAAATATCCTAGTCTGAAATATGTTCCATGAGCTATGCCTTGTTACATTAACAAATTCAAATTCAAATGTATACCTCCACAGAGTCTGTCCTATACATGTCCTGGCTTATTCACATGATGAGGTTTTACTTAGTCTGAATCAATATCGGTGGCAACATCCCCCTTATTAGTGCATGATGTCCCTTTGCATCCCGTGCATGATGGTGAACACTTAAGCCATTTTTCCGACAGCTGCAACGTAGGGTGTACAATCACCCTTGCATTGGCACCGGATTATTTTCAACAGATATTCCGTGCAGGAAGCAAGTCCATCTTGCTTGCTGCATTCGACCATCTGACAAATGCACCCCCAATCCGTTGGATTCAGTTCTTTTTTCCCATCCAAACCTGGGCTTGATAGTAAACCCTCTGTGAGTGATATCTTGCTGCGTTGGATGTTGGAGTAGCGTCTGTACTTGGACACTGCGAGCACTGGTAGCCATTTTCCAGAACTTCCTGGCTCTCAGGTCATCCAGGCTTTTCTCCATCTTTCCACCACATAGAAAGACAAGAGCGCTCTCTCCTGCTTTATCTACGTCCTCTACCCCAACCCTTCTTGAGCCAACTTTAGAATTTGCGACTTAAACTCATGATGATTTTGGGATTTCTTCAGGGGGTCCTTTCCCTATCCCAAATATCCTGGATGTTGTGTCGCATCCAGCAATGCATGGATCACTGGCAAGAGACTACACAATTCTTTCCCCAACTGCTTCTTGAGGCAAACAATGTCCCAGACTCTCCTCTTCACCTCCTTCTCCCCACACTTGCGTTCTGACCTGAAGACGAGTCCTTTGCAATCATCACCGCAATAGAAACACAACAGTGCAAGAAGATCTGTATCTTCTCCTATTAGTTGCGTACAAGCAGACGTTGAACACCTTACAGCCGTTTTCACAATCAAGACATCAGCATCACCATCTGCGCTTAGGGTCTTGATGCCGTTTTCACCCATCTTCTGTAACGGAGTGGTATTTGCTTCCCTGTTCTGAAGTTTACACTACAAACTATGTGGTAATGGCATCTGCCGCGTGAAGATCAATGCAAGATGCCAAACGTCCCGAACTTTCTCTGCCAAGGATCGTTTGAGGGCCTTTGGTCGCATGCTTTAAAGATAGACCTCTGGAGTCCCATGTTCGAACAGGGTAAGAATCATCAGAGTTGTGTCTTGACATCCCACAAAGGAAGCAGTGTTCCAAAAAGTTAAATATGGGTTCAATAGAACGGCGACTTGGCGGCTCTGGCTCCTCCCGAAACTTTCGTTTAACGAAAACTGTATAGATTTCTTGTTGCAAAAGTCTAGTCTGCATTCAGAGTGGAACTTCTGCCCCACCATCACGTTGATAGCAATCCTCTTGATTTTGCAGCTTCCCTCACACTATGGGCACCCTTCTCTGTCAAAGTAAACGTTTGTCGGCCATCGTCAAGCTGTTTCTCGCACATGCACTTTGTGTCATTCATGGTGTAGATGTCGCCCTGTGGATGGAAAATTCGTTTTTAGGATATTGTCAAAGCTATGCTAAATTCACGAAAATCAGTCAAGTAGTTTACCTAATGCTATGCGCGTACATACGACGTCTAATACCCCACACAAACAATCTGAACCAAACACCATATACACAGTACACTCTACAGCAGTCACTACACAAAGCATGCAAATGAAATCAGTCATGCCCACAGTGTAAAAATAGCCGCATAATCTGATGTATTGTACAAGATACACTCATGATCACCTGAACAAAGAGTCACCTGGCCGTTGAGTCCATTTACCTTAGGTGAAATGTGCTGGTGTAGGTTACCCTGATGGGGGGGGGGGGGGTTGTTGTGTTCCATGTTGTGTTGCATAGTTTATTTGTCAATCCCGATGTATACTATATGATAAGGAAAAAAACTCTTTGAATTTGATTTGAATTTGTTTGACACCTATGACATCATATATGATGCCTATGATGTCATTCTGACATATATGACATCATATACAAATTTTGACGACATATTTGGATTCCTTGGGATCACTTTCCTATCTGCTAATAATACATTTATGGGTCTAAAACGCACCGTTTAGGAGATATCAGCCCCCAAGTGCTCAATGGCGGCCATTTTGAATTTATGCAAATTAGGGCACTTCGGTGGTCCTATTTTGCTATTTTTATTGGGACATTCAGAGTGACCCCTGAACAAGATCAGCAAGTAAAAAAAACTATTGCAATTTGTTTCAGGTTCAGCCATTCTGGGGCTAAATCTACTGGACTACATGCTGAATGTCTTACAAAAATCAAGATTCAGAAAATTTATAGCAAGTCATAGATCCTTGCTTCTGATCATGGTATAACCATAGGTTCATTAAATAGAATGGAACACGTTCTCAATGCACAACGAGTTTACTTGTAGAAAACTGAGGTAAGAAGAGAAGAGAAAGAAGTGGACAGGTTTCCTACAAAAACAATAGATGGCAATCTATTGTTATCGAAGTACATTTTAGGTAGTAGGTTGTAGACAGCAACCGCTCAGGGTAGGACTACCATTCTGACTTAAGAGCGTTAAAGTGGTGCCCAGAACCATCTTGCACTCTCCGTGTCAAGTTTCCTGGTCTTGCTCTCTGTCTCACTCATACTATAGCTTCCACGCTAGCTTTAATATCTTTCTTGCAAACAAAAATCACACACTTTTCTTTCTCACTCATTTTCAGTACTCACTTTACATTCTCTCTCTTTTATTTTTCTTTATTTAAGGCCTGGCCTCGATGAGGACTATTTAGTCCGTGACTGGAGCCTTCGACATTAAAATAAATAAATTAACATGAGTGGCAATCTCATCATTACACAAATTCAATCAATTCATACAATTACTTCAATTTAGTAATATCAATTTACCAAATGTATTAAACATTATAGCCACTTACCAGGATAATAATTTACAACGCTTTTAACTGCGTATAGCCGTCAGGGTTCGTACATGTAACTCGTCTACTTAGACATCTTGAACAGACGAGCCCCGGAAATGTGCATTCATAAAATTCTAAAATGGCGTTGGACAGCCCGTCCCACCGACTGCATGAATCCATCCACAATGCATCACTGAGTTCAACATTTTAATACTTTTCACAAACTAAATTGAGAGTTCCATGAACGACCACTGAAAGTTTTAATTTGCTTAAGAACAAAATTAATTCTTCCAAAACGTCATTTGACAAGTCATTACATACAGTACTAGAATGCACTCGGTAGAGCACATACATATTCCAGACTGAACAGTTTATGTTTTGTATCCCACTGATAGGCCGGATCCCAAACCGGACCTGAACCAAAATCGAATCAGCTTGTTCATGTCACCGACCCAACTCATCAACCAAGTTTAGTCTGAATCCGTCCATAATCTTTGCGATATTGTGCTATACATTGTTTTTGTCCCTATCTCTCAAGGGTGAAGAACCACATGGAAATTAAAAAATATATTACAACAAGTTGGAAGAGTCCAATTAATACAATAAGAAGTGCATAACATTTTGAGATATCCTGCTCACAAACAGACAAACAAGAAAGATGTTATGCATAGCACGATACATGTGAAGTCCAAATAAACAATAGTTGCCATGGAAACAGCAATTTGGTAATTTGGAAAAATTTCACCTTTCAAGTATTTTACATAATGGAATGTTGTGCACAACAAATTTGGTTGATACATTGTCTAATTGCCGCAGAATAGGTGTTTTACATGTTTTGGATGCCATTGACCATGGCCTTTGATCAGATTTTATACACATGTACTACACATACGTACAAATAAGCCGTAAAAGTTTCAGTCTGATATCTTGAAAAATTCCTGAGGTTTGGCAATAATAAAATCACAAAAACAACCCATTTGGTTAAGATTGGGGTGAAATTGTTGTCATGGACATGGTTTTCTCTTTGCCACGTGGGACTTGCCTCCTTGCCACGTGGGACTGGTGCCTCCTTTGCCACGTGGGACTTGCCTCCTTGCCACGTGGGACTTGCCTCCTTGCCACGTGGGGACTTGCCTACTGGCCACGTGGGGCTTGCCACATGGGGCTTGCCTCCTTGCCACGTGGGGCTTGCCACCTTGCCACGTGGGGCTTGCCTCCTTGCCCGTGGACTTTGCCTCCTTGCCACGTGGGGACTTGCCTCCTTGCCACATGGGACTTGCCACCTTGACCACGTGGACTTGCCTCCTTGCCACGTGGGGCTTGCCTCCCTTGCCACTGTGGGCTTGCTCCTTGCCACGTGGGACTTGCTCCTTGCCACGTGGGGCTTGCCTCCTTGGCCACGTGGGACTTGCTTCCTTGCCAGTGGGGTTCCTCCTTGCCACGTGGGACTTCCTTGCCACGTGGGACTGTGCTTTCCTTTTGCCATATGGGACTTTCCTCCTTGCCACGTGGGACTTGCCTCCTTGCCACGTGGGGCTTGCCTCCTTACCACTTGGAACTTGCCTCCTTGCAACTTGGGACTTGCCTCTTTGCCACATGGGACTTTTCCCGATGCCACAAACCAAGATGAGCAGAACCTGAAAAAAAGAAATATAAAGAATTATTTCATTCATTCATTAATTCTAATTTGCACCCTCTTAGCTTGGTACTGATGTGGTTTACCAATGGGGGGCTTTTGATTATGACTGATGAACCTCAAGTGTTGTTGCAGAAGGTCCTCAAACAGAGGGTCTTGAGGGACAAAGGGTTATAATGCGGTCTATAGGCTCTAAAGCAGTGATCTTCACTATTTTTTAGAAGGGGGCCACTTTTGCCGATCAGACATCAGTGTGAGAGCCGCCACACCACCTGCAGGACTCCGTAATGGCTGCTAATAGGCCCCGCCCCCACGTACTCTTCTTTATTGTGGTTAACTGTGCTGCAAGCATCATTGTTTGTATCCTGCCATCTCCTGATGTAGTTATGTTACTTTTATGCTTCACGTTGGAACACTCATTTTGTTTGGCAGATTAGGATGGAGTGTTTTCACATTTATGTATGATCGGCCACACGTCAGGGGCCGCACTTTAGACCAACAGGAGCCACCAGTGGCTCCCAGGCCATGCAATGAAGATAACAGTGGTCTGAAGGATCTTCGGGTTATAAAGGGTCTTCAGGATATTTGGGGTCTTACAGGTATTGGGGTCTTTAGTGGTCTAAAGGATGTTTGGGGTCTTAAGGGTCTTATGGTTATAAAGGGTATTTAAGGGTCGAAAGGGTCTTTGGGGTTTTAGTGGTCTTTAGGGTCTTGGAGGGTTTAAGGGGTCTTAAGGCTCAGGGGTCTTAAGTGTCTAAGAGGTCTAAAGGGTCTGAGGATTCTACATGGTCTTCGGGGTCGATGGGGTGTGATGGTTTAGAGGGTATAAAAGGTTGAAAATGGTTTCAAAAAGTCTAAGGGCTCTAAAGGTCTACACATCTAAGAGGTATGTTCCAATAGTCCGTAATTAATAGACGTAGTCCAAGTCCAATAATAAGGAATTAATAGACATGCTCACAGGCGTCGACCAAGACTACACCTCAATGAGGGTTCACCATTCACCCATGTTTTTCAATTTTATATGCCGTATATTCATAGATATCATGTGAATCGGTTGAAAATTGATGACTTATGTGACCTTTGACCAATTGACCTCAAAAACAATAGGCTTCCAGATGTCACTACCTCTAACAAGTAGTGAAGTTTCGTAAAGATCGGAGTAAAAATGTGACCTCTAGGCGATTGACATACAAACAGACAGAACAAGAGCAAGAATTGCTTTGCAATACATGTTCTCTTGCGGTACCAATGAATGATCGGGAGATAAAACTTTGTTTGCATTTAACGCATGCTCGAGCCGATACCGGAACAAAAATGAAGAAGAAGAAACTCTCGAACCCACTCTGTTTTGTTTGTTTCTAGGCTTTCCCTATTTCATGTAAAAAAAAAAAATACCACAATGTACATACATGAAGAAAAAACATGCGTACGGCTTATGTGCATATGTAATACATCGTGGTGATGTACCTGGGATGATTCCAATTATACTGGGCCATGGACTGACACCCAGGCCTAAGGCCTGCCGATCTATGCTGCTTCATGCAATTGGTGGTGCATGATTTTGTTGTGGTGGAGTCAGGCCAGCTGTCCAGCCAATGGGTGTAAAGCAGTGGGGTGGAGTCAGGTCAGCTGGGCACTGACCCACATTAAATAAATATGCCATATTTTATAAGTTTGAATAGGGCATAACTCTGTGAAAAATTGACGAAACACCCTTGAAGGTCGAATGTTTTTTTGCAACTTATCATTATAAAGCTGTGTACCAAGTTTCAGTTGAACATGTTAAAGGGTATGGGGAAAAAAGTTTGAAAAACCACAGGTGGGACGGACGGACAGGCGGACAGATAGACAGACGGAGAGCAAACCTATAGTCCCCTCCGGTGAAACCGGTAGGGGACTAATAACAGACCAGACCAACCAATATGCTTGCAAATCTTTGATTTCGCATGTAACAAACAGCGGTGAAAATATGATCTCCATCCATCTTTGGTCCACCTTTAGTGGCAGAGGTAAACATTCATTTTGATCAAAGGTCATTGAGTTCAGACATCAAAATAACCAATAACAATACATCTCGTGAATCAATGGCATTCACCATGCCACAATGGGAAAACATTTGGCACACCCAGTCAGCCCATGTGGATCTCCGTCACGGAAACAGGCCATGTGTGAAATCCTTCTCGTTACTTAAAATGTTTCGGATTCTCTCTTCTCGACTTCAGCAGCTACACCACATGCATATAATTCATCTTTTCACCAATCACTCCAAACTGAGCGATAAAAGATCATCAAATTTGGTGAGGGCCTAAACTCCACCTCTTAAACATTAAGTATTTGCCATAATGCTTGAATAAGTTAAAATCTGAAGAATCTTACTGCCAGAATCTCTGCTCAGCCATGCTTTCTCATTGCGTTAGCATTTTGTAAGTGTTGGTTTTGTATTTTGCTGTTGCGTATTTGTTTCTTTTGTCTGCTCGTTTTCCTGTTTTTGGGTTTCTTTTTGTCATTCCATGTTTTCAGTAATGGCTTCTGACACATGGCGTGTATTTTTCACAGACTTAATGCAACTTATGGACGTCTGCGTCATGAACACGAGTCTCTGTTTTCGGAACAAAAGGAGCTCAAGTCAGAACTGAACAGCAGTCGGTTGCACCAAGCACGTCTCGAGGCTGACTGTTCAGACCTGCGGCAGCAGTTCCAACAGCTGGATGTGGATTCGGCTCGACTTGGCAGCCAATGTGAGGTAAGAGTGCAGAGGGACAATTTTGGATCCTTATTCACATAAGACTGCAGTAAAATATTGGGTGAGTTTTGTCGTTTAAAAAAAAAAATATATTACTTTATATTACGTCAACTCCTTAGCCGTGCCCATGCAGGGAGACCGGGAATTTGGTGCGTGCATTTGGTTGTTATCTCCATATCGGGTTTCAGAAGTGAATGGAGTCTCCCCCGGTTCTGAAGTAATCCACCTCCGTTTCAGTAAGGGGGAGGGGGGTGGTTGTCACAACTCATGGACAAAGCTGTGAAGTTTTGTTCTCAACGTTTTGCGAGGGCTCTCTTGAGGATCGTCACTGAGCCCCAGAGAGCTTCCAACTGCAGTTTGTTTGTAGTAATATTCCCAGGGATGGTTTTTAAGATCTCTGTAAGGTTCTTCTTCATCATTAACGTTGCTCCAATTATCACTGACACAATCTTGGCACTCCTCGGCTTCCAGGATATTTTCACTTCATTTTTGAGGTCTTGATATTTGGCCCTTTTTATTTTTTATTGTATACCTTGTCGAGGCTCGTGTGAGAGCTAACACACAATGCACAGCAAGGGGGACATGAGACAAGAGCGG
>CM068965.1:26991510-27013624 GCA_035128595.1 Eptatretus atami | reverse complement strand
GTTGGACAGCTCCATTGTTCAGAGCCAGAAACTTGTACCAGTAATCCAAGCGAAAGGTCCGTAGTAGAATTTTTAAGAAAAACTCCGAGATAGGAATGTTGAGCGAGGCATTAGCTGTGGGGAAGGCGGTAGAAAAAAACAATTCTAGAGTGTTGCGAAAGTTCCCAAGAGCCACCAGTAAGCTCCAGTCTTCATTTTAGGAAATGGAAAGGATTATGGGCAAACTACCAGACTCTTTCCTAAAGCTGGGCCCGTCCGACCAAAAACTGAAAAAAAAAACAACCGGGCAAGGAAGCCGAACCTTGGTCAGGCAGAGGACCCAAGAAACCCAATGACCAACTTTGAAAACAGAAAAACTTTACAGAAGTTCCTTGCTTTGAGATGGGAAACCTGCCAAGAAGGGAACCAAACAAGCGCTCTCTGCCAGAAACTTCAAACAAATTTTCTAAAGCTTATGGCGAAGAGTTTGCCAGAACAGGAAAACCACTCCTGGGAAAAAAGGCGCCACAAGACAGCGATGCCTGTGGAGATTTTCAAAAAGGCACGTGAAAGGAAGTTCTGAAGGAGAGTTTTTGAGGCAAAAAAGATTTCCGTGCTGGTCTGCATGAGATGAAAAATTTTAAAACTATTTGGGCAAGCCTGAATGCAAAAGCCGCTACGGGTCTTTTGCTCGCCGGTGGGAAAAACCTTAGGCAAACAAAGGCTTTTCATCACCCAAATTCTAAGCCAACCATGCGCCGTACGGCTCAAGCGATGGGAGATGGCAGCCATTTCATTTGCTTGCTGGGGAATGGCCCTTTTCAGCCAAGCCAGGCGGACTGGGGCGCAGACTTGTATTGTAAGGTGGGAAGCGGGGAAAAAAAACAATGAATTGGAGCCAAATACAGGCAAATCTTGAGAGATAAAAAACCTGCTTCAAAGCTTGCGAAAAAACCTTCGACGGACTGCTGACATGATTTTTGTTCCAACAGGGGGACCATATGACCCCAGCATAGAGCCAAAGCAAACACTGGAATGTAACTTCAGAACAAGAATGTGAAAAGCCGCTGTGCCATGGCCCGCCAAAAAAGCCCAGACTCGAATTCATTGAGAGGATTTCTGATGGATTAAGGACTTGAAGATGTTGTTTCACCGATACTTCTCCATTAAAACTTGAACAGAGCCGCTTGAGCAAATCCTGCAATGGGGAAGAAATTCCCCAAATCCAAGGATTGCTGCAAAAGCTCTCATAGCCTAACGAAGGACTCGAAGCCTGTAATCGTGCCCAGAAAGCAACTTCGCGGATGAAGTATCGTAACTTCAGGCGTCATTATACTTGTTTGCAAGCAGGGACTTTTCAACTTTTCATTTTTTATATTATTTTCGTAAAAACATTCTAAAACAACATGTTTTTTATCCCTCGCCGCGTGCGGTAGGGGGAATGGGATGATTTGTTGTTCCACCCAGGGGCGTGGCCCGGCTGTCGACTCCATCCGGTCCGGGTCTCGCCGGGCGTCAATCATAGTACTCGTGAGTAGCGTATAAAGCTCATAAACGTTGCCATATTCGATTGTTTGAAATTTGGCGTCAACACATTGTGAAACCACCTGAAAAAGGAAAAAAGAAACCTTATGATTTTTTGGGCGTGTGGGCGCGCAGCATTTTTTCCAAAGATGGCGTGGATGGGGGCGGCCAATTCTTGAAAAAAAAAGTTTTTCGCACCAATTCGATTTGGGAAATTTTGGGTACAACATGCTAACCAAACCTGAAAAGAAGAACCCTATTGATTTGGCGTGCCGGCATCCAAGATGGCCCGGCCCGAAACTTGCGCCGGCGGCAGCGGTCAAACATTTATAGGCCCTGCGGAGTGCGGATAACTCATAAAACTGTTTGCGGGCCATATCGAATTTCGAAATTTGCCCGCGCGGCTCACCACATGAACCACCCTGCGAAAAGGAAAAGGGAGAACCCGAAGATTTTATGGGCGTGGCCGGATCCCAAGGATGGCAGGGGCCAAGGCCCGGACTGGGGGCGCCCCATCTGAAAAAAAAAAATGTTTTTCGCGCCCATTATCGCATTTGAATTTGGTTACAACATTTTACCACCTGGAAAGGCGGAAGAACTCCTATTGATTTTGGGCATGGCGGATCAAAGGATGGCCGACTGGGGCGGCCGTCAACATTTTTATAGCTGTGAGTTTGAATTAACTTCATAAAAAAAACCTGTTCCGGCCCATATCGAATTTGAAAATCGCGCCCCGCACGGCTCAACACATTGCTACCACCTGAAAAGCGAAGAAAAGAAAAACCCTAATGATTTTGGGGGCGGGCCCGGATTCCAAGATGGGCTGGGAACTTGGGGCCGGCCACTTGAAAAAAAATGTTTTTTGTAATTGCTAATAAAATGCGAAAAAAGCGCTTTGGAAAAAAACCGGGCTTATCTGAATTTCAATTATTTTTGCTTATTACTACGGTTCTCCCACCCCTTGGGAAAAACTTTTTTTGAGGGATTGATGACCAAAATGGGTGTCTTGGGTTTCAATTTCACCTCCCTCATTATCTGGCAATATGCTATGACCTTTTTTCATCAATGGCGGGGGATTCCCCCATCTCTGGATGGTATATTTCACTTTGTCGTATGGATGGGACTCAAACTACTGATATAAAAATGTTAGTAACCTTTCTGTGGTGCAGAATTAGAAAAGGCTGAAATCTTGCCATAGTGATGCAACTCGGCCCAGCCCCGCCGACGCGGTGGAAAAAAAACCAATAAACGGGAAAAATATTCCACAAATAAAAAGTCAAGCCGGTTGGCAGGCCTCTGTCTGCTCACTTGCCCAAGCTAGGAAAATGGAAAACTAGTGCTGGCAATGGTAACGAAGCAACCACTTCTGGCCTCTATATAACTTTTGCCACGTATACAGAAAAAAAATTACCTGCAGCCTGTTAAACTTTCAATAAGAGCTCATTCTCATCACTAATTGTGAAGAAGCATTGTTAAAGAGATTTTAGACACGACAAATGAAATGATTAGAAAGGTCTAGCCTTATCTTTTTCAGGTCCGACTACCGCGGTGTGATCCAGTGGTTGCTAGTTGCCAAACATCGGCACCCAGCCAGACAACACAAATATTTTCCGAAGAAGCATCCGTTGGTGTAAGAAAGAAGAGAAAGCGAAGCATATGTAAAATAGACTTTTTTGCTTCTTCTAAGATCTAGGAAGAGTGCGTAAGGTAGAAAGAAATTTAAAGAAAGATTTAGCCGTTAAAGTGTGTTGGTAGAAACCTACTAGTGACATACACGAGTGTTGGCGGAGAGGGTTAAGAGAAGACAAAAGGTTTATTAGAGAGAAAAAGGAAGGCGAGATGCGATGGTGGATGGTGAGATTAGTATTGAGAGAAGAAGAGAGAGTTGCGTGTGTGTGTAGTGTATTTACGCGACATGAAACTGAGGGTTACCAGTTGTAGGATCATACCGCAGTCAGTGCGTGTGGAGAGGGTGAAATGTGGTGATATAAATATGCGATATTTAAAAGAGAAAATAGTGTCTACCAATAAATCTAGTTCACAGATTATACGAAAGAGGAGGGCTCTTCAAGTGAATCCTGTTCTTATAAAGATGAACTAACTCTGAGCTCGAGTACTGCATGACAGTATACAAGTTTTGAACAAAAGGTTCGAACTTAGAAACACAGTCAATCACGAGATTAGCAGGTCAACAAATTAAATATCAGTTGAAACAATGCGAAAACAACGACCGGAAAGCTTCTTTGAGAAAGTCTCACAGGCAGAGGACCAGCTTGTATTAGAGAAACAGCCTCTCGTTTCTCTTTTTGCTCGAAGAAGCCTATGTCACGGTAATAGAACAGCAATCAGCGTTATGTTTGTCCTTGATTAGCCCACAGACCACAAGCAAAGGGCGAAATTCGGAGTGCGTGACGATGTGTCGTGTGTTTGTCTATTCTGACCATTAAGTTTAAATCTCGTCTGCAGAGACCTTTAGTAATCCCATTATCTGGATGCCTCCTAAGATTGTGGAACAGGGCTAAACTATCTTTATTTAGAGAGGCGCTATATTTATTCTCTGATTGATAACTTGTTAACCACAGTGTCGTCAATCAAAAGTCAGTTTTCTCTTATTTTTCTGTCTCGAGATATTTTAATGTGATTTCTGACTGCAACCTCGGGGTTGAGTGCTGGGGTCGTTGATCAGAGGCGGCAGAGACAATGTGCTCGCGTGGCAGGCAACACTTGTGCTGGATGGTGGTGGGGCAGGTCAGGAGGCGGGCTGTTAGTGGACTCGATTTGTGCCTGCTGCTGCATCAATCTTATGGGGTTCGATTTCAGACTTATACGTATTAAGGTGAAAAATTGCATGGTTTCTGCTCCACTTTTCCTTGCTGGTGGGGGGGGAGAGAGATGGGCGGTTCCTTATGACTGTGACCGCAGTAATTTAGGCTCTAGATGGGGTTTTTTTTCGGGTTTTATGTATACATTTTCGAGGCTCGTCATAGAGCAACCACACAGAACGCAGAACAAAGGGAACAGGAGACAAGAGGGGTGGGAGAGGGAAGTGCCTGATACAAAGAGCGAGATGGGAAAACAGTAGTGAGGGTATTTAGATCTCTTGAATGGAGATGTGAACGTGATGGGTTTAGGGTTACAGTGGGTGAAGTGACGAACGTAGTGTATAGGGAAACTGGTGCAAGGGAGACTCAACAGTATAGGAAAGCAGTTGAATTGAAAGCTTAGGTGGTTGGTTATTGGGTATGGTGGGTAGAAAGATTTACGTGGTTTTTGGATGGTGGGAAGATAAAGATGTGTAACGACACTGTTTTTAGAAGACCCTGGAGGGTAAGAGGTGGGATTTGGATTGAGAAGTGTGGGAATTTGTTTCCAGAGGTGGGAGAAAAAACCTTTATGGATGAAAGGAGTTGTAGGTGAGGTCATTTATTCTTGGAATTATCATTAATTCACCAGAAAGTGCGAAGCTGGCGCACTCCATATGAAGTACGTGTCCCCTGATGACATATAGGGGGGGGTGTGCGAGATCACAAACAGAGTTATGATGAGGGAGGATTTGAAGGCCGGAGAGGAGATGAGAATAGCAAGACAGAAACTACACTAACCTTACCCTACAGTAGATAAGATAAGTGAGAGCTCCAGACTTTTCAGCTTATCTACTCAGAAGATTACCAGCTTATCCTAAAAGCGTTTGGTTTCCCCAGGCATTAGCCAATATAGGAGTGTGAATTCTAGAGAGGTGAATGATCGAATCCCAATGATGAGCCTGAGTTACTCCATCAGCGCGGATGAAACTTGTTATGTTATGGTCTCAGGATGCATCGAGTGTGTGCCATATGGGCAAAAGGACCATTGCATGACCGGCAGAGAGATGTCCACCTCTGTACGTAGGAGGCCCTGGCTATCGTGAGAGCCAGCCTTTGTAGTTTGCTTGTTGGCTCGACAAACCGGTTTTTTTGATGTTGCCCCGAATAGGCGTAGATGTTTGGCAGGGAAAATGACTGCCAATGTGTTTGAAAAAGGTGTGCCCTCGATGTAAGTATGGAGTTCCAATTTTTGTTCTTTTCTAAAACCTAGGAACTTGACATAGGTGTCCCCTATAATAATTGGGTGTATTGTAGGAACAGCGCCAACCCAAATTTGAAAATGTAATTAATTTCAAAGATTCATGCCTGTTAGGCTTTCATTTTCATCCTCTTTCGGCCGTAATGGATTCTTCTCGAGTTGTCTTCTTGCTAACTATCAGCTAGTATTGTTAGTCTATTATTTTGACAAATGAAGTTTTCAGACACGATAATTTTATTGATTCTTATTTTTTATGCTGTCGCTCGAAAGCGTCATACTAATAAGGACGCCATCCATGTCTCTGCTAACTTATATTCTCGTGGGCTCGTGGCGTATGGCGATTGAAACCATTCTTTTCCATAAGTGCTTGATTCATGCTGTGAGCACCGCTATGGGGGTTTTGCATCTGGTGCCAACTTGTAAACGTGTATTTTTCAGCATCACTTTTGAGCTGTTGTAATATCTGTCTGCTTCACCTTTTTTTATGATTTCTCGTGGAAAGAGCTGTCCGGTATTCTGAGTGTGATATATGCGTGGCCATATATTGAAGTTAATAGGTGAGTTATTGAAATGATTCTGCCATCTCGAAAATCGGAGAAAGTAGATGAAGGGAACCCCGGCTGGATGATTCGGTACTTTGCATGGTGAGGTTGCATTGGATTTTGTGTCTACTTGTCTCAGCACTGTTAGTCTAATTTGTCATAAGTTTCATTGTTCACTGCCTAGAGTGTATTACACTTGTGAGTGATGGGCCGCGAATCATAATTCTGCTACCCGTGTGGCAACGTTTTTACGAGTCATACGATATGAGAAATTACTCAATCGAGCCAACGATTTGCGCCTAAACCAATGGTTAAACAAGGCCTACATGGTTCATGAAGATATCCCCAGGGGCCTGGCGCCCTTCAATGAAGAGTGAGTTAAGTAGCTGAGTCTGAACTCAGCACAAGAAGTTTTAGCTGCTCCAATAATTGAGTTGTTTGTTGGTTATCATAGAGAGTTATTATCCTGTTGAATCATTATTAAAGGGAGAATTGGTATTATGGATATAAAGTATACAGTAAGCATTCCACTTCATGACAGCTTCTAGCGCCCCACCAACGGCGAGCCAACGACTTCTTATGTTCTCGTGCGGATTCTGATAATTTCATCAACAAGAGGACATGGTCTAAGTCGTTGACATAAAGTATAAAGGTGATCTAGTCAATCATCCTTAACATGAAATGTAGAGGGGAAATTTAACATTTCTATTCCTTAGTGTGATTCAGTCATGGTATAGACCAAACTTCTCACACACCCATATCAGTATTAGGTTTATTCCATATCTATACCCATGTCCCGGTGTCGTTTCTTGGCAATGTTAAATCTCGACGCATACCAGCGTCGTCAGTTAATGTAGATTGTAGAGTGAGGTTTTCAGATGGTTAGGAGCCAATTTCAGGAAAATATTGTTTAGACGCAGATTCATAAAAATTTCTCAACAATTACACTTTTGGAATATCCATCTTATACTTCTGGTAGTTTCTTAGATAATTTAGACTCCCTTAATTTGCACCAGATTTGTGTTTTAGTTTTGCCTACATTATAAAAGTGTATACTTAATTGTTATACGCTTAGAAAAGCCACATTGAATAAGTGTGAGATGTAAAAGCTCTTCACTTTACGTTACAATAGATGTGTGCAGTTACAATTTTCTTTAAAAATATTCTTTTTACTTTTGGTAGTTCAGGTAGTGGGAGATGTTAGGCGCATTTCCTAGACAGTTGAGGGTTTTTGGATTTTTCCTTATAACATTTAAATCCAAACACAATAAAGACTGAACCACTTTTGTATATGGCCTACTCTTCAGTGTAATTACCCCCCACACAACTTTTAAAAGGAACTTATAGGGGAGAGATAATGCAATTATTATGGTTTTACATCTGTTCTTCTTCCGTCCATTCATCTTATTCAATCTTATGAGAGAGAGACCAGCTTATATTAGGTTAGGTTACCCCAATCCTAACAAGGAGCTACAGTATTTGGTAGCTAACGCTGCAATGGTGTTTTATATGCGGAAATACGTGTTTATTTACCTCGCTGAATAAGGATTTTGGCTGGTTAATCCTCCGTTGGGAGCCCTAAGTTCGCATGATTGGGTATCTAACGGTATGATAATGAATAAACATATGAAAATATTTATATACCTAATGAATATGAAGTTATAAGTGTAATGATACATATATATAATTAACCTAAAGGAATATTGAATTCTATATATATACGTAGTACGAGTAAGATGTACATGTCTAGTATGGTCGTAATTAATTATAATGTTATTATACATTTTATAATTTCCGAAATGTTGGCCCGCCTGGGCGTGCGGCTGTCCGCCGCTGAAAACTTCGTCCCGTTTATTGGCAGCCGCGTCGGCCCACGGGACGGACAAGATCCAGTCGTGCTCTTCTCCTATGAAAATCACCGCAGGAGCCAAGTCACGGGTCTATAAATAATTGTGGTAAGGTTAACTTACGCACGAGAACGGCCCAGTCTAGCGCTTTATCTAACCCTGCCGGTACCGAAAAGAATTAGAGGAGTGTGATTATTGCCGAATGTCCTTCTAAACTTAATCCACATCCAGTGCGTCTCGGAACGCTTTATTAAGCCGGTTTTCCCGTTTCTGTGCACAGGGATAACTGACGGTGTTATCGCTGGACCTTCGACGTTCAGATTATTTTATCGGGGTGTTTTTGCCACCCTCAAGGCGCCGGAGCTCATTCCGATGCAGCCTTGTGGCATGGCACTTTTCAGATTTGAGGTGATATAATATGATGTATAGTGTACCTGTTATGTCGAAACTACGGATACGTTGGCACACATTGAAATTGACTGAGGTTGAACTTTTATACGCGTAACACAAAGAAACTAAAATGGTTATACAGTCAATGCAATATATCACGACAAGCAAACAGTAGAGACAATTTACCACCGACTATTAATTATTTGAGTAATTTACAGGCACGTTACACAGTTTTACTTTGTCGGGACACGGCGCCACAGCCTCAATCATTACATAAGCAAAAAAGGGAAATGGGAAAATAGAACAAAAAAGACCCCTCAAGAGCTGAAGGGGGGTACCAGGTTGCTGGAACACAATTAAACGGTGGGTCTGGCGTATGACACGGAGCGGGGGGGGAGCAGAAAAAACGAAACGGGTTAGCCGGTAGTGCTGTTAAGCTCAGGGGTTAACACGCTGCTTGCCCCTCGAGGGGCGACGGTCAGGAGCGCCGAGCCCTCTTCCGCCACTCTCCTCTTCAAGTGCGGCCGCGCGCTCGACTCAGAGGGACCACTTTTGTGACGCAACAACTCCGTCCCAGCGACTTGGCGCCCAGAGGGAGGAGACGGAGCTTCGACGAATCGAGAAGCACCAACACCATCGACGATCCAGATAGCCCGACGAGGTCCGAGATTTATGAAATGGTGCGCAGGCAGGAGGAGAGAGGAAAGATATGCCACCAGGCGCGACGATCCAGTGGCAGGGAGGGAGGAGAGGACTCAAACACGACGGTCCACCAGGACGAGAGAGCCGCGTCAGTGGAGCCCCGAGTGCGCCGCGTTACCCTATATTTTAGCGAAGGGGCTCTGCCGCTCGTTAGGCAACGCACCGCCTTTTGGCTCCGATGGCTCTCCTTAGCCCGTTTTCGAGAAAGTTCTCATCACGAAAAAGGAGCAAGTCTTCTCCTCACGGCCGCTTACGCCGCGCCATGCCGACCAAATACATTGCCAAGCGAACGCTCTCTGCCAGCTCTCTCACTTGTCGAGCCCAGCACCGCCAGAGAAAGAAGGCGGGAAAAACTCGCCCGTAGTCCGCTAGCTCTGTTCTGTAAGGTCCTTTCTACTCGGCGGCCTATTATTTATTGTTTTGATGTCTTCGACCGGTCCCAAAAATAACATTATTTTCCTTGCTGGAGTCGCAGGAAAAACCGGTATCTCAAAGAGTCGCGTGCAGCCCCCGATTCAGATGGAAACTTCGGAAGGGCAATCCCTTTTAGACCATCCAGGGTAGGTCGAACACACATATCTCAGCCCTAACTTTAGGTCCATTAAACTGAGTTTACTAAGGACCCTATGGGGTATGTGCGGGAATTAATTTCCGACACAACGGACCTCCTGTGCTAAACTATTATACTTGTTACTAATCAAATTCATAATATCATGTAATTTCAAACAGTAAATATATATATGGTTGCGCTAGTATGAAATTAATAATATATTTATGTACCTTTGTATATATTATCTCTACTCTACTACCCATATATTTATATTATTTTTTAATTTTATTTTTATATATATGCGCGCGATAAGGGTTATGTGAAAGTATTAGTCGTGTATATATGGGTATTAGTGCAGCCAGAGCCCCGTTAAAGAACATTTGGGCACTTATATTTAGACACAGTATCTACTGTTTGTATCCGGGTATAACATGTTGAATGTCCCTTACATATCTGTTCATGGTGGACAATGATCCTGTTATACATTGAGTTATTTTCGTGCTTTATATTGTGCTAATTTTAAACCATCTGGATAAACTCCCCCCTGGAAGCAGCACCAACAGTGATTCGCTTTTTGCCTTACCTCTCTGCCATTGGCCTGTACTTGCTGTGGCAGCTCATTTGAGGCGCTTCATGGGAATTTCAGATTTTGGTGAGGTTATGATTTTTGTAATGCTCAACACTATATGCTCTGTAGTGCTGCAAAAGACAGTGGCTATCCTTCTGTGGTTGTCCTGTGTGTCTCACCTTTTTTCATCTTTTTCATTTGCTTCAGTTTTTTCTCCCGTTGAATTTTACCACCTTGTACCAGGGTTGCATTTTTTGAATATAGGCACTGTTCATCGTTGTGACCCTATCGGCAGGATGACCTACTCATGGCCAATTGGCCTATGTGTGAACAAGGGCGCCTTGGTACAGCGGCAGCTTTGGTGACGACACCCGCCTTACTACTCGCCAGGCCTCCTTCTCCTTCTGCACCGAAACGATTTTACAGTCAACGACGCCCCTAAACTCGCTTCAAAATGTGGACACCCTTTCATTATGAAAGCGCTAGCCGTGTCAAGGCTTCACCATGCAATCTGACACTATAGGACAGACATAGTTCTACAAACGTCCCAACCGTTCAGGGTCCCTATGTGCTTGACTGGGATTGCTCTTCTGGCCTCAGCCCGGAATGCCAGACGAGTTTTTTGGACAGGCGGGGCTGCCTTTGCCCAACTTCCCCCATCCCCATTTCTCTTGCAAACCACTGCTACCCCCTCCACAAAAGATGTTACGAGTGGGAGAGAAGGCCTCTCCTATCGCATGTCAGGCGAAGCTCTACACCTGTAAAGCGCCTCCTCTTTCTGTGATTTTTCTCAGATATGAAAAGAATACAGGCCGCGCGCTTCCCCGAGGGCCTCCCCCTTTTTTAGGCACCAATTCCCAAGCTTTCCCAGAGGCCAATTTACAATTTGCCTACAAAGCTCCACATCCATTTCGTCGTAGAGAAAAATGGATCGTTGAGGTTTGCTAATTGGCAACCCCCGACTGAACATTCTGTATCCTTCAAGACCAAAAGCAAGATTGTAAATTGCTGCCTCAGCTTGCACAACCTAAACACAACACCGCCAAAACCCCGGGAGCGCGCTTGTCCACTTACTTTCTCTTAATATCTCGTCACCACAAATGTCAACCACCTCCATTTCAATCTGAACTATAAAACTTTTCTGCGTTACTTAGACCCCTACTGATGAGTGCTGTGACGCAAACTCCGTGGTTCCCCCTTCTCACATTTTTACGTATGCCCCTTCGGATGTATTCCTCTTTTCATGCTTTGGCCATTTGGTTTCCCAATACCATTCCCATCGGCTTTTTTACCAACTTACACCTTATTTTCCACGCCACTAGGTCCTACGGCATCATCTAATACTCTGCCGACTGGGCAACAGTCTGGGTAGTCCCAACCCTTTCGCCCCAGGAGAGAGAGGAAAATTGGTGGATAACCCATCTCGTCGTAGGAATCTGGACGCCTGACCACACTCGGCGAGCTATATTAGTCACTTATATAGAAAGGCTTAATACTTGAAAACAAAGCCAGCGGACCACTTGCAGATACAATTGAGTGTGGTGACGCAGAATTTTTGTGGGGGAAATAAAACGAGTGAAATACGAATAAAATGTCGCTCATGCGCGGGCAGCTGTCTGATCACAGTCGCAGAATACCCAAGATCAGACAAACAAAAAGAAAAAAAAAACATAATTATATATAAAAACAACGGACTTAAATAAATAAGAGAATGCGTAAAGATCTCTTGACCTTGATTTCGCCAGACGGATGCCGAGTCATCTTGCGCGGGAGGGGGAAACTTCTGGATATCCTTTTTGGGGCGGCCTCGCAGGCTGCTTCGAATGAAGGCGTCGGAGCGCGACCGCTTGAGATTAGAGGTTTTTCCTCAGCTCAAAAAAAACTAAGAATCCAGGCTTTCAACTGCATTCCTAATGCCCTGCTATTCTTGTCGTACCTGGTGTGGTGAGGGGAAAGTTGAGCGCTCGACGGAGAGATTCACTTACCTTTGGCAGTGATATTTCATGGCTCTCGACTAGGCTGTTGAGCCAGAGGTCAACAGGGACGCTCTGGGTCGGGCCCTGCGGGAGTCATGGATTCACTGGATCAGGGGTGTGCGCCTGTCATACTCATAAAGTACATATAGATAGCTCAGTGTGTAGCTCTCAATGGGATCCTCTCATCTCAGCTCCCTGTGGTTGGAGTGCCCCAAGCAGGGTCTTGGGCCTCTGTCTTGTTCCTCATCTTCATCAATGATCTTATGATTTTCAGTGAATCCGTCTATTTCTCTGATTATCTTCACTCTCTGCCTATAATTTTCTCATCCTTCGAACAGGCAGACAAGCAGCACTCTTCCTCTAGCAACCTTTTATAGAATCGGGAATGATCCAACACTTGGAATATTGTCGGTCAACCACAACAAATCTCATTCCTTCTCGCCAGGTCTTAGCTTGAATTGCTTGATTCTTTTTTTCGAAATTGCTCATAATAGCATCGTCAAATGTTCAGACACCATTGCCAGGTTTTAAGGAAAGTCCAATGGAACTTTGGGTTCTGGAAAGAAGAGAAGATATTATTTCAAAGATACAGCAGTTATATGTGTAAAATGTATGTCAATTGAGCAAGGGAATTGTGCGGCCCGGCAGGTAAAACTCAGATGCGGTTCTGTATGCAATTCATATTGAACATATCGTCAAGGATTGTCATCATGTTAAAGGCCAAGATGTGGGTGCCAATTGGCTTGCTGTAGTGCCCTGCCAATGCTGAGCAACAAAACCATTTTTCACCGACGGTAGGATTGTGAAATTCCAGTGCCTTGTACCCCAGTGGCAACCCCAAGAACATGGTGGCAGATGTACATTTTCCTGCATCCACTGGTCATAAACCAGGGGAAAATGAGGGTTTAGCATGAACTACCTGTGTAGATGCAGTGTACAGAATGCGATAAATATAATATTCTTCATAACCACCTGACCTTTTCATGTCATCCAAGTTCTATCCAGGCTCATTGACATCTAAGGCTCGAGTCAGTATTTGTCAAAATTCTTATTACCAAAGATCTGTAGAGTTAGGGACTCACTTTTAATAGCTAGCGTGATCTGTCACGAGATCAGGGTGTAATAAATTTGCCAGAATCATTTTGCCATGCAAATCTCCCACTCAGTTGTCACGGTGTGATAGTTCGTTAAAAAGGATTGGGACAAACTCTGCGTCTGTTAACAACGGAAAGGGCTTATAAGACCCAACAGTTTTTGATTTTCTGGAGGCCCCAATTTGATGACCAGGCAGGCCACTTCCCCAGAAGTGCAAGGAATAATTATTCCTGTGGATTGAGAGTAAAGACCATGGAGCCCCGCAATTACTGAATGACGGAGACTTAATTCCTTTGGCGGAAACGGCAGAGTCTCTTTCGGAGGAATCCTTGGGCTATTGCTGGTGGGACTTTTGGCATGGGTGGTGGTGGAAGTGGGGGTGCCCTTCCCCAGCAAAAAATGGCCAATCCTTGTCACCTACTCAATACAAAGACCATCTGTGATAAAGGTATCTGGCCGATCTGTGAAATAACAATTTGCATGCCTCTTCAACCTGAGATCGGACGGGTGTGTTCACACGATGGAAGCATCGGACACGAGAACCCATGCAAATGGTTGGGAGAGTTAATTTTTTTACCAGTTTACTAATGGAGCCAATGGCGGCAATATCATTACATTAGTACGACCAAGAAAATGATGTGCCCTCTCACTCTGTGCGGCTTAGGGCGTGCTCGTGCTAGTGAATATGTTCGGATGCTCGTGGGCGCAGTTGTTCTCAGTTCTTTGTCTCTGATATTGGTATTCGCCTTCAGAATTTGAATCCACATAGTCACTAGCGCAAAAATAGCATTCCTTGTATCTCTCACATCTCAGCTCTCTGCAGACTACGGTACTCAGACGAGACTGCGTGACCAAACTATGCTATCATGTGTTGTACAACTCCCACATACTCTAATTTAACTGGAGCATTTTTGCCTGGATTCATGTCACTGAGAGGTAACAACAAGCAAAAAAAAACAACAAAGCATTTATTCATTCTATTATTTTCTCTACCCATCTGAGTGCTACTGTCCTTTGAAGGCAAACTTGGAAAGGGGTTATTGGGCTACCTTGTAGAAACGTATGTGACACGCCCGACTTAGACATTGTGATCATTATGAGCATTGCTTTGCAGTGGAGCCTTTCGCTGGGCTTCAATTTCGAAGGGCAAGTTTCTAAGCCATCTGTCATGTGTGGCTATTTACCGACCAGAGCGTGCCGCCTGACATTAACGCCTTGCGAATGTCACACGTGGCGTAACAATTAATAGCGCAACAGCCGTTCGGCTCAACATCAATTCTGCTCCCTTCAGTCTATCATGGACATGAGCCCAACGAATAAGTTAGGAAAAACAAATACTTGTCATCCTTTCTGCCGTATTCCATGAGCCTCGCTCTTGCAGATAAAAAGGAACAAATAAAAATGCACATGTTGTAAACAGCCTGGCGTTGTTCATGGCTATGGTGTGGCAGAGTGCAATTGTACAGTAATAGTTCAGAAGACTACACATCGTGTCGTGGGTTTTGTTGTTAAATCAACCCAACTTTTCAACAATTCTATATGTTAGTGAAAATGAATGGCCGTCTGACAATGCATCCTTTTATGACAGAAAATCATGCTTGAATCGGTATGAGCCACAGCTAGTACTTACAGTCATGCGGGTAAATGCAAAAAAGTACTCTTTCTGTTCAACATTGTCTAGTTTTTGTTCATGTCAACACTGCATTGCACTTTTATATTAGCAATCAGTGACAGGATTGCTTTAATTGTCTTGTTTATTTTGCCAATCAATTGATCCTTGGTGTATATTGGTCTCCTGTCAATGCCATTGCTGCGTGTGGAAGGTGTGTACTCTTCAAATCACCGTGAATTAGCTTTCCGAAATTGGACCGAAGTATAATTATTTCCACACCCGCGTCTCGGCGGCAAAAAGTTTACCAGAGATAAATGCGCAGACAGAGCCAACACTGTACAAGTGCATAGGAAGAAGCCACACATTGTGACCCATGACACCGTTTGGTGTGTTGTAATGGTGACTCCCGATAGCACGCAAATTAACCGGGCGCCCGCATTGCGGCGTCTCTTACACATTTATCCAACCTCCCATTTGCCCAAAACCATTGGACCATATGGAATGCTTAATTGCAACCCTTTTAAAGCAACCAAAATGGGGCCAAAATATTCCTCCCTGGGCCTCCTAAATGGACTCGCCCGGATAATAGAATAAAACAAACTGGTATAATGTTTGAAATTAAACGAAAAAATGCATAATTTATAATAATATTTAATGCGAATATCGACCATCCATTGAAAGCAAAAATCAAATACATGTGTTAATATCCATATGTGTGTGGGTGTTATTAATGCCTATAATCTAAACCTATATTATATACACCTGAAAAGTGATTGTAGTATCTGGCTAAATATAATTATATATTGGGGGTCGTGTGTATTCAGCCCGGGAAGCTAGAGCCCTACCTGATGAAATATAGCTATTTTATATTATGTTGATAGGGGGGATTTAGTAGTGTGTGATTTTGTGTTATATATTATATATATAAGTAATATACCAATAAAAATATTAATAATATATTTTGTGTGTGTCTTTAGCGAAAGTGATTTTATAGTAACTTGCTTCGAGTTGTATTGAGTCTAGTAGTGAATGAATATAACCTATATGTGTGGTGGTGGATGTTTAAAACCACTGACCCCGATGCCACTTTCCACAGGAAAGAGTAACTGCCCGTTTGTTGGTGGGATCATTATAATTCCGGCCCTATCAGCAGTTGGTAGTGGAAGAAAACTTCTGAGGTTGTGCTGGCATATATATTATAGGTACCTCGTTAAAGGATGAGGCTATATATAGTATATAAATAGTATATCACTAGATGTATGATTTTTGTGTGCTGGTGTGGCTGAACGGTGTATATATGCCTTTTTTGTTTTATTTTTATAAATAATTTATATATAAAATACCGTATAACTGTTTAATATATAATATCTTCTTCTTCCTTTCCGGCTGCCTCCCCATTCATCGGATCAGGTCGCCCACCAGCGCCGCGCATCACTATTGAATCCGAACTATTGTGGCAAAGCGAGGTTTTACCAAACGAGGCGGGTCCACCAACCTACCTTGACGGCGAGAAACCCATCGCCACCTCTCTATCACAAACACTCGTACCACCCATTTCAAATTCCCACCGAATTGAGGGTCGAACCCAACTCGGGACCCACCAGCTTCATTCAGTGCGGCCTCCAATTCCTTCTAGCATACACTATGCCCGTTACTGTACACTTCCGTCCGAACCCTCTTAGAGCAGAAGGGTGCTGCAATCGACCCCCCTGCATTGGTACCACTGCCTCATAGTTCACACGCCAGGTGGCCCCAGCGAGCCCTATGGCCTTTGAAAGCTGTGAGGCCATTGTTGTGTTGACTTCCATATGCCATCTGTCCTTTAACGCCCACTTTTTGCGCCTCATGGCACCAAGGCACACATCACCCACACCACACACATCATATTTAATTTATTTGAATTCATACATATATATACTATTACCAAACTTCACACTTAAATCTTAATGCTTCTAATCAATATATATATTGTACATTTGTATATTTAAAATATATTAGCCTTA
The DNA here is from genome assembly GCA_035128595.1 of Eptatretus atami. Lineage (NCBI taxonomy): Eukaryota > Metazoa > Chordata > Myxini > Myxiniformes > Myxinidae > Eptatretus > Eptatretus atami. The sequence continues at coordinate 26,996,774 of CM068965.1, read as the reverse complement.
GGTTGCGTGGTGGTGATATGTTGGAAAGTAAGTTTATATATGTATGTGTGTATTTTATATTATTCTCCTAACCAAATTATATGTAATTATATATATAAATAAAATGCAATAATATATATTTAATCGAGGTCCAAGAAAAAAACATATAATGTAATTAATTGATTATATATATATTGTTACTCGGTCTATGGACAATTCACGCAAAACAGCTCAATAAAGTGATCCTGTCCAGCTGTGAGCTATATTCTTAAGTACATGGTGTAGTTACCCCTAACGGGTATAGAGGAATTAATGTGATTCCGATTCGCTCTCCGCATTCACCTTTGGAAGTTAGGCGAATTCTATAGTCTCTTACTTTGTTCAATGAGGGTCCTACCCACAGCTCTACAAAAAACGAAACAACATAAATCTGCAGCAGCAAAAACTACCGTTCACCACTCGGCCACCGCAAACCTTCACGTTCACGCCACCAAACCAGTCACCGAAATGGGCCATCGATATGACACACACCAAAAACCGGAGAGAACTCCCACCCCACCTTTTCTATGCTACCAGTAACCATTCCGCCCCAACCTTTCGCGCGAAGGATGCTGTTTTTGTTTGTCGTTCGAGGCTGTTTCCTGCCGACGAAAACCAACCGCCGATAACGCCCCTATTTAATGCCAATTGTGCTCTAGCGGGGTTTTGTGGAGAGGAATCGGATCTCAACAATCATGCTCATCCCATGTCGCGCCTAGGAACCCACTCAGGAATAGACTTGCGTCGCTTGCTACGGCACGTCAGACGGGGAGCTGACGAAAATGTCGTTTGTGTGATGCATATCTGATTGCGCGAAATCAGTGTCCGACCACACGCTCCCTCTTTCCCCTGCGGCCAACGCGCGAGCGTCCGGCATCACGGCCCCTGAAAGGTCGTTTTTTGGAATCCTGGACTAAATTATGCATATGTGGAACCGTATTGCCAATAAAAGTGTTAGCAAGTAAAAGAAAGGAGCTCACGTTAGAGCTCGAAGGCAGATCGTGAGGTTGCTAAGTTATACTGGGAGAGGTGATGAGTAGGACGCCAGTGAGCTAAAATAATCGTTGGGCGAGCCAGTAAGCTCACAAGTATCGGCAGATCGGTTGAAAGAGTATCCGAAGTGAAGTGTCTGGTAGGTATATTTGAGCAGCATAAAAGTTGAATATGCGTGGGGCGAAGTCCCCCACCCCCCTAATTCTCATCGGACAGTTGGTCGTGGAAAGACATGAGACAAGAATCGGTTGAGCGAGATTCGGTTGGGCAAGACGGGGGAATAACTCATGCGGAATAGTAAGGTGACACTGCTTGAGTGGACCTGAGGCTCGCTCGCGGATCCAAGCAAATGCCATACTCTCCCCAGAGGCACTAACAATTCTCTTTTTCCCCCCGCATGAGAGAGCTGCGACAATGTAATCACCATCCTGTTCACTCCTGGGAAAAAGGCACATGACAGCATGCCTGGAGATTTCAAAAAGGCACGTGAAAGAATCTGAGAGAGTGAGGCAAAAGATTCCGTGGTCTGATGAGATGAAAATTTAACTATCTGGCCTGAATGCAAAGCGCTACGTCTGGTGGAAACCTAGCACAGCTCATCACCCATCTAACACCATGCCTACCGTGAAGCATGGAGATGGCAGCATCATGCTGTGGGGATGCTTCAGCAGCAAGGGAACTGGGAGACTTGTAAGATGGAGGGAACAATGAATGGAGCCAAATACAGGCAAATCCTTGAGGATACTGCTTCAAAGTGCAACACACCTTCGACTGTGACGATGATTTTGTTCCACAGGACAATGACCAAGCATAGACCAAAGCAACACTGAATGGCTTCAGAACAAGAATGTGAAAGTCTTGAGTGGCCCAGCCAAGCCCAGACTCGAATCTCATTGAGAATCTGTGGATAGACTTGAAGATTGTTGTTCACCGATACTTCCCATCTAACTTGACAAGAGCTGTGAGCAAATCTGCAAATGGGAGAAAATCCCCAAATCCAGATGTCAAAGCTATAGCCAAGAAGACCCGAAGCTGTAATCGTGCCAAGAGCACTTCGATGAAGTATGACTCAGGGGTGAATCCTTTTGAAGCAAGACTTTCACCTTTTCATTTTAATTTATTTTGTAAAAATTTCTAAAACTGTTTTATCCCTCGCCGCGTGGCGGAAGGGGATATTGTTGTCACCCGGGCGTCCGGCTGTCCGTGCCTGACGTTCCGTCCGTCCGGGCGTCAACATTTATAGCTTGAGTGCGATAACTCATAAACTGTTCGCCATATCGTGAAATTTGGTCACACATGAACCACCTGAAAAGGAAGAACCTATTGATTTTGGGCGTGGCCAGATCCAAGATGGCTGACTGGGGCGGCCATCTTGAAAAAAGTTTTTCGCCATATCGATTTGAATTTGGGTCACACATGTACCACCTGAAAAGGAAGAACCCTATTGATTTTGGGCGTGGCCGATCCAAGATGGCGACTGGGGCGGCGTCAACATTATAGCTGTGAGTGCGATACTCATAAACTGTTCGCCATATCGATTTGAATTTGGGTCACACATGAACCACCTGAAAAGGAAGAACCATTGATTTGGGCGTGGCCGATCCAAGATGGCCGACTGGGGCGGCCATCTTGAATAATAAAATGTTTTCGCCAATATCGATTTGAAATTTGGGTTACACACATGTACCACCTGAAAAGGAAGAACCCTATTGATTTTGGCTGGCCGGATCCAAGATGGCCGACTGGGCGGCGTCAACATTATAGCTGTGTTATAATCATAACTGTTCGCCATATTCGATTTGAAATTCGGGTCACACATGTACCACCTGAAAAGGAAGAACCCTATTGATTTTGGCGTGGCCGATCCAAGATGGCTGACTGGGGCGCCATCTTGAAAAAAAGTTTTTTGTAATAAATGGAAAACCGCTTATCTGATTTCAATTATTTTGGTTACTACGTTCCTCACCCCTGGGGAACTTTTTCGGATGATGACCAAATGGTGTCTTGTTCCAATTCACCTCCCTCATTATCTGGAATATGTATGACCTTTTTCATTCAATGGCGGGGATTCCCCATCTCTGATGGTATATTCACTTGTCGTTATGGTTGACTCACTGATATAAATGTTTAGTCCCTTCTGGGGTAGATAGAAAGCTGAAATCTTGCATAGTGATGCAACTCGCAGCGACGGTCGGAAAAAAACCCATAAACGGAAATATTCACAATAAAAGTCAGCCGGTGCAGGCTCTGTCTGCTCACTGCAAGTAGAAAATGGACTAGTTGCTGGCAATGGTAACGAGCACCACTTCTGCCTCTATTTTATAACTTTTGCCGTATTTACATTAAAAATTACTGCAGCTGTAAACTTTTCAATGAAGAGCTCATTCTCATCACTAATTGTTGATTTACTTTAGATATTTAGCTATTTGTAGAATGGAACCACAATTGGCTTTTAAAACAGTCGAAGGAGATCCGACTTCATACATTAGAAAGGAAGCAATTACAATTGATTCCTCTGTCTACGTCTCTGATGTATGATGTGCACAAGTGTTGATCTGTTTTAAATATTGTTAATTATTAAGTAATCATAGTAATTATTAAGTTCTCGTAGTAATGACAGCACACTTTAAGTATTTCATATTTAATGATATTGCATTTTGGGTCACGTGACTTGCCATTTTTTTGGTCATTGTTTAATTACGTTAACTATGAAAATGCAACATTTTGAGTTTGTCTTTTGGCTTGTATATCATTATCACCAAGTGCTCTTGAAGATAAATCTCTCTCACAATCCACACCATCAAATATATAAAGATTATGTTTATTATGTTTGCACATATTATGCACTAGTGTAGTTGCTTGCAGTGTGCAAGCATGCCCCACCACTAGTATTGTATGTAGACAGCACCAAATGAAATGTTAATTAATTTTCAAGATTCATGCTGTTAGGTTCATTTTCTTTCGTTTTTCTCTGCAGTTTCTTCTTTTTATTTTTTTTCTTCGCAAGTCAATGCACCGTGGAATGGAAATTCAGTATTTGCACGTTGAGTGCCATGATGTGTGGTGGCCATGATGTTAATGCCACAATGTATCATTGTCCTGGTGCCTTCCTGATCTGCCCCACTTCTGCAGAGATAAACTCAATGAGCTCCGGCGTCAAAAGGAGAAGCTAGAAGAGAAGATAATGGATCAGTACAGATTCTACAGCCTTTCCCCCCCACGGAGGTATGCATGATAAAAGGTCATCATTAGTACACATGATCAGATTGATCACTCTATCGGTCTTCAATCCCAATGATGGGTTGAGAGGATTACTTTTACATGTGGGATAAGTGTTGTTCGTAAAAATAAATAAAAGATTACTTGATTAAATGTTTAGGGATGTGGGTTAAACACACAATTCCCATTAAGCTGAAGTTTTATTTTTCCTGAGAATTAAGTACAGTATACTGTATTGCGAGAAGCTGAATAAGACTTTTACTGACCATACTATAAACAGAATCCGATAAACCAAGAATATTGAATCGTGAATTTCGATTAATTTTATCAGTTGTAACCTTGCGTTTTGGACGTTCAACAGTACAAGATATTTCCTTCATATCCACTGTTATTTACTTGCTTTTGTACCGTTCCCTTCTTATTTATTTATTCTTTTGTATACATGATTGAGACTTGTGGAAGAACTAAAATGAATACACTGAACTGATCAGGACAAAAGGAGCAGTTGAAACGGGGCGGGGGGACAAAAACAGCAGAGTTGAAGGCCAAGGTAGAGGTAAACTTGGACAAACAATGGGTATGGGGAGGAATGAGGGGTAGTGGAGGATGCATAGGGTGGACAAGATGGATACAGAAGGAAACTCTTAGCAGGGAAAACTGGTTATTTGGAAGGAGGAGGGTTCTATTCATTTCATATTGTTAATATTCCTGCGCTTATCAGTTGATCCATCACATATCGCGAGATGACATTGTTTTGTCATCATTTAACTTCAACGTTGCGTGTGTGTCCTTGTTATCCCTCTCTGGAAAGGGAAGGGTGATGGCCAGGACTGCAACAACTACCGCGGGGTGACCCTGCTCTCAGTGCCGGGCAAGGTCTTTGCTCGGATAATTCTTGATAGGGTTCGCCACCATCTGCTTGAGCACCAATGCCGAGAGCAGTCAGGCTTTACACCAAAGAGGTCAACGATTGACCGTATCCTTGCTCTTCTGGTCCTCAGGGAATGCAGACGAGTTTTGACAGGGGCTGCTTG
>CM068965.1:26980110-26991485 GCA_035128595.1 Eptatretus atami | reverse complement strand
CGTCTATGTTGATCTCTGTAAAGGTTTGATTCAGTGAATCGGGATGCCCTCTGGAGGATTCTTGGTCTTCCAGGATTCCACCAAAACTGATCAATCTGATGTCTGAACTATACTCTGGTACTGAGAGTACTGTGCTGTGAGATGTGGTGATACCATCTCCAACTTATTTCCAGTTGTTACTGGAGTTTGTCAGGGGTGTGTACTGGCCCCCACACTTTTCAGCACTTGTATGGATTGGATTCTGGGAGGATGTCGGAGATATCAAGATCGTTTGGTATGGTAAGATCTCTGACCTTGATTTCGCAGACGATGCAGTCATCTTTGCGGAGACTCTGGATATCCTTTTGGGGGCCCTCGAGGTGCTGAATGAGGGTCGGAGCGGCTGACATTACGGGTTTCCTCAGTCAAAACTAAGATCCAGCGCTTTCAATGACATCTTGAATGCTGCTATCTTGTCTGTACCTGTTTGTGGAGGAAGTTGAGGTCAGCGAGAGATTCACTTACCTTGGCAGTGATATTCATGTCTCCACTGGCTGTGAGCCAGAGGTCAACAGACGTCTGGGTCGGGCCTGGGGAGTCATGGATTCACTGGATCATGGGGTGTGGTGCTGTCGGTACCTGTGTAGGAGGACAAAAGTCCGAGTCTTCAGTCCTTGGTGCTTCCAGTCTTGCTCTACGATGTGAGACTTGTACTCTGCCAACGATCTGAGACGGAGACTTAATTCCTTTGGACCAGGTCTCTTCGGAGAATCCTTGGCTATTGCTGGTCGGACTTTGTGTCCAACGAGCGGTTGCTGAGAGAGCTCAAATGAGATTTGTTACCTGCATCGTCTGTGAGCGCCAGCTGTGGCTGTATGGACATGTGGCTCTTTTCTTGATGCTGATCCTGCTCACCAGATTCTCTCAGCGGGGAGCCTCGTGAGTGGAGGGGGCAATGGGCCGACCACGTGCCTCGTGGTTGCAACAGCTTGATCAGCATCTCAAGGAGATAGGAATGTGCGAGGTATCTGCCTGGGGATGGCCAGACGGAGGCCACTGGAGTACCGTCGGAAAGTGGACGCAGCGACGCGCTGCTCCGGCGCATGCTCCCATACCTGACCTGACCTGACCTCCCAGACTCGGAACGGAGCTCTAACCATTACACCGAGTCTGGTTAATTATCAGGGAAGAGTACCTGAATGTTTATTTGAAATAATTATTATAAGTAAATAAAATTTAATTTAGGAAGTGATTTTATAGTGACTTGTTCAGTGCATTCTAAAAACCATAAACACTGACCCCGATGCCACTTTGCCCAGGAAGAGTAACTGGATCACCACACAGATGAAGAAACTCATGCGGCCTCGTAAGGATGGCAGCCGCGAACGGCTTCGATCAGCGCCTGATGGTCCACCACTCGACACATCACCATCAACCCATGACGGAATGGACAGTTCATCAGTGGGCTCCAATTCTCTGGATGATATACAGGCCATCACCATACCACTGCCAGAAAGAGCAGCAGTGAGTGCTTTGCTTTTGTTTTTGGTCTTTTTATTGATCACACTAATCATGTTCTAATCATTGATTTGTTTAAGTGAGTGAATGGAAAGTTTGTTGTTGTTTTTAGCCTCCAAAGTTGATGATATATTGAGGCCAGAACATATTGATATTGATATGCACATACAGTTAGCTGTATACTGGCTGCACAGAATACTACTTTCAAGGTTCATTCAAGAAATTCTATGAACAAAGATGCTCATAACAGTCCAAGATGTTTTTGTTTTTTCAATATACAGGTAGTGTAATTCCATCATCCATTGGACCATACTCTGTACAGAGCGTTGGTGCTGCCGAAGCAGTCTCCTGCCGAAGTGTAATTAGTAAGTAAGAAAGTGAATTATGAAGAATATATATATATATATATATATATTTGATAAATGAAGACCTACCACATCTCTCACTGTGAAATAGAGGGAATAACTAATTAGCTCTCACCTAATCAATTAAACCCAGGTGGCTAGGATTATATAAATAATTGACTCCTACCATGCTATTCTCGCCAAAGAAGTTGCATTAAGCAACCATGAAAGGCTACCCAAGGTAATCCCTATCGCTGTTTCAAACCCTTCCAGAGTTCCTCCACAGCTGTAAAGACGTTCACAAAGAATACACACATGAGAACCAATGTACACACCCCCTCAGCTGCCAGACCGGTTTCATTGCTTTTGGGTGATTCATCAGCGACAGCGTAGACAGAAACGCGCACCACCGAGACTCCAAAGCATGTACCACATGCAATGCCAATCAGAGTTAACATATAAATAACAAGACCCAATCATGTTTCTCACCTGTAATTGGAGGGAATAACCAATCAGCTCTCACCTAATCAATTACCCCTGGTGGCTAGGATTCAATAAATTAACTCCCATGCTCTTGTGCACATCTTGTCATCGACCAAATCACACGATCCAGTTCTCAATGTTGGACGTTGCCCCATTCTTCCATCCGGGCCACTTTCAGGATTGAGAGGCTGTGGGCGGACTTGGCAACTATAACCACGACTTCCTTGGATGTCCCAATAATGTTCGACATCATCTCGGCCAATTCATTCGTGTGATTATGGTCCTGAAATGCAGTGGTGAGAATATGTGCAATGTGTGGATCGGCACTGTAATGCATAAATGTGAAGTTGGGACTTTGTTTAAGTGCCAAATAGATGACTGTAGGAGTGATGATCTCATCACTATATCTGACACCATTCGGAGGGATACTGTGACTGGTGTCACAGTATCCCTCCGAATGACATGGTCATTATTCAGCCTACTTGAATGCCAGCCTGTACCATCAAACTGGCCACACTGTGGCCATGATGCCAAATGGCAGAATTAGCAGATCACTGCCGACCTCATTCTCCAGACTCGAGTATGTCTATCGTTGAAATGTAGGCACAATCTAGACACATTGATTGAAAGAACATGGTGCCAATGGTTGATGCTCTTAGTGTGATGTTGTGCCACCCATTGTCAACGATGTGGGTTAGAAGGTCAACATCATTTTAGGATGAAGGTGAAACAAAACTGAAGACTTTCCTCTGTATAGTACGTCCAGTTTATTGTTTGCGTCTTAGAAATGTGTACAATTATGGCATTTCATCTGGAAATCCTGTACAAACCGATAATTCACTGTGCTCAATTTGACAACATGTACAGTACCATATAATAAATAATAATGGAAATAGGAAAATCTGGGTTTAAAATGCAAAAAAACGCGTGAAAGAATGGCATCGTGTGTAAAAAAAAAAAAAAAATTAACGCTTCATCGTGCAGTCATGTGGTGAATAGAGGTTGTCATGCAAGCAATCAGAAAGTGCCGTACCTGCAGAAGGACGAAGAATATCGACGGTGATATCGTTTGTGGTGTGGTGAATACTATGGCTCCTTGGAAGAAAATATAACATGACAAGCATATAGGAATCAAAGTCTTAGTGGTGAAGGATACTCCATGTGACAGATTGTTTCAGCAGGAACTGTGTCCAAGACTGGAGGATATGCAATAATATAACTGGACAATAAAATTGTCAAGGAAGAAAGCCCAACTCTCCAAATGTGATTGTTGATTCGTATGTTCTCTACATGATCGACGACGGTCCAGTAGAGATCTTGCGATTGACCTAACTCAAATACGTGTGTTAACATTGTTCTCAAAGTGGTCTCAATGGATGCGTAGCTGCTGGAAATCTGTGCTGAGGAGAGACAAAGGAGAGGCAAATTCACTTTTTTTCATTCTGTACCCAGTTTTTCCACGGTTTTCATAATCATTGCCAGTACTGTATTTTATTAGCTGCCTTGCGTGACCAGCATGGCGTTGCTTCACGGTTAAGGTGGCTGGCTTAAGATCTTAGGGTCCTGAGTTTGAGCCCCTGTCGTGCCATTTAAAGTAACACCAGGTGGGTTGACTCAGCCTGTCATCCTTCCGAGGTTGGCAAAATGAGTACCAGCTTTACTGGGAAGAATGAGGCATTTGAGTATCCTGCGTCGGAGTGGTGACCCGTCCAGGAAAAACTGCCTCGGCAGCCCTATGCGTCTGAAGATGCAAAAAGACTGCTGCTTCTTCTTCTTCTTCTTCTTCTGCTTCTTTTCTTACGTGACCACCATGTTACGTGGCCAGAATTGCTTACACATGAGTAACTTGTCACATCTTATGGGCTTGATTGTATCGCTCTCGATGGTGGATAGCAACTTTTGCTGGGTAAGTTTTTACAATATTTAACCCTTTGAACCTGATCTGATCTCCTTGGACTTTCGGCTCCCTGGGCTCCCTGGAGAAAAATCCGGCCACTCAGGTATATGGAGGTTTGAATATCTGCTGGTAAAACGGCTGCTCGGGTTCAAAGGGTTAAAGTATTTATTTATTTTTATTTAAACTGTACATCCAAGCATCTTACACTATATGTGAAGTTAAAAAGCTGTATATTTTGAGATTTCTTTTGAACTTTCGAAGGTGTTCCACGATTGAATACCAATGTGGGAAGGTGAATGATAACCTGTGCTCTAACTTATCTTAGCATGATGTACAGTGTCGTCTGTCAGCAGTCATGTTCCTTTGCTTCCAAATCTTCGCGAAGAGTTGGCGAATTATCGCCGGCACACTGGCCTTATTCCAAATTCCTCCTCTAATCTACAGGGGGCACTGCATCTTTGTCATCAGCAAATTATGCTACCATGTGCTGCATAACGAAAGAACATTCTGGAATATTTTGATAATGTTTCATTGGTGTGGAATCCTTCATTGGTGTGACAGTGATAGGTCTAATTTTCGCTGGTGAAGAAGAAGCCTTTGAGTTTCCTCGTCTGGGTTCGATCATTGATGAGGTCAGACTTCAATGTAAACTTCCGTTCTTATGTTGTGCTTGCAGGGGCCGTTGCCTGCCAGAGCAAGTGGTCATTTGGATCAGGAAATAAATCTGACATCACCCACTTCAATGATGTTGTGGATGTTTAAGATCACACAGTATATTTTGAAAGGATGATGATGAAATACAATAAAAAAAATTCTGTTGTAGGGTGAAACGATTTCAAATTAATTCACTCTTTTATCCCATGCAAAGTTGTTGACAAGCATTTTGTAAGTGCCATTTGAAAACATTGCTTGAGCAAGTTTTGAAATGATACGTTAGATAACCGAGACGGTCTGGGATAAGATACGTGTTTTTAATCAATTAACTTCTCAGAGGCATCAATGTGTGTGCCGTTCATTTGGATGGATGTTAAGCCAAAAGACCCATCCGTCAGCATTGCATGTGGTGGACCTTAAAGATCCCACGGTGTATTTTGTGAAGAGCAAGCTCGTTATCGCCAGCACCCTGACAAATTCGCAATTCCTGCCCTGACTGAGTCCTGGTAAGGCAATGGCAAGCCAGCCAGCTTATTTTTGCTGTGTACTGGCCCCCACACTTTTCAGCACTTGTATGGATTGGATTCTGGGGAGGATGTCGGAGATATCAAGATCGTTTGGTAATGGTAAGATCTCTGACCTTGATTTCGCAGACGATGCAGTCATCTTTGCGGAGACTCTGGATATCCTTTTGGGGGGCTCGAGGTGCTGAATGAGGGTCGGAGCGGCTGAATTACGGGTTTCCTCAGTCAAAACTAAGATCCAGGCTTTCAATGACATCTTGAATGCTGCTATCTTGTCTGTACCTGTTTGTGGGAGGAAGTTGAGGTCACAGGAGAGATTCACTTACCTTGGCAGTGATATTCATGTCTCCACTGGCTGTGAGCCAGAGGTCAACAGACGTCTGGGTCGGGCCTGGGGAGTCATGGATTCACTGGATCATGGGGTGTGGTGCTGTCGGTACCTGTGTAGGAGGACAAAAGTCCGAGTCTTCAGGTCCTTGGTGCTTCCAGTCTTGCTCTACGGATGTGAGACTTGTACTCTGCCAACGATCTGAGACGGAGACTTAATTCCTTTGGGACCAGTCTCTTCGAGAATCCTTGGCTATTGCTGGTCGGACTTTGTGTCCAACGAGCGGTTGCTGAGAGGACTCAAATGAGATTTGTTACCTGCATCGTCTGTGAGCGCCAGCTGTGGCTGTATGGACATGTGGCTCTTTTCTTGATGCTGATCCTGCTCACCAATTCTCTCAGCGAGGGAGCCTCGTGAGTGGAGGGGGCCAATGGGCCGACCACGTGCCTCGTGGTTGCAACGGTTGATCAGCATCTCAAGGAGATAGGAATGTGCGAGGTATCTGCCTGGGGATGCCAGACGGGGCCACTGGCAGTTTACGCGCGCGAAAGTGGACGCAGCGACGCGCTGCTCCGGCGCATGCTCCCATACCTGACCTGACCTGACCTCCCAGACTCGGAACGGATGCTCTAACCATTACACCGAGTCTGGTTAATATTCAGGGAAGTAGGTACCTGAATGTTTATTTGAAATAATTATTATAAGTAAATAAAATTTAATTTAGGAAGTGATTTTATAGTGACTTGTTCAGTGCATTCTAAAAACCATAAACACTGACCCCGATGCCACTTTGCCACAGGAAGAGTAACTGGATCACCACACAGATGAAGAAACTCATGCGGCCTCGTAAGGATGGCAGCCGCGAACGGCTTCGATCAGCGCCTGATGGTCCACCACTCGACACATCACCATCAACCCATGACGGAATGGACAGTTCATCAGTGGGCTCCAATTCTCTGGATGATATACAGGGCCATCACCATACCACTGCCAGAAAGAGCAGCAGTGAGTGCTTTGCTTTTGTTTTTGGTCTTTTTATTGATCACACTAATCATGTTCTAATCATTGATTTGTTTAAGTGAGTGAATGGAAAGTTTGTTGTTGTTTTTTCCCTCCAAAGTTGATGAATATATTGAGGCCAGAACATATTGATATTGATATGCACATACAGTTAGCTGTATACTGGCTGCACAGATACTACTTTCAAGGTTCATTCAAGAAATTCTATGAACAAAGATGCTCATAACAGTCCAAGATGTTTTTTGTTTTTTTCCAATATATACAGGTAGTGTAATTCCATCCATCCATTGGGACCATACTCTGTACAGAGCGTTGGTGCTGCCGAAGCAGTCTCCTGCCGAAGTGTAATTAGTAAGTAAGAAAGTGTATTATGAAGAATATATATATATATATATATATTTGATAAATGAAGACCTACCCACATCTCTCACATGTGAATAGAGGGAATAACTAATTAGCTCTCACCTAATCAATTAAACCCAGGTGGCTAGGATTATATAAATAAATTGACTCCTACCATGCTATTCTCGCCAAAGAAGTTGCATTAAGCAACCATGAAAGGCTACCCAAGGTAATCCCTATCGCTGTTTCAAACCCTTCCCAGAGTTCCTCCACAGCTGTAAAGACGTTCACAAAGAATACACACATGAGAATCCCAATGCTACACACCCCCTCAGCTGCCAGACCGGTTTCATTGCTTTTGGGTGATTCATCAGCGACAGCGTAGACAGAAACGCGCACCACCGAGACTCCAAAGCATGTACCACATGCAATGCCAATCAGAGTTAACATATAAATAACAAGACCCAATCATGTTTCTCACCTGTAATTGGAGGGAATAACCAATCAGCTCTCACCTAATCAATTACCCCTGGTGGCTAGGATTTCAATAAATTAACTCCCATGCTCTTGTGCACATCTTGTCATCGACCAAATCACACGATCCAGTTCTCAATGTTGGACGTTGCCCCATTCTTCCATCCGGGCCACTTTCAGGATTGAGAGGCTGTGGGCGGACTTGGCAACTATAACCACGACTTCCTTGGATGTCCCAATAATGTTCGACATCATCTCGGCCAATTCATTCGTGTGATTATGGTCCTGAAATGCAGTGGTGAGAATATGTGCAATGTGTGGATCGGCACTGTAATGCATAAATGTGAAGTTGGGACTTTGTTTAAGTGCCAAATAGATGACTGTAGGAGTGATGATCTCATCACTATATCTGACACCATTCGGAGGGATACTGTGACTGGTGTCACAGTATCCCTCCGAATGACATGGTCATTTATTCAGCCTACTTGAATGCCAGCCTGTACCATCAAACTGGCCACACTGTGGCCATGATGCCAAATGGCAGAATTAGCAGATCACTGCCGACCTCATTCTCCAGACTCGAGTATGTCTATCGTTGAAATGTAGGCACAATCTCGACACATTGATTGAAAGAACATGGTGCCAATGGTTGATGCTCTTAGTGTGATGTTGTGCCACCCATTGTCAACGATGCTGGGTTAGAAGGTCAACATCATTTTAGGATGAAGGTGAAACAAAACTGAAGACTTTCCTCTGTATAGTACGTCCAGTTTATTGTTTGCGTCATTAAGAAATGTGTACAATTATGGCATTTCATCTGGAACATCCTGTACAAACCGATAATTCACTGTGCTCAATTTGACAACATGTACAGTACCATATAATAAATAATAATGGAAATAGGAAAATCTGGGTTTAAAATGCAAAAAAACGCGTGAAAGAATGGCATCGTGTGTAAAAAAAAAAAAAAATTTAACGCTTCATCGTGCAGTCATGTGGTGAATAGAGGTTGTCATGCAAGCAATCAGAAAGTGCCGTACCTGCAGAAGGACGAAGAATATCGACGGTGATATCGTTGTGGTGTGGTGAATACTATGGCTCCTTGGAAGAAAATATAACATGACAAGCATATAGGAATCAAAGTCTTAGCTGGTGAAGGATACTCCATGTGACAGATTGTTTCAGCAGGAACTGTGTCCAAGACTGGAGGATATGCAATAATATAACTGGACAATATAAATTGTCAAGGAAGAAAGCCCAAACTCTCCAAATGTGATGTTGATTCGTATGTTCTCTACATGATCGACGACGGTCCAGTAGAGATCTTGCGATTGACCTAACTCAAAGTACGTGTGTTAACATTGTTCTCAAAGTGGTCTCAATGGATGCGTAGCTGCTGGAATATCTGTGCTGAGGAGAGACAAAGGGAGAGGCAAATTCACTTTTTTTCATTCTGTACCCAGTTTTTCCACGGTTTTCATAATCATTGCCAGTACTGTATTTTATTAGCTGCCTTGCGTGACCAGCATGGCGTTGGCTTCACGGTTAAGGTGGCTGGCTTAAGATCTTAGGGTCCTGAGTTTGAGCCCCTGTCGTGCCATTTAAAGTAACACCAGGTGGGTTGACTCAGCCTGTCATCCTTCCGAGGTTGGCAAAATGAGTACCAGCTTTACTGGGAAGAATGAGGCATTTGAGTATCCTGCGTCGGAGTGGTGACCCGTCCAGGAAAAACTGCCTCGGCAGCCCTATGCGTCTGAAGATGCAAAAAGACTGCTGCTTCTTCTTCTTCTTCTTCTTCTGCTTCTTCTTCTTACGTGACCACCATGTTACGTGGCCAGAATTGCTTACACATGAGTAACTTGTCACATCTTATGGGCTTGATTGTATCGCTCTCGATGGTGGATAGCAACTTTTGCTGGGTAAGTTTTACAATATTTAACCCTTTGAACCCTGATCTGATCTCCTTGGACTTTCGGCTCCCTGGGCTCCCTGGAGAAAAATCCGGCCACTCAGGTATATGGAGGTTTGAATATCTGCTGGTAAAACGGCTGCTCGGGTTCAAAGGGTTAAAGTATTTATTTATTTTTATTTAAACTGTACATCCAAGCATCTTACACTATATGTGAAGTTAAAAGCTGTATATTTTGAGATTTCTTTTGAACTTTCGAAGGTGTTCCACGATTGAATACCAATGTGGGAAGGTGAATGATAACCTGTGCTCTAACTTATCTTAGCATGATGTACAGTGTCGTCTGTCAGCAGTCATGTTCCTTTGCTTCCAAATCTTCGCGAAGAGTTGGCGAATTATCGCCGGCACACTGGCCTTATTCCAAATTCCTCCTCTAATCTACAGGGGGCACTGCATCTTTGTCATCAGCAAATTATGCTACCATGTGCTGCATAACGAAAGAACATTCTGGAATATTTTGATAATGTTTCATTGGTGTGGAATCCTTCATTGGTGTGACAGTGATAGGTCTAATTTTCGCTGGTGAAGAAGAAGCCTTTGAGTTTCCTCGTCTGGGTTCGATCATTGATGAGGTCAGACTTCAATGTAAACTTCCGTTCTTATGTTGTGCTTGCAGGGGCCGTTGCCTGCCAGAGCAAGTGGTCATTTGGATCAGGAAATAAATCTGACATCACCCACTTCAATGATGTTGTGGATGTTTAAGATCACACAGTATATTTTGAAAGGATGATGATGAAATACAATAAAAAAAATTCTGTTGTAGGGTGAAACGATTTCAAATTAATTCACTCTTTTATCCCATGCAAAGTTGTTGACAAGCATTTTGTAAGTTGCCATTTGAAAACATTGCTTGAGCAAGTTTTGAAATGATACGTTAGATAACCGAGACGGTCTGGGATAAGATACGTGTTTTTAATCAATTAACTTCTCAGAGGCATCAATGTGTGTGCCGTTCATTTGGATGGATGTTAAGCCAAAAGACCCATCCGTCAGCATTGCATGGTGGTGGACCTTAAAGATCCCACGGTGTATTTTGTGAAGAGCAAGCTCGTTATCGCCAGCACCCTGAACAAATTCGCAATTCCTGCCCTGACTGAGTCCTGGTAAGGCAATGGCAAGCCAGCCAGCTTAATTTTTGCCCAGGTACTGCTTTAGTCGCACCAACACTTTGTCCAGAGTATGTATATTTGATTGAGTGTGCAAGAAACTTGGATACAGAAGGCCAATCTACCTGTTTATCAACTTGATTTCACCGAGTGAGGGGGAATGGTGATGAGAACTGTGGGGCAGGCACAGGGACATCACCAGGGTTTTCATTCTTATATACACAGAGACATGACAGAAGTAAATAGACACCATGATTGTGAAAGAATTTATTTATTTAACATTTGAAGAACATTTGATCCATTTTAATACATACACTAGTATTTGGTAGACTTGCCATTTGCAGATTTCAATGCTTTTACTCTTTCAGACATAGAACTAACGAGTTCCGAAATTTTCTCTTGTGGGATTTCTGTCCAGGCTTCACGCAAAAGGTTTAGGAATTCTGCCCATGATGTTGGTTTCCTGGACTTTTACCCTCACAGCTCGATCCAACATGGCCCAGAGGTGTTCAATGGGATTCATGTCAGGACAATGATTTGGCCATGGAAGTCACTTGATCCCATTTCTGTCCTGCTATTTTTTGGTGTTTTTTGCAGTGTGGCATGGAGCTCCATCTTCCATGAACAGTGTTGTTTTTGACCATCTGTCCAGTGGAGAAGACAGGGAGAAGTCCATCCTCAAGGATAGAAATGTGCATCATAGAGTTGATGTTGCCAACACACTCCACAAGTTCTGA
>CM068965.1:26954829-26979453 GCA_035128595.1 Eptatretus atami | reverse complement strand
TGGATTCCTTGCCTTCGCTGGTGAATTGCACAATCACCCGATTAACCGTAGAAAGCAGAATGCCAAGGTTCTGAGCTATCTGATGCTGGCTGACTCCACCTTCTAAATGGCCAACAATTCATCCTCTTTGTAAATCACAAAGGTCGTGTGCTCCCGGGGTTTGAGGCATAGTTAATTGTCGTACAACACCCAGGAACTCATTTCTGGAAAGAAATAGTCGAATACGAGTACGAATCACTGAGTAAAATTGCGTTATACAGATGAAATGAAGAAATTTAAGGTGTCTATTTACTTCTGTCATGTCTCTGTATTACACACACACACACACACACACACACACACACACACACACACACACACACTTATTGAACAGTATCAGCTATTCCTAACATATAATTTTCAGGATTGCTGTGAATGATGTTTATTTCCCAACATCCTATATTCAACTTTATTTAAATTAGTACACCCACTCCTTACGGAGCGACCAGGGAGAGGAGGGAAGAAGATCATTTGTACGTGTGCACCATGCAGACAGTGGTTTGTTAATATCCTTATTGTTTAACACCACAATTATTCCCACGTTATTGTGGGGTTGGCTGGGGGAAGCTTGGCCCAAGTCTTTCACGAACCAGCTGGCCAGGCCTGACATTCGACTCTGGTTAAGGCAGGAATTTGTTCAGGGTGCCACTGATAGCTCACCTACTCTTCGTGAAGGACACTGGGGGATATTTAAAGTCCGCCAACTAATGCTGGCAGAAGGGACGCCAGCTTAACATCCATCCGAGAAATGGCACACATTGATGAATCGCCCTGCCTGTGAAACACCGGGATGACAGCTGGGTCTGGATTCGAACCCAGGCTGCACAGCTTAGAGTAGAGTGTGCATAGCTCGAGGCCATCCTGCCAGCCCCCGTGTTTGTATGATTTATTATTTTTCCATTATCATTGGACGGAATTGACCGATTAATTTGTGGTTGGAATAATTTTGACGAAAAATAAAACTCGGATGACATAGAGGCTGGAGTCGGGTTTGGAGGAAGATGTATCAACAACCTAAGGTATGTTGATGATACCACTCTGTTGGCAGAAAGTAAAGAGGACTTGATGAAACTGCTGCAGACAGTGAAGGAGGAAAGTGAAAAAGCCGGTCTTTATTTAAACCTCAAAAATATTAAAATCTCGTCAGCTGAGAAGATCGACGTGTTCAGAAGTGGTGCGTTCCATTACCAATCAGCTTGTAGAGCGCTCGCCAAGTGGCTTACTGGAATATTTAACAACATGTTAGATCGGATCATTGGAAGGATCAGATCATGCATGACATAACATGGTAGGTTAGGTCATTGAAAGGATCAGACCATGCATGGCATATGTTAGATCAGGGAATTGGAAGGATCAGATCATGCATGATATATTGGATCAGGTCATTGAAAGGATCAGACCGTGCATGACATAACATGGTGGGTTAGGTCATTGAAAGGATCAGACCATGCATGGCATATGTTAGATCAGGGAATTGGAAGGATCAGACCATGCATGATATGTTGGATCAGGTCATTGAAAGGATCAGACCATGCATGGCATATGTTAGATCAGGGAATTGGAAGGATCAGATCATGCATGATATATTGGATCAGGTCATTGGAAGGATCAGACCGTGCATGACATAACATGTTCGATCAGGTAATAGGAAGGATCAGACTATGAATGACATTATGATGACCGAGATTTGGAAACCATTCCTCACTATTTTAAATTTCCCGAAGTATCATTTATTTCCGTATGTGTCGGGAGGGGGGCAATATCGCACTTCACAAAAACCCTTTGGGGAGGGGGGATATTGTTTTGTAATAACATTATTATGCTATTATAATCATTGGTGTTATTTTTGTTATGAGAAGCGGCCTTTGAGGAACGCCACCATTAGCTATCGTGATGCGGAAAAAACATCTTAACACGGACTTCCCCTAAGGCGGAACACCCCTTTGGGGAGGGGGAGTTAAATCGCTACACCCTACATCGTTCAACCTCTATCATTCATGCGTAAAGACTCATTTAAGCAGCTTTGTTAGCTATAGATCGTTTGTTACCCATTACCTAGACTAGAGGCCAAGCAAGTCGAGACGGCTCTGAGCCGTCTATCTGAGGGAGACACGATAAGTATAGAATATATTAATCATGTCGAGTTTCCTCGAAACTTCTTTCAGTTTCGTAGCGACTGTTTAGGTATGTAATTGTACGTTGGACATAATTAACTGAAACGCTTGTGGTTCGAAAAAATTTTTTTGTGTCCGGAAGGAGTGCCCCATGAAAGCCATTAGAACCGATCATACACTTCAACACAGAGTTCGTGCAAGGCACTACCCCCACCTCCCCACCTTGGGGTGGAGTTAAATCGCTGCAACCTCCATTGTGTGACCCTTAGTCCTCCTGTCACGTTTGGTTGCGATTGGATAAGTAACCAACGAATGTATCGTGGTCAAAAAACCATCAGACACTGTCATGTATGAGATCAACCGGAAGTGTGGTCATCGCAAGGCGGGAACATGGCGGCACAAGGAGGTTGGGCTCATGAATGGTTCTGAGGTTTCTATGTGTGGAGCACAATAAAAGATTGATGGTGCCTTCAAACTGCTTTCCCTGCTTGATATATTACAGACACACAGACAGACATCAAATTGTGTATTTAGTAAAAAAAGAAAAGAAGATTGTAAACCTCAAAACATAGTTCCCTTACCTAAAGTAAGAACCTTAACCTATAAGCCACTGACTGGTTTCCAGACTGCACGGCTCATCAGCTGGGGACCGTTCTTCCTCAAGGTTTTGACACACACATACACACATGTTATGTATTCATTTGTGTTTTGAGAGGTGTAGGGTGAGGTGAGGTCCATGAGGACAGAAACACCAACAGCACCTTCTCTTTTGACCACACTATCTTGTAGACATCGCAATCACTACACATATATCCAATCACCGATCCATACCATGCACCAGTCCTGCCAAAATACATGTACCCCTCTATATTCTAATGCTTCTTGGTAGCTATCTAATTCCAGTCCGAATCTATCTACTGCTTCTGCTGCCACGACCTTTCGAGGGAGACTATTCCATGCATCAAATAGAAGGGCACTCAGTGGGGAGCATTCCTTCGCCAGGCTGAACAGTTTACGTTTGGTAATCCACTGATGGGCCGGATCTGCATCTGCACCTTCACCAAAATCGAATCGGCTTGTTCTTGTCACCTACCCAACTTTCCCCCCAAGTTTTGGGCGAATGCATCCATAACTTTTTGAGATGTCGTGTTTTATATCGTTTTTGACTTGATCTCTCATTGGTTAAAAACTTTATAATATCCAGATCTTCACCAAAATCCAATTAATTGGTCCTTGTTGCACACGCAACCTGTCCACCAAGTTTTGTTCGAATCCGACCATAACGTTTTGAGATATCCTGCTCACAGACAGACAGACAGACAGGGCTGAAAACGTAACCTCCGTCGACCTTCGGTGGCGGAGGTTACTACTCTGATCGAAATATCCTTCATTACCATTCTAACTGCCCCCCTTCTTTACTCTCAGGCTATATGACCCCTGGTCATGTCACTGTCAATTCCGCAGTAAAAAAAACAACAAATAATTCTGCATTTATTTTGTCTGTACCCTTCATTATATTATACAGTACATCTCTTCAGACCCCCTCGTAATCACCTTCTTTTTAATGTATAAATTTCCGTCTCCCTCATCTGCTCCTTGTATCTTTGTCTCACTCGGCCCGGAATCAAACTCGTCACTCCACGCCTGACCCTGTCTTTGTCAGCAATGTACCTCCTCAGATGTGGATTGAGTCGGTGATTATGACCCACAATTAATCAAAAGAATTATGGAATAACGTAATGAGCCTTTTATAACTTTCATAATCAAAATGAAAGCCATTGCCAGCAATTATCACCACAGTGTCCTCACTCTAAATTCACGACCAGTACTTGTGTGTTTTTTTTTGTTTGCCGTGCTACTCCCCCTGCAGTTCTGGCCCAATTACATCCAGACTTGCTACAGAGGATCACCATGACCCCAATTAATGTGTCGGGGTGTTTTTATCTTTGCTTGTGGGGGGGGGGGAGGAGGAACGCAAATTCTCTATGTATGTGTATCGTGTAGCACCGCCTCCAGGTAGGGGAGGGGTATTACAAGTGTTCACCATTTACAGTACAGTATTCCTGTACCCACGTTTTCCAGTGCTTGAGGTGGTTTTTTCTTCATGCACGTAACCCGGGTTATTTGTTTTCCTGTACAGAGCTGTCAGTTGCCTATACACCGCCCAAATAAAGACATGCGGCAGAAGAACATGTTGCATGCTTGGAACAAGATGGAACAAGATCGCCCGTCGGGCGGGTACTCTGCTAGTACAAATAAAAATCCTTTATAACCACAAAAAGATCTCAAACTGAAGTGCTTTGAAAATGATGAACAGCATCACAATACCTGCAATCTTCTTTTTTGGGTTCTTCTATGCCCCCTTTGTTTTTTATATTACATCTGAGATCTTGTGTCTGAGACAGATAATGGAAAGTAATTTTGGAATAATATTGGGAAGTTTCTAAAATGAATCGGTGTGATTTGGCTTCCGCTAGCCATCTAATGATTCTATATCAACATGCTCTTTGTACTTAATTACCCAACAGGCCATTGTTTTTTTTTAATGTAAGCCAATTAATGTATTTCTCTCTTTTGATGCTTACAAGCAGTGATCATTGTCGTTTTATTGCTACTTATATAGTGTGGCAGTCTTTTTTGCTGAATGATTCAACAGTTTTCAACCGGTGTATGGGATGAAATGGCAGGCAGTGTATTTCGGGTTAAGTTGTTCTGTCATTTCTTTGTTGTGCATTTTCTGCTGATTCTTGCTGTCTCATTCACAATATTCTGTGTGCGCGCCCTCTGAAATCGTGCGCTGCCCGTGCATCGCGTGCTTTCCGTGCCCTTTCCAGCCGGGACGCTTCAGCGCCTGGCCCTCCGGCGGAACAGAGCCAGGAACCGAGACAAGGAAGAAGAGAAGGCTTTGCACCGACGATCCATGTGTAAGCCCTGATGGTGGCTTGCACCCAAATCACACAGGGTGTGCATCACTCACTGCGAGTGTGGCTGAGCTTCACTTCCCCAAATCCCCTCGCTTAACCCGGAATGCGCCTCTTGCTGTTCCGGCTATGCAGACAAGACACTACCCTCCCCACGTTTTGCACTGCATTGATGCTCTGCTTCTAAGTGTTATTGTTCGCACTGCTGTGCAGCAACCGGCATACCCTGATGTGTGGAAAGCAGCTCTAATAAGATCCTGTCTCGTGATTTGCATGCACTGGATGAAGCAATTTACCCTCCTGACACAACCCGAGACAACAGTCTGAAAGGGCAGTGTGTTTTGAACCCTTTATCTCCACCTGCATGACATAACCCTAACAAAGTTTGATGCATTTCTGCATATTAAGTAACCCTTGTATCTTTAATTGCATTGATATTGATAATTAATCCTGATCATTTGATGTCACCAATTTCATTGCATGCCTAACCAGGTTAAGTAAAGAGCCCTTTGTGTAAACCTCATCTTTGATGCCATCCTTTTAAAGCTGCTTCACAAGTCTCAAGGTGTTGTCACATAGATTTGTGCCAAACAAAGCATTCTTGCTTATAATGTCCATGTTCTGTGGGCAAGGCTTCTTGTTTGCTCCAAGTACAATCGACTATGTTTCATTGAGACTGGTTGATATTTTTGCGCTTTTATTTATGCTGCCTTTTAAGTTGCTCAAGCTTCAACTTTCAGGACAATGTTGGCCCTTGCTTTTCCCATCAATTACGCAAACCATCTCTGCTACCTTAACCACACCATTCTGTCCTTCCCCTCCAGCCATGAATGATTTAGGTCCAGGAAGCCAGTCAGTGGTGACTACCCCTTTGCCAGCAGTCGTATCTGGTTCTGATGCACCTTTGCGGGAGCGACAGTTACGCTCTGGCAGTGTGGATGGGCTTGGAGACCCGGAGGAGCCTGCGGTCTCAAAATTGAGGAGGCGAGACCTTGGCTGCATGGCCTTCTCAACATCGGCGATGCACATGATTGCCGGCTCACCTAGTCTCACCATACATCATGGACCTGAAGGTAACTTGCCAGAAAAATGATTATGATGTACTTCTCGTCTCATTGTGCTTTTCTCTTGACGTTTGTGACTTCTTGACCGATTTCCACTGCATAGGTTAACTGTGTCTGATGAGTGTTTTTCTCCACTCTCAGAGCACACAGTCAATCTATATCTTGTATACAAATTGGACCTTGTAAATCTTGTATCTAATACTCAATATTTTCCTTCCTTCCCAAAGTAGAAATGAAAGTTTTTTTGGGGTTTTTTTCAAGCACCGGACTCTGTTGCACAATAGTTAGAGTGTCCGCTCTGAGTATGGGAGGTTAGCGGTTCAATTCCAGCCCCAGCCGAGTTGTACCAACGACATTAAAAATGGTACATGCTGTTTCCTCGCTTGACCCTCAGCATTTAGAGGATAGGGGACAGACAGACCCTATTGTGTGGCAGTTATTCTTTTTTTCTCTCTCTCTTTTAATTGCCCCCACTGAATGCAGAGAGAACTAGAACAGCACTTGGTGGAGTGCATACCTCCGCCAGGCTGAAGAGTTTACATTTTCTATCACACTAATAGGTTGGATTTGCATCCGGACCTTAACCAAAATCCATTCAGCTTGTTCGGGTCACCTAACCCACTCCTCCACCTGGTTTTGTCATAACTCATTCACAACTTTTTGAGATATCGTGCTATGTATAGTTTTTGGCCTGATCTCTCGATGGTGAAGAATCACTTTAAAAATTCTCGTATCCGGATTCCGATCTTCACCAAAATCCAAACAATTGGTCCTTGTTGCACACCCAACCTGTCCACCAAATCTTGTCCGAATCCGTTCACAACTTTTTGAGATATCCTGTTCACAGACAAACAGCAGACAGACAGACAGGGATGAAAACATAACCTCCGTCCACATTCGGTGGCGGAGGTAACTAATCAGGGTTTCGTTTTTGAAAGCATCATCTGATTGACTGTGCTGCAAACCCACTTTGAATGATATTGAGTCAATTTGTGTGACAATGAGAACAAAGTATAATCTACAATTGGCATAGTTAAAGTACAGTACAGTATAATGGAGGGAGAGTGGGTTTAAAGTGGAGTAGCTCGCTGGTGTTCAACAAAGGAAGATGAGATAATTGTGTGTTCCTGTGCTCGTGTTCTTTGTTGCAGAATGCTTAATCATTAAATGAGGCTTAATTAAAGGAGGTTGCTTGGGTGCATCCTTTCAATTTAAAGATTAGCTTGGTGAGTTTCCACATTGTCGAAATCTATCACCCAAATGAAGCTGGTCAAAAAAGGCATTGTAATGGTCAACCATGCCTGTCGTAAACAATGACCTGGCTTCAACCTACCAACATGATCATCATTTTCAGCCAAGTCTCACCTGGGCTACCTCTAGAAAACCAAACCTGAGTGATGTTCTTCCCTCAAACTCACTTCCACAGGGCTTGCATCTTCTAATGACTCTGTTCGAAGCCAGCGAGACCTGCAGTCATCTCAGCCCACCTCAAGCCAAACCTGTAAGTATATATGCTTTTATTTTATTTTTATTTTTTTACCAGAAAACAGTGCAAACATGGTGCATGCTGTGCTGCATGCCCTGAAGTGATGATGCTGATGTAATTGGCCACCGGGGCTGAGCTGTTGGCCTGGCATGGATTTGTTTATTTTATAACCAATTGCCTTGGTGTGCTAATTACCGTAACCATTTGTACATCTGCCTTCACCTTGGATGGACAGACATTCAAATACAAATATTGTGACTGAAGTATAAATTATTTTACCTTTTCTCTGGAAAACATTACAGTTATTTTTAAGGTGTCGTAGTGCTTTTTCCATACCATCCGCTGTCTCGTGCCCCTCACGCCCACTGTCCTTGCCTCTCCTGACGGGAGCCCTGTGTGCAAGCGAAGCTCCACAAAGCAAGGATGGCTTCGGTCAGGCACACTCTGTGTGTCAGATTCCCTGCCAGCTCTGTTGTAAGTTCTTTCGACAGGCTGGCGTCGTTTCGTGCGTTCGTGCAACTGTCAATTCACATGTGCAATTGCTGCAGTTTTGCTGGCTATGCTGGGGACCAGTGGGCAGGAGCATGGCAGGCTAAAAAACAGACACTGTTGCAAAAGCAAAAGCCTCATTATTGCTGAAACGCACACCTTTTTGGCTGCTCCCATTTATCCTGTGGACTGGCCCTAACAGCCGGTACCCTTAGCATCTGCTCATGCTGCTTTGCAAGTCTAGCCAAGAGCATTGCCAAGATGCTTATGTATGGTGATGATAATAATAATAATAATAATAATAATAATGATGGAAGCACCACCTTTGTTGCCAAAAGTAACTTTGCTTTGCAGCCAAGCCTTGCCTTTTTGCTCTCCTGCTCTGCTTTTGTTGCATGGGATCAGTGAATAAATGTTGTCTTTCTCATCAATCATGACTTCTTTGTGATGAAAAAATGCAGGTTGTTGTTGTATTATTATTTTTTAATCACCTGCATGATTGAAGGACTCGAGTGATGCATTTGCTGGATAAGCTTGCAAACCTGATTCAATTTTGTCGCTCTGCCGGAAAGAAAACTGATCTTTTTTTTCTTTTTTTTTTCTTTTTTCTTACTCGTATAGCATCATTGATTTTCATTCTGCTATTGTGACTTTTTTTTTAATTCACTTGCTGTCCTTTTTGTTGCACACATAGCATCGAAATAATGTAGGACTTCCATGCCTCCTCATTCCTTAGTCACCGGTGGGTTCAACACCCCAGAGAGTCCCATGGAGAAGTCAATAAAAGACATAGGACCCAATGTAACGCCCGTGACCAGCCAGGCTGCAAGCTCGGCCAGCTCTCAGTCAGACCCCACGGGGACAGTGACCATGTCGAGCTTAAAACCCAGGGGGTGCAGAGCAGAGGTCGTGTCCCCCGGCAGCGAGCTGGTGAGCCTGGAAGAGTTCCTGGAAGAGAGCAACCGGTTGTCTCCAACACACCTGGTGCGGATTAAAACTTGTCGGGAAACGATATTTTTTCTGGCCATTTTTAAAAGATTAATTGTTCATGGAAATCATACCATATATAATTATGTGACCTCTTTGTGTTTGTTTGACTCGTGTGCACTCCGAAACCGCTGGACGGAATGAATATAAATTTTTGTGGTTGTACCTGGGTTGTGCCCCGCAATGTTTTAGGCGTTATAATAATTCATCGTCACGTGAAGTGGATGGGGGAGGGTGGATATACGCAAATATTCCTTATAAATTCTTCTTCTTCTACCGCTTCCTGTCTGGTCTTGCACCCTCTGCTATTCTTGTGCTTTGCCCCCCCCACCCCCCCCCAGGTTTCT
Organism: Eptatretus atami; assembly: GCA_035128595.1. Lineage (NCBI taxonomy): Eukaryota > Metazoa > Chordata > Myxini > Myxiniformes > Myxinidae > Eptatretus > Eptatretus atami. The sequence goes on along the minus strand of CM068965.1, from coordinate 26,970,006 downwards.
TCAAGGCCCACTACCTAAGGGCTACCTAAATCCAGAATCACTGCTCACCTCCACTCATTTGTTCTTCTTTTTTTCCCACCTGTGGAACCAGCTTCCACATCCTCTTCAATCTCATTCTTCCTTCCAGGTCAAGATGGCTGTTCACCACAATCTCAGATCATCCCCAATCCAAAACCATGATCTTTTCGATCCTTGTTAATCCTCCCTCCCCACCCCTACCCCGCCCCCTGCTTGGCTTCCACCTCACCCAATCCTACCTTCCAAATTTCCAGTTCTCTCTCCTGAGAGTTTCCTTCTGTATCCATCTTGTCCACCACGTGCATCATCTCCTGTCCCAAATTCCTCCCCACACCATTGTTTATCCGTCTCCCTCTATCTTGGCCTTCAACTCTGCTGGTGATGTTTCCCCCTCTCTCAACTGTTCCTTTTATCCGTTGTATCCTGATCCGTTCAGTGTTCTAGTACTAGCCCTTCCATGAGCATCAACTATGTATACAAACACCCCCTCCCCCCCCAAAACGTGTATCGTGTAGCCCGGTGGAGAGTGTATTGCAAGTCCTAGCGTTTTACAGAATATAATAGCACGAGCAAATGTACCCGTCCCAGTGATGGGAAAATTTTAAGTTAAAATATCAATTAAACTATTTCATGGAATTAAAAAAGGTTAACTGTGGCACCCATGGTTTCACTCAGAGCGAAAGCCGTGAGCTATTCTACCGCCCACCGCAAAATGGTGGTGCAACATCAGACAGGATGGTTGGATTTGTCTGAAAAGAGGGCAAAATATTGCTATTTAAATTGCGTGTTACTCCATGAAGATCTGTAATACATCTACTTTAATCCAGATACGCAGCTTTTCAAATGCAGTGTGGGAAGGCCACCATAAACGGGAGGACAAACACATGGTCAGACCACACAGTTTGCGATATATATATATATATATATATATATAATATATATATAATATATATATATATATATTATTGAAAACTTTATATAATCAAAGACTACTTGGCCAATTTACATACGCGCTCTGTATTTATGTACTCCTTAACCACTGGACGAAGTAAGTTGAAAAGTGGTTGTTGCACTCTGATTGGGGATGGGAACATTCCACGAAGTTGGGATGGCCACCTCCAACTCGTTTTTACCCCTCAGCCCGAATTGGGCTGAAAAGGGTATTGTCGTCACAGGCGTTGTCCAGCGTCTGTCAACTTTTGGTTTCCGTCAATTTCGAGGAGAACGCCTTGTCCGATGAAATCCATTTTTGCAGTGTGTGTTGGGGCTGGGTAGAGGAAGTTCCTTTCGAAAATGGGCGCGCTGTGATTTCAATGTGGCCTCCATGGCAGCCATCTTGAAATTGGTTTCCGTAGATTTCGAGGAGAACGCCTTGTCCGATTGAATCCATTTTGCAGGGTATGTTGAGGTTGAGTAGAGGAAGGTTCCTTTCGAAAATGGGCGCGCTGCGATTTTCAATGTGGCCTCCATGGCAGCCATCTTGAAATTGGTTCTGTCGATTTCGAGGAGAATGCCTTGTCCGATTAAATCCATTTTTGCAGCGTGTGTTGGGCTGGGAGGGAAGTTCTTTCGAAAATGGCGCGCTGCGATTTTCAATGTGGCCTCCATGGCAGCCATCTTGAAATTGGTTTCCGTCGATTTCGAGGAGAACGCCTTGTCCGATTAAATCCATTTTTGCAGGGTGTGTTGGGGTTGAGTAGAGGAAGGTTCCTTTCGAAAATGGGTGCGCTGCGATTTTCAATGTGCCTCCATGGCAGCCATCTTAAATTGGTTTCCGTCGATTTCGAGGAGAACGCCTTGTCCGATTAAATCCATTTTGCATGTGTGTGTGGGCTGGTAGAGGAAGGTTCCTTTTGATAATGAGCGCAATTTGATTCTCGGCTAGGCCACCAGGGGGCCAAAACTGAAAACCTAGAAATGGCTATTTCTCCTGAACGAATGGCTGGATCATCGCCAATTTTTTTATCACAGTATATCTGATGAGGATACATGATATATAACCCGGGTTTTTGATTTGACCTACTTTTCAAGGTCACAGGGGTCAAAGTTCATACTTCGGTGTTCGAGCGTCCGTCAACTTTTGGTTTCCGTCAATTTCGAGGAGAACGCCTTGTCCGATTAAATCTATTTTTGCAGGGTATGTTGGGGTTGAGTAGAGGAAGCTTCCTTTCGAAAATGGGCGCGCTGCGATTTTCAATGTGGCCTCCATGGCAGCCATCTTGAAATTGGTTTCCGTCGATTTCGAGGAGAACGCCTTGTCCGATTAAATCTATTTTTGCAGGGTGTGTTGGGGTTGAGTAGAGGAAGGTTCCTTTCGAAAATGGGCGCGCTGCGATTTTCAGTGTGGCCGCCGCGGCAGTCGTCTTGAAATTGGTTTTCGTCAATTTTGAGAACGGCTTGGCTTGTCCGATTAAATGCATTTTTGCAGTGTGTGTGTTGGAGTTGAGTAGAGGAAGGTTCCTTTCGAAAATGGGCGCGCTGCGTTTTTCACTAGCTGCCACGGTAGCCATCTTGAAGTCTGATTGATTTTCGATATGACGTCCAACGTGCTCTAACTGACTGTATCATCGTGATATCACTGCTTCCTTTTACAATGCATGGGCTGAGGGGTTACGCCCGCTTTGCGGAGCTATTTTTTTACTTTGATGTTAAAGTGAGGAATTATCATACCTGCTAATGCACTCCTGCACTGCTGGACTGAGTAACTTGAAAACTGGATGTTATCACAAAATAAAATAAAACTCCCAGAAGTTGTACAAATCCGTATAAAATATGCCAATTCTCTGTGTTGTCGCAAACTGAAAACTACAGTCATCCCAGGTGTTTGGGGGGGAATGCCTTGAGAACATACGTGTCTGTTTGTGTGATGAAATGCATCAAAACTTGGTGGTTGGATCCACGGTAAACATGGGAACTATAAGTTAGGACGGCCACCCGCAACATAAATCTTCCCGTCCTTGCTGCTCTCATGGGGAGCGGGTGTTTCGCGTGGTATAAATTTCTGTTCTGGATGTCCTTGTATTGTTCTCCGTCAAAGAAAATGCAGTGGATTCACTGCAGTAAATAATTCTCCATTTAATCTCGACTAGCAGGGATGCAATGCAAGCATGGTCATAAAACAATGATGATATCAATTAAATGATGATGATGAGGGGTACACAGGGTCAAAGTTTTTTTTTATTTTCTGGTTTTTTTTGTGGGGGCTTAAAACACCTCCATAGAGCCCCTAAGGAAAGGGTCAGGGATCATTTAATATTACCTCACACACAGCTGCAAAGGCTTCAGCACTATAGAGTGATTTAAAAAACAAAATATTTTGGCCAAAAACACTCCCCAGCACTCACTGATGAACCTATGAAAGTTTGAAGAAGAACCATTTGGCCATCTCTGAAAAAAATGGTGACAGACAGAGACAAACATCTCTTTTATAGTATAGATAGGGTGGAAAATACAAATGCGTATTTGCTCTTTCGGAACAGGAAACTACAGTCAGAGGGTTTGGAGGTTTTCTTGATATTTTTTATGTATACCAATGATCTTGTACCTTGGCTGTTTAGAATATTGCTCTGCTATGCCCTTTTCATTACTGCCTGAACAACAAACCCACTTTGCTTCATGGCTAAAAACAGACCATGATCAAAGTATGTCTGAAATGAAAAATGTATTTTTCTTTCTTCCCAGCGAAAGGTGACAAGCCGGGAGGACATTCTCAGTGATTTTGAAGGAGAAACTTGCTGCTCAGAACCAGTGTCTGGCGACTCTCCAGGCTTAAATGGTCTTTGTGGAGATGCCATGATGTCACAACCCCAGGAATCAACAGTAGAATCACAGCAATCTGGACCTTTGGTTGCTCGAGTATCCAGGCCTGGAAGGTTTGTGAGGCCAAGTCCTCGTTCACCAAGTGGAGACACAATCAATACACTGACACCAATGCCACAGTCACCACGGCGCACCCTATCAGTCGCAGAAAAACTGGACAAATTGCAGCAGTCGCGATTGTATGACGCTGATGGCAGGCCTCCTTCAAGAACAGGAACACTGCCACGCCGTGGCCTTTCCCTCCGTGATAGCAGTGAGGTAGGTCGCATTGGTGGTGCTTTTTCTGTGATCGACCTTACAGATGGCGGAGCAGCACGGCGCGCCTTCCGACTTCCGTCTTCTCACAAAGTTGGCGCCCAACAGAATGAAGCTTTTGACGGGAAAAATATGCAAAGTGGTGGGAATGCCACCGAGACACGTTCAACTGACACCCGGCAATTCTCCTTCGTGCCACCCCGCATGGAAGGAGTACGGAGCAGGCCAGACACAAGTGGAGTTCGGAAGTCAGCTACAGCCACTGTGATAGTCACGCCGGCTTCCCCTGTGACAGAATCACGACTACTCGCTACAGCGACTCCACCCATTAGGCTACAGCGTCTACCACCACGGCCCAGTGAGATTGCACTGGTCTCTCCCGTAGTGGCCAGCACAAGCGAAGACACTAGAGGCTGTGAGGACGTAGATCGTAGTTCTAGTGTCCGACATGAAACGAGAGGGCCTGCAAGTACCCCGGATAAAGACAAGCAAGATCAGGCCCCTCAGGCTACATCCACACCAACGGACAAGCAGACAGTGTGGTACGAGTACGGATGTGTGTGAGATGACAGTGGCAGGTCATTGTGGTCATACCGATGAAAATGGTTTGTTCCAGTTACCCTGACACTATTGAAGGCATCCGGTCGTCGGTGAAACTCATGCGCATTGGGTTAACAAAACGTGGGTGCTTGTGAAGAAACTTTTAAATTCCTAAAGGTGAACTCACTGTTTTGAGCAGCAAAATGAATTAGCCATGTTTTCTATCCCACCGACACCTTTTCAACAAAAACTTTTTCGTTTACAGTGTCTCCCTTCCTCGGTTGTGCTGCAGTGCCATTTCCACGAACTTTAACTCACCTCAATGGCCTTACTCACCTCTCAATGTCGACCATCATTTTGTATGATCAAGAGAAAGCTGAAAGGAAGAAAAGATTGAGATTGATTTGATTTTTCTTGACCTTTGGCCGGTCATTGTTGAGTTTGCAGCTCTCATACTCTTGTTCCACTGGCATTTTTTTCATCTGGCAGACTGATCATTCGCAATGCTATTGAAAATGTAGCCCATACGTGTGAAACATAGGAATTTAAATGGTATTCTTCCTGTTAAGCTACCCCTCTGTCCCCTGCACGATGTTCACTTGTGCTGCGCTCTTGAATCTAAGTATCATATTGCAACCTTTGTTGGGTGTTCAGCATGTTTTCATTATCAAGCGAGCGTGACATCCACCAGCGTCACAAGACAACCTGGGGACTGTCACAGTTTGGTTATAAATAAGACATTGCATTGTAAAGCGTTTATTGTTCTTAATGAAATATAATTGTGTGCACCATACCACGTTCTCCATGAAAATTTGTATATAGTGCATGCCCGTCTTGTATTGATCCACTGCAGGCATGACTTGTTCATTTGTGATGAAAACCTGTCTAACATATGTAACCTTTCTTCAAGTTCACAAATGCCGTTTCATTCACCTGTAGGATTCCGCGGAGATGGAACACCGTTGCAAACGGATCCGAAACACCGTAGGATGTTTTGGTCACAAAGTGTACACTATTCACTTGCACTTTCAGCTTTGGTTTTAATCTATCGTCTTGTACTCGTGCCAAGCATGTGTTCATGCTTTTTAATGTGTCGAGTGAATGCATATTCAATTATGAATTCCTCCTGCTGGCCGCATCATTAATTAGGTTTGGCTACGCTACCAATGCGGTGCCCCCGTAGATTGGTGCAGGAATGCAAATGCTTGGCTACGGTACCGGCACACATGATGGCCGAAACATAATACGTGCTTTTGATGTGTTGGAACCAATAATAAGACTGAAGAATCGAGTTGTTCTGGTATTTCCTGAATACCCGACATGCTGACATGTGAAAACCATTAAGATGCTTTGTCTTGATGGCAATATGATTCAAACTGTATGTAGTTTTACACTGCAAGGGATTCTCTGCTTCAGTACCATTGCATTCTATCATTGCGACTGCGCAATACAATAATAATCACCCGAGAACGTTCGTCCTTCACTGAGGAACCGAACGATTTTTTTTGCTATGAAATACTTTGGCATGAATGGCAGCATGAGTATCATTACAAGATAAACTTTTCCTGAGGAGCAATTGCGGAGCGACGGCACAAATTGTGTCTGTCGGACTTTTTCCAACAATCATGTCTTCTGAATGTATGACACTGTAACACTCAACAGCAATGCATTCCATTCGCTAACCGATTCCTCAGCCATGTAATGTACCTGTACATACCAGTCTCAATATTAGGAAGAAATGTAGTTCCATGGTAGCATGACATGACTGGTCTGCCTGATATTCTCCCGTTTGTTGTAATCCTCTTTAGCAGTTGTCAGAATTTGGAACAGAGCTCTCTCGGGGCCCAAAGTGTGTGCTTGAGTGTGTGTGTGTGTGTGTGTGTGTGTGTGTGGTGTGGTGTGTGTGTGTGTGGTGTGTGTGTGTGTGTGTGCTCATATGTTTCATTTTTGGCCTATCCAAGCAAATGCCTTCAATGAGGTCTCGATTCTTACGAGACTAGGAAACAATCACCTGGCTCGTACAAACTACGTAGTGTGATGTTTGTGTTTGCATTTGGTGTTATTTAATAGTGCACTTTTTTATTAAACCTTTTTGGCAACTTATAGAATGTGTATTCTTCCTGCTTGCTATTCTCTCGCTATGGTTGGCTTGCCTTTGTGCCATATGCCATTCTTTACTCTTCATTTTATCACAATTACAACATTTTTAGATGCTTACGTTCGGTGATCTATAATAATAAAAGTTATTGTAAGTCAGATCGTAATATTGTATTTTAATTCGCCTTTTTGTTTGTATAAAATTTTGGAGGGTTTTGTTGTGATAATTTGAGGCCCAAAATGATATTGAGTATGACATTTCAAAAAGTTGTTGATGGATTATGACAAAACTTGCTGGACGAGTGGGTAGGTGATGAGAATAAGCCGATTCGATTTTGATTCAGGTCCGGATGCAGATCTGACCCATCAGTGGAATACAAAACATAAACTGTTCAGCCTGGCAGAGGTGCACGCTCTACCGAGTGCCGTTCTAGTTTGTTACTTGCGGAATTGAAGATTCGCAAGTATATTGATTGGTCTGGTCTGTTATTCCGTCTGTCTCTCTGTTTGTATGTCAATCGCCTGCAGGTCACAATTTTACTCCGACCTTCACGAAACTTCACCACCTGGTAGAGGTATAGTGATGAGCTATATTCCATTCGCTAACCGATTCCTCAGCCATGTAATGACCAACCGTCTGACTGGAACTCATTGAAGCAACCGTCTGAATGGAACTGACGAGCTGAAAATAGCCGTCGCCCAGCTGTCACCAACCGACAGTCACAAAACTCTCAAAGCTATCAGAACCGCAACCAGCTATTGCCAACTGACTGTCGCCAACTGACTGACTACAACGGTCCTCCCGTCCTTTTTATAGGCCGCCAGTCCTTTTTTGGCGCATCGTTGCATGTGACAAACCGCCCATCCCGCGATCATTCCTGGCCTACGACACCAGGCCTGTGGTGCTGGCCGAATGGCAGAAAGCAGCCATTTACCAGAATTACTGAGCGAAAACGTGAAGCGCTCGTAATACGTCAACAACAATTATCACCTCAATATTCAGCCCGATACGAAAAAGAGCCAGTTAGCGTCCATAGAGCTGCTGAACAGGATGTCAAACGTCGATGGAAAAAGGCGGGTGTCAACATCGATGGAAAGAGGTGAGCCTCCGTTGGGCTAACGGCTATCTCACGTGCATGAATGTGTCTGTCGTAAAGAGAAAAAGGTCATCCCATACGAAAGGGAATCTATTCTTTACCCTTCTCAACGCATCAAAGTTAGAATCCCACCAGATATGGGGATGGATCTATCCTGGACATGCATTTAGGGAAATAACTGAGGACCTAAATGTTTGTATGCATTTGTCGGATCTGATTCTGAAATCCGTAACAATGTATATACAGTACATACATACATACAGAAACTGGACAATGTAAAGTCAATAGGGTGTTGGGCCACCACGTGCGGCCAGTACGGCCTGTATGCGCCGTGGCATAGAGTCCACAAGTGTCTGGAATTCCTCAGGAGGGATGCGGCACCATTCCTCCATGAGAAAGTCAATCAACTCACACCTGTTTGATGGAGGTGAAAAATGCTGACCCAGGCTTCATTCCAGAATATCCAATAAATGCTCAATTGGGTTCGGATCTGATGACTGAGAAAGCCATGACGTATACATAACATCAGTGTCATACTCATCAAACCATTGGGTGACCACACGTGCTGTGTGGATGGGGGAATTGGGGTCTTCTCTTGCAGCCAGGCGAGCCATAATTATAGGCAACCAGGACTGTGCTCATTTTTATACATGATCCTAAGCACGTTGGGATGTTATTTGCTTAATTACCACATGGGCCACACCTATGCAGAAGCTATTGCTTCGTGCCCCTCATTTACCCAGGTGTTTCCACTTTTTCCCCATTACCTGTACATCCTGTATATAAAACTAAAAAACATTGGTGTATGGTGAACCTGAGTTGAGATGAAATCTTGGTCAACCCATGAGAGTATGTCTATTAATTACTTACTATTTAAATGTGAGTTGAAACATGAGTACATCTATTAATTACTTATTTTTGGACCTTGACTACCTCTATTAATTACGGACTATTGGAACATAGCTTTTAGACATGTAGACCTTCAAAGCCCTTTTACCTTTTAGACCATTTTAAACCTTTTATACCCTTTGGACCATTTAAGACCCTTTAAACCTTTACAGCCTTTTGAACTTAAAGACCCCTAAGATGCCCAAGACTGTTAAAACCCCTAACACCCATCAAAACCCCAAAGACCCTTTGGACCCCAAAGACACTTAAGACCCCAAATACTCCAAAAACCCTTTAGACCCCAAAGACCTGTGATACCCTTTAGAAACCAAAGACCCTTTAGGATCCGAAGACCCTATACAGTATATAGACCCTAAAGACCCCATTAGAACCCTTATTCCCCTAAGATCCCATTAGACCTTCTGTCTGAGGGTCTTCTGCAATAACACTTGAGGGTCACCAGTCATAACCAAAAGGTCCCCCATTGTTAAACCACATACAAAGCTAAGAGGGTGCAAAATAGAAAAAAATATATATATAATAATTCTCTTTCTTTTTTCAGGTTTTTCTCATCTTGGTTCGTGCCATAGGGAAAAGTTCCACGTGTCGAAGATCCCGTTAGACCTGGGGAGTTATGGATGGAGTCAGACGAAATTTGGTGGACAGGTTGGGTGTGTGACAAGAACGAATTTAATAAGGCGCTGTCACACCTTGACGATTTAGCCAGCAATGGCAACGTATAAAAATGTATGTAAAACGTTGACGTACGCTGAAATTTTGATGTTTTTTTTTAAGTTTTGGTCGTATTCATAACGTGTTGGTCGTATGCATAACATATTAGTAACGGGCACAGAACGTTTCGTTGTCTTATAGATAACTTATACCAATGAATGCTTAGCCTGTTGTGGGCGTTCACAACCTATGCCCAACGATAGTTTAACTTAGGCATAGCGCGCTGCACGTATCGCCGACGAACTCGTGGCGTAGCCTGTTAAAAACCTGCCGCACGCCGATTTAAATCATAACCGCCTGAAAATTGAAAGTGTCAACCACGCAGTCACACCTTGACGATTTAGCCAGCGTATGCCGACCTATGAAAAATTTGCCGAACCAAGCTGGCACACGTCGAATACGTTATGGGTAAGTTGTGTATACGTTGAGCACGCTGAAAAACTATGAAGTACGCTGTTATATCGTGGTACGTCTCGTACGTCGTGAAATTTCAAGCATGCTGAAAATTTTACGACGTACTCGCCGTATGGCTTATCAACGTTCAGCTACGCTGGAATAAGTTGTAGGCACGATATGCGATCGTTGACACACGTCGACACAAGTTCCTTGTAAGTTACTCATAGTCGAAACACGTCGAGGTAATGTTTAGCATACCCGAAACTTATTTTCTCCGTCAAGGCACTTTTTTTTTCTCCTTGGCTCCGTGAAGGCACGTGACGAAATATCTGAAGTTGTTGTTGTTGTTTTTTCTAATTTTTTTTTTTTTTTTAGTCTATCACGAATTTTAAAATATAATTCGGACATTTGCTTTAAAGTTTGACGTCGACATGACAATATCCTCAAACAGAAAATATTCACAGAGGAGAGAACTAAGAATAAGACATGAGCAAACTGAAGAGGCAATCGGACGTGACGTAACGGACGTGACGAAATCCGGAAGTTATTGTTGTTTTTTTTTTTAAACGCTGCAATACGCCCAATTATATATACGGTAGTCTGTAAATTAGAAACACGTTCAGTAAGTTCTGTGGTCGTCCGGAAGACGTCAATCAATAATGTCTACCATACGTCAATATGCGTTGGAGGTACGTTACACATAGGTTCAAAGCACATTACTCATAGGTTAGAAATAAGTTTTGGGTACGCTAAGCATTACCACCGCGTAGGTTTCGACTTATGAGTAACTTACAAGTAACGGTGCCTCGACGATGTGGTCAACGATCGTGTAACGTGCCTACAACAACGTTACTCATTAGGTTATAAATAAGTTTCGGGTACGCTAATCATTACCTTTCGACGTGTTTCGACTTATGAAGTAACTTACAAGTAACGTGTGTCGACGTGTGTCAACGAGATCGCATAACGTACCTACAACTTATGGCCAGCGTAGCAAGAACGTGTGAGTCATACGCTGGCATACGTCGTAAAATTTCAAGCATACTAAAATTTGAGGACAACCCAAAGTACAACGAGATGAAAGCCAGCGTACTACGACGTTATGGCAGTGTTCTTTTCAGCGTGCTCTTAATGTATACAAACTTACCCATAACGTATTCGACGTGTGCCAGCGTTTTAGACTAATTTTTCATAAGTCGGCATACGCTGGCTAAATCGTCAAGGTGTGACAGCGCCTTTAGATTTTGATGAAGATACATCTTAAGATACAATTTCTTAAGTGATTCTTCACTAATGAGAGATGGGACCAAAAATGATACATAGCATGATATTTCAAAACGTTGTGGACGAGTGATGACAAAAGTTGGTGGATTAGTTGGGTAGGTGACAAGAACAAGCCGATTCGAGCTCGGTTCAAGTCCGAATCCAGATCCGGCGTATCAGTGGGATACAAAACGTAAACTGTTCAGTGTGGCAGAGGTATGCGCTCGACTGAGTGCCATTCTAGTTGTCTGTGTTTGTCATGCTTTTCAGGCCCGTCGATATTTGTGATTTGAACCTGGTCATAATTTAAGTGACTTTATAATCAGTGTGAGCTATCTTAGTATGGGGATGTTCTCCCTGCCATTGTTGGGATATAAGAGCACGGGCAGCAACCAGTGGGCTCGTGCAAGAACAGTTTGTGCAACAGCTCAATTCAGCTGTTCTGGGGCAAAGGCCCTACGTGTACAAGGTGGTGATCGAGCAGCCATTTTCCATGCTATCCCATACATGTGACAATGTGTTCGAGCAAACAGTAACAAGCATGCAAATGGGAAACATTACAAGGAAATTCTGGAAGAATGAAAGAAAAAGTGGCCATCTGATTATTTATACAAATATGAATGAATTTTTGAGGCTCTTGCATTTTCCCCTCCCCCAGTTTCCATATCGATGCCCCTTCCCTTTCTTTACCCCCATCTCCTTCCAAACCTATTTTCCTTTCTCTCTGCTTGTCTTGTCCCACACTGTCCTCCTTTCTTATAATCATCTCTTTTCCTTTCTGAATTTACCATCCACCCCACCCCTTGAGCATGATATAAATAGGTGGACCCAAAGATCATATGAAAAAGAGGAACTTGTGATGGCGATATGTCGTGGAATGATGAGAAGATCCTGTAAGATGAGGAACAAGCAGCATTTGGATCAAAATGCAAATCCGGCCACAGGTTCCCAAACGAATTACCAGTCGAGGCCACAAGGCCTACCAGGTGATGTAGTTGCAAGATGAGCAGGACTGGATAATTCCTGTAGATAGATGTCGAGATTCAGGTTTGTTTTTTTTAATCTCTTTCATGAAAATTTCAGAATCGCAACAGGAAGGCCAACCACATAACCACAAGATTGCTCTCATGACAGATGATGAAACACTGAACAATGGTGGATTTGTTTGTTTTTCAAGATATTGATTAGTTTCCACTCTCTAAATGTTGCCTCCAGTTAAACTTGTCATTTAAACTTCGACTCTGTTTGTTATTCGGGTTATTTCATCGTTGTAACATTCACTGCATGAGGGAGAGACTAGATGATCGTTTCCATGAATATTTTATGTGAGAACTAACTGTGCGGTTTGATATATTTGATCTTGGGTCTTTGATTCGGTCCCTTTAACCTTTGACCCATCGCCAACACCAGGCAAAACCTCCCTCAACCCACACTTGACCTTTGGTCTTTGACCACAGTGATCCAGTGAAATGTCTGTGAACAACCACATGGAGGTATGGGGACTTCTGGGTGCTCATTCAGATCACATTGTTATTGTCGCCGTTGGTGGTGGTGCTGATGTTTTCTTGTTGTACTGTACATCCAACAGATGATGCAGCTCAGGATTTGAGGAAAATTACGACAAACTTTCAAGTGCAGACTTACTATGGTCTGTATTTCCTGCATAACAAGGAATCTCAAACATATAATCTTTAGCCACGTGTGTTTATTGCAAGACTCGAAAATACCATCTGTCGCCTCGCTGACGGGAATACTAAAAGGGGGTGGGGGACAAGGAAAGAGGAGTGAGAGCGAGGGGAAGGGTGGGAGTGAGGAGTAGGGTGGGGAGTGAGAGGGTAGGGGTGGGGCGTGAGAAAGGTGGGAGGGGAGAGAGAGAGGGAGGGAGGGAAAGAAGGGGGGCTGGGAGTGGAGAGCAAGGAAGGGGGGGGGGGAAATGCTTCACCACACTCACTGTACACTCCAGGAGGTAGGGGGTGCAAAAGGATGGGGGTGAGGGAGGAGAAGAAGGTATTCTGTACTTGTGTTTCGTAGTGGAACTTGAAGAGAAGGGACTTGAGAGACCAGCTTGGGATGGTGGGGGTGGTTCCATCTTCCGAGTTAGTACAGCAATTGAATGAAATTGGGTATGTTAAAACAGCACATTCAAACAGGATAGCAAAACCACCTGTCACTTTTCAAAACGTAGTACATTTTTAAAAGAGATTATGGCATAAGCTTCACTTGAGGTATGCGACTTGAATTACTTACTAAGATTTTAGGTGGGGAAAGTGTGGGGAAACTCATCATAGAGTACAAGGAGAGGATGAGGGGAGGTATGAGGAACTTGGTGAAGAAGCAGAAGAATTTGGAGAGGGGTGAAGAAGTACGGAGAGGCAATTTAGGGTAATGCAGAAGTTTTGTGTGAAAGGATGATCAGAGGAAGGTGCAAAGTCAAGGGATAGAGAACCAGGTGTGGTGGACAGAGGAGGTAGAGAAGCGGTTGGTGAAAAGGAGAGGATTTGGAAGGGATAGAGATGATCAGGATAGAGGGAGACAGCCAGATTGCTACACCTGTATGAGCAGAAGAAGAAAGCAGCAAGGAGAGATGTGATAAGGTGGGTGATATAGAAGAGGAGGTGTATAACAAGTTGTGGAGGTGGAGATTTATAAATTGACTCTTGACAGGGATGGGGTAGATCAGAACATGATTGGGGGGGGGGGGTTGACTGATTAAGGATGTTGGCGAGAGGCCAATGACAGAGAGGGGGCAGTATTGAAGGTGTGGGAAGGATATTTCAAAGAGCTGTTCAACCGGAAAGGAAGCAACGGCCAGCTGGAGCTACCATGTTATGTAGAGGGGGAAGTGGAGTTGGTGGAGATCACGGAAGAGGAAGTGTGGACAGCATTGAAGAGAATGAAGAAGGGAAGAGTGCCAGGCATTGATGAGATGTGTACAGAAATGATAATTGCAGTGGGAAAAGTCAGAGTCAGTTGGACGAAGAGGCTGTTGAATGCATGTCGTATGAGAGAGGGTTCAATTCCGGAGAATTGGAGGACAGGGTTAGTTGTGCCGATATGCAAGGGGAAGGGAGATGTTCAAGATCGGGGGAAGTACAGAGGCATTACGCTCCTCAGGCATGTCATGTAGGTGCTGGAGAGGATTTTGGCCAGGAGGATATTGAAGAGTGTGGAGGTGGTGATTGGAGAAGAGCACCAGGTGTTTAGAAAGAGTAGGGGGATGATGGATGGGATGGTCATGCTGAGACAGCTGGTAGAGAAGAGGTTGAAGGTGGAATGGCATTGGGATTTGAGGACTTGGAGAACGTCTACGACACTGTTCCGAGAGAGATGGTGATGGCAACACTGATATGGATGGGAGTGCCCGGAAGCAGAAGTTAGGTTGGTGGAAGGGATGTACAAGGGAATGAAGGGAAGTTTTGGTTGGTTCTAGGATGTCTGAGGAGTTTAGTGTGAACATCGTTTTGAGGCAGCGAAGCGCACTCAACCCACTCATGTTTATCATGGTGATGGAGCTGAGAAGCAGGAAGGTGAGCTTGAGGCATAGTATGGGGAGGATGGTGTATGCAGACGACCTGGCTGTTGTGGTGGAGAGTGGTTGGGAGATGCAGGAAGTACTGGAGGAGTGGGAGGAGGCATTTGGGAAGCATGGGCTGGAGATGAGTATGGAGAAGACTGATGTGATGTGGGTCAGGCAGCAGAGAAAAGAAATGAACATCAGGTTTGAGGGGAAGTAGATCAGACAGGGAAATAGGTTTGAGAATCTGAAAGGGATGGTAAGTCTGAAGCAGAGGTGCGGAGGAGGATTCGGGTGGGTGTGAATGCAGGCGGGAGGGTGCAAGGAGTAATGGCAGACAGAAAGATAAGAAGGAAATTGAAAGGGAAGGTTCTGACGGCCTACCTTTGCGGTCTGGAGACTGTGGCACTGACAGAGAGATAACAACAGAGGCTGCAGGTTTGTGAGAACAACTGGGTCAGGATTATTGCAGGCGTGAAGATGGTGGATAGGAGGATGGATGCACTGAGGGAGGAGATTGGTGTGCAGATGAGCTTGATGGGGAGATTGGTGAAATGC
>CM068965.1:26871235-26888279 GCA_035128595.1 Eptatretus atami | reverse complement strand
AAGAGAGGAGGATTGATGTGGATACACGTGGAAAACTGCCGGATTCCTTTACATTTTGGTTTAATTAAGGTTTCGTTTATTAGCCCGTCGCTAATAACTGGGCTAGTGGCAGTAGATTTTGGAGACCCACGGGCCGCGTGGCCATATGACGAGGCCTTAGTAATTGCCCTATCCGGAGCCCCCATTTTCGGCTGCTGGCACTGCGTATCCTAAAGCAACCACATCCAAATAAATTATCTTAATGGCTAATTTTAATGAGTATTTTATAATAATTTAATCTAATTATTATTTTGCTTAATTTACTTTAATTCTTTTTATCTTAATTTATTTTTATTCTAAATACTTTCCACCTTTATTTATATATATATAATTATATATATATTATAATATATATACTATATATATATATATATATATATATATATATACACTGTATATGTTGAACCCAAATAGTATTAATTAAAAGAATGTACCTGCACTAAAATAATTAATTTACATGTTTATTAATATCAAATCGGCAATGCAATAGGAACTTGTTTAGCATGAAAACTGCCACAAAACTTAAACAAAGGTGATGTGGAGTCCCAAGACATTCTGCACGAAGACCTGATGAAACAATCAGCCAAACTACCTGTTTAATGTGATGATAAAAAACCTTCTCAGTCACAGTTCCACAAATTTTCTTGCTAAATTCTAAGTATCCATGAGATGAAAAGACATGAAACCCATTTTAATTGGGGTACATTGCGACCTGGAGAGGTGTACAAGACTACAGGAATACTGGAAATCAATCAACTTCATGATATAACACTTGTAGCAACTGTACTTGATGGAGCAACGTGTACAATCAGTTACCATCTTGTTTACAATCAGGCTATCTGGATAAATCTTGTGAAGCTGTCTATCAAAAGGAATTAAGAAGTTAAACGCACAATTACAAATATCAATGCTATATAATGAATGTATGAAGATAATATTTTTAACTATCCTATTTCTTTTCTCCTCCAATCAGTTTCTGCCCATGAATGAAATTCAGCAGAAAATAAGCAAAAACATCCGTTACATTGGGGGCTACAATTCCGCCTGATGGGAATAAGCCCTTACGCTGTTGAAACATTATCCCACAAAAAGACACAAGTATTAAATAAAACTACCAATAAACAGCATACTTAAATCTTCTGCTTATCAAAAACAATGAAACTGTGGATTATTTAATTTTTTAGAAAAGAATGCTTATCAAACTTTGAGCACACCAAAACTTATTAAAGATTAAAAAGCGCTCGTCAATCACTTTGAGGAAGAGTGAATGCGCTCACTAGTAACTAATCACATTTGTATATATAAGTTGAAAAATTAAAAACTTCACCTGATTTGATATTGAGGAATTCAAATTTTCAGAATTTCCCAGTGAACTGTTCTCTCTCACAACTTGTAAGGCCTGAATTAACTATAACCGATAATGCTGTTTGGTAGAACACTGCTTGCACTCCGCTATAGACCCGATATCCGTGTACGAATTCTTATGAGGACTTCGGAATGCCCGGAAAAGTCGAGGAAATACAAAAGATTTTATCTCCACGTTTATACTGAAATTATATAACTGCAAAACTTCCTGATGCTGCAGACGATAATAATCTTGGAATGACTTTATGGACAAGGAAACACGTATATGTGGCTATTTCCTATACTAGTGAAAGTAACCTGTAATCGATGCCTGCACTGCTCTTTAATAAAACCTCACCATAAAACATTTTTACAAACCACAGAGCAAATTATTTGGCAGCCTTATCTGCTGGAGAGTATTTATTAACATACCTATCATGGAGATCCCGAATGTTCTTTACGACACACCTTGATTTGTTCAACACTCGCGTTGAGACCAGACCCAGTGAAGCAAGCCCCAAACTGACTAAAAAACTTAATCTATTATGCCCAGGAACTTCCACCAAGTCTGGTTAAATCCTAATCGCATAAAACTGTTTTTACAGATTAAATTAACCTTGGTGCACATTTTGTTTAACGAGAATTAGACCAGCAAAAAAATCCAAAATTTAAGAGCATAATGCAGCTCCACACCGCGTTGAGTTACTCGTCCCTCTATTTAGCTCCCACTTTCATGAGATCCCTAAGTTTCACGATTACTAGATTATATTCCAAGATCCCCAGAAACTAGCGTGTCCACAAGGACCATGTAAAAAAGGGGAAGATGAAATATGGCACAGTCCTGTTTCCAAAATGTCCCTTTACTATATCTATACTAAGAGTTTTTAAGAAAATTTACCATACATTGAATAAGCAATCTGTCCCAATGGTCTGACAGTGAAAGTGAAATAAACATCTCAAATGGGGTTCGCTCCCGAACTTTTATCTTGGTAATAAACTTCTCTACACTGCGTATTCCCTAAAAAATAGAATGAAGCTGAAGGCCGAGCCACCTGCTTGCTGCAAAAAATCACACAACTAAGACTTGTGGATCCGATCAACCTCTAGGGAATGAAACTTCCTTCACCACACCTAGGCTAACAAAAAGCCGATTAATAACGAGCACATGTCATGAACCCTGCTAACTTGCCAGAAGTATCAGCTCACTCTTGTTTGGAACTACGTGACCTGAGAAGAAACATAAAATCATTGAAAAAACCCTTTCCTTCATAAAAAAGAAAACCTCTTAGCTATCAATTCTTTATTCCACATATTCATTATGTTGTAGATTTCTTCTGTTAATATTTCCCACGTTGTAGAGTTCTTCGTTTATCTGAGGACTAACTGACTTGACAGGTGTTTTCTTTGACTCTTTTATTTATTATTAGATATATTTAGGTATCAGATACACACTGAGAGTCGACCTCCGTGAGTCTCCTGACTTGATGTATCTTCAGAAAATGATATATCTCGATATTTGTTTATACTATTTTATATATCAGAATTTAATCATTTTTACTCGATTACGAGGCAGAGCATTATTCTGACCCACGTACCTATTGATTTCTCTTTTTATTTGTTTTTACCTAATCTGTCCTAGGTTAAGACGCACACAGAGAAAGATACGCTCATCATTGTCAGAGTCCATGAATCTTAAAAATCCTTCTTGTGCTCGATGACTCAACGATCAACGATTCCTATCTTTTATTATTTCCAAAATCTTCTAACATTATATCTGTAGTTCTCTATATATATTTTGAAATAGACCCAACTACTTTTCAAACCGCATATCCACTTACATTGAAATGATTATTTAGCAATATTGTCTTCAATAGCTCGCCAGATCATTTGAATACAGCAGAGATATCCTATTTCAAGTCATACGTTAGTACGTAACCGTTGATAGCGTTCTTTTAGCCCACTTTATAATAATTAGCAATCTCACAATTTCTTCCAAGTTAAGTAATAACATGATGACTTGTGTTTAACCTTTGACTTCTTGCGGATCCACATCAACATACTACAACATCCGATGGGGGGGTGGGGTCGGTGGGCACTCGGTTTAAATTGTGCAAACCTCCGCGCCTATAACCTGTTCATAAGAGTTATATCACTTACAGGTTGAAGCTGTTCTCTATTCCATTCTTTAATTTAGATCTGTCAACAGTGCTCACAGAGCTGTATCTAGTTTGTATAACGTTTTCTCCTTTTTTAACCTTTCATTCTTTTATTTACAGTATCTTTCAATATACATTTTTACGTACATAACTAGATTTCTTCTGAGTATCTAATAGAAATTGATTTATAATCTGTGGAGTATGTCGTTACAGATCCCACCTGCACAGTTTCCCATCTGCATAATATCATGTGCTATCACAAATTATCAATTTTGGTCAGTATTTTTATGTTGGAAATCAGCGTTTATACATGGTTATAGAAATCGTCCAATTATCCGAAATAAACCATCGACATATAGTTTTTATCTTGAAATAAAGATTAGATTGCATGTCTTTTTTTGTTTTTTTTTTCTGCGCAGTTTGTAATACACAATTATATTATTTTTAGTTGGCAGCGGGAGACCTATTATTTCTTGGATTGATGTTTGATACGCATTCTGGGTAGATTAGACCTTCAGTGGACACTATAAGATATTTGCTGATGGAGGTGTTATGAGAATACACTATAAGCTGTAAGAAATGCAAAAAACAAACATTATTTACTAATTATATAGTTCATATATTCCATCCAGATTGGCTTGCTAAGTTACATACTGCTGGACCATATCTTTTCGTGATTCCTTTGGACCCAGTCCAAATCTAGAATATTGTGCATATGTATCTTGGACCATACCTGAACGCACCACGCCTAGGTATTTGATGTGTATTCTTATCAATAGTCTTTCGTAGAAACTCCGTCATGAGGAAGATGCTTCTACTCATGATACTTGTTCACTTATTATTAAAACACACCATAATCAATACAGCAGTGGTATCCGACAGTAATCTTTCTCATTATTTTCTATACCTATCCTGGTAGTAGTGAGAGAGGTTTTCAAACATACACAGCTCTTTACCTGTACTTGACATTATATTATCAAAGTTTCACACGATCTAAAACCTTTAACGATACAGTTCCAGACCATTTTCGGAGGAATTACACACTTTTTAAAACAGCTTTAAAAAGCTTCGTTCTGCGATTAAGATACTATATCATAGAGACCTCTATTTCTGACAAGTGGAGTTGTTCTTCTTCCGTTTTTTTCGTAGTCTGGATAGACTTTGTCTCTTATATCGGTTTGTTGACCGCCATTGTCCTGCGTTGGTTCTGCAGACCAGCAAGAAGAGACAGGCCTGACCATCTGTAGTATCGAATAATTTGCCCGAGGGCTCGCCTCTATCATGACCGGCGAGGAGCGTTACTGCTATAAAACTGAAAGTGTTCCCACATCTCCACTGGCAATCAGGCATCAGCGATCAGGTCGACGGCATGATTTAGTTACGCGAGGAATTCCTCACTGTTCTTTTTGATATTTTTCACATGGTTTTGGTCATATTTTAACAATTATCTTACGTTGGAGAGGCCGGTTGACTTGTACACACCCGATTTATCTGCTTTATGTCTCAGCTCGTATTGTGTCAAGGAATATCACAATGCTTTGTATTACCTGAGCTACGCTGGCGTATCGTGCTGATATGCTATTTTGGATGTATTTTTTATTAATTTCGTTTAGAGGCGTTATAATTTAACTTGATCTGTATATGGCAATACACAGTAATTAGTGATATAACTGTACACAGAACGTTTGATAAGATCACAGAAAATACTTTAGATTACCAATAGTTAACTGCTGCAGCGATGTTGGTTCTGGCTGTTCACAAACCTATGTCCAATCGTAAGTACTAATTCACCTGACATAGCGCGTTGTTTCACGCATATCAGCTCATGAGACTATTATGATCACACCTGTGAGCGTTAGTTGCTTATTATTAGGCCTGCGCCGACTTTTTGAGAACGCATCTCAATATATACGCCACTTATGAACCTCTCGATAGATGATTGTAGCCGCTGGTACTTATCACACTCGTAGATCTTTATAGTTTCTTTTGAGCGTCAGGTCACACCTTGAGCGTTTTAGCGCAGCCGTATGCCCGAGCAGTAAGGAGATAGAGTAAATATTGCCTCTGAACTGCAAGCTGAGTCACAAGTACGATTAGACGTTATTGTGGTTAATTAGTTTTTCGATATACGTTATATCACAGCAGCTGGGCTGAGTATGCTTGTAGTGTTCGTCGAGGTTAGACTGGCATACGTCTGTTCTATACGACGATGTACTATCGAGAAATTCTTTCACCGCATGGTTGACAAATTTCTTCTGACCCGTACTCCGTACGAGTAGGAACACATATCGCTGCATTACGTTCGTGTCATAAGATTTGTCAGGCTTAGATTTCACGCCGACACGCGGACATTATTTATAGTTCGTTGACATTTCTCGCCACGTTCAGATATACGTTACTTAGTAACGTCCTGGTACTCGATTTACCAGTTTCTCGAACAACACAATATTCACCTGGTAGATGGTTTAGTTGTTCAGTTTCAGGTGTGCATTTCCGCTATGACTCCGTACTGGGTACTATTTTCGATTGTTTTTGGTTTTTTTTTCTTGGGTTCAGGTTATTGTCTTAACGGTAGCATCGATTTCGACTATCTTCTTGGTTTTTTAGATTTTAGAGAATATCACTAAATTACAATATTTCCATCATAAAATTTATATTCTTGATACAAAGGCACTAAGGCAATACGAATATGTCTATTGTTGTCGTGCATATTTATTTTGATTTTAGATCGAATTGAAATTTAACAGCAGACATTTCTAATAATAGTTATAATTTTTATCTATACTCCACGACAAACTATGAATTCTGAAGTTTGTAGGAATACCATCACCCGTAACATACTATTACGAAGTTACTGATATATATACAAAACAGGCGAGTCTGTTAATCTTCTGATGACTCTCAGACGGTCTTGTTGTTCATTCTAACATGGGTGACACAGATGTATTTTCGACATTATAGAGTTAGACGTAACACAAGTACCGTGTGTCGTACATTCCGATAATGCCTCAGACGAATTAAATCAGTAGCTGGTAACAGTTGTCATCTCATATCAGGAACGGCGATTAACGGGATATATCACCATGCTAGGTTCATCGTATAGGAGATTGCTTCATCATGTGGATACGACTAGAATCATACCACTACATCTCTTGTTATACGAGAAAACTATTGTAGCTTACATTTACAGTGGTAGAGGTGATTAATCGGGTGGTTTGATTTGTCAAGGACGTGTTGTACAGATCAGATGCAGACTTTAACGAAATTGTTTACAGCGGATCACTGATATTCAATAAGAGGGTTATTTGTGGCCGAGAGCATTTTTATATGTATTCGCGAAAGTAGTGATTTTCTATGGAACCGCTAAGTTGCGGATATTCGTCAATGGATATTTATACGATTGGGATAGTCATCCTGAGTAACTGATCATATATTTTTTAGTCGTAGATCTACTCGAGATTTGAGCCGATATTACAGAGTACAGTTAATAGCCTATGCGTCACGTCACAGACGTATATGGAGCTAGCTAGTTGACTTTTCTAACGTTATGAGCAACTTACGTGCCTATGGAAACGATAAGGTATTTCGAAAGACGTGTGCCCAGCGTTTCATTACAAATATTTGCATCGGATTCAGGCATCGTATACGTCTTGCGGGCTAAATTTCTGTGCAGAGTGTGTGACATCTAGGGCCTGTATACTATTACTCGGATCATTCAAGTATCATGCTATGTTAGCGTCGGTTTTATTATTATGTCATGAACTACTTTAGCATTGTTTCAGTCATTGAGCCACAAAATTGCAGAACAATAGAGGTTTACGGATTATGGGAGAGATAGAATTTATTAGATTTAGGATAGAGATAATTAGAAGTATATTAATCTCTATTATTCGACTTTTCATAGGGTTTTATATATCTCTAAACAAGATACATACTTCGCTGGTAAGGTATGAAAGGGAACATTCTGTAAATTATTTATATTTAATCTTTAACAATAACATCGGTATTTATTATTGAAAAACTTCACGTAGGTGAATTTGGATGGATTAATCTCTGAAAAGAAATCCCATAGATTATCTTGGTCGGTTATCTAAATTTATCCTGTGTATGGGTTTTTCTGACACAGGGAATAAACCAATTTTTTGGTTCATATTGAATTATAACCAATTGGGGGTTGATTATGGCGCTGTAATGAAAAATTGTATTTGTTTTTATTCCATCATTAAAGACATCATCAATCACCCAGTGAATTAATACGAATTTCATCTGAGGATATTTGAATGTACATTTATCACTGAACACCGTCATTAGTTCAATTTTTTGAGGAGAAACCCATAACTCTTAAATGAATTATAATTGTGAAATCAACCTTGTAAGTTATTTTTAAGTTTAATCCCGTTGATTTTGAAGTATGTTTTGAATGTCTATGAAATAGTTTTTGGTCATACCTGTTCTATTGTAAGACCGAATATTCGGAAAGATTATTTGAGAGAATTCATATTTCGGGTGAGACCTGTTATCGTTTTTGTATCACCTTGATTAATAATATAACTTGTCATTTTTATCCAGTTATATTAAATAAGGTATTATAAAGTTCCATGATAAAGATCTCCATATTCCTGTTGTTGTGTAAGTTGGTAAAGTGGGTATGGGAATGAAGATGTGTGTCGCTTGTTGTGAAATTGGAACTAAGGATTGTGCTTCTCATCCTTGATTTAATATGAAGATAAAATGTCTTTATATTGATATTTATTATTATTTCATGTTCATTCACTGTCTAAATGGCCTGATCTTATTAAACATTGTTATTCAGCCTTCTTACTGCCTAACCCAACAATAAAGTCCTATTAACAATTGTGATGGGTCATTTGAAGAAGAATAACCACCTGACCCCAAGGATACTTTAAAGCCCTGGATAATGTGTTTCTCCCTTCTCCATTCTTCCTAACTTTTCCAGAAAGAATAACTCTTATACATCAATAGGTTCAGGCAGATCAATATATACTTTATCATCATTATTTCTCATCTCCAATGTTTTATCAATATACTTTTGATTCATCCCTCACAGTTGAACCTTGTCTCCATCTTTTGTGAGAATCGAAACATTAATCTTCGAGTATTGACAGGAGGTTGAGCAAATCTCAAGAACCTTAATCATTCATTCAAAATATCAATACCTTTTCTTGAACAAATGAAATATTGCTGTTGTTCTTTGGAATGATCCTCTTTGTTTTTGAATCCGCTGAATATTCATTGTTTGAAGAGCAATTCACAATATACATCAGGGGGTCGATTCATCTCTTCAGTTTGTTGAAATAATTCCTTCATCAGTCATATTCTAATTCTCGCCATATGCTGTAATTCTTCCTCCGTCATTTGACTGAAATCTCTTAACACTTGGAGCTTCTCGGAGTATACTTTTTTGTGGAACTGTGGAAACATTATAATTTTTTCTTGGAAGTTTTTAAAGTGGTTTTAAAAAATTTCTCTTGTTTCTTTCAAATGCTGTCTTCACCCTTTATTTTTCTGCGTTCTTCTTTAATGTCTCCTGTTGTTTGTCAACTTTTGAAACCATGCAACTAATTGATGTTCCCAAAAATCTTCTTGCTTTTCTTTCGCATCATTTATTTATTGAAAAATATCATTTAATTTCATCTTTTTCACAACAATATATTTATATTTTTCAGTCGTAGTGTTCATGTATCCCCCGCCAAATTCCTTTTACTATATAAGTAGAACAATTGTCATCTCCAAAATTTGTTAATATAAATATTGAAATTTAAAACTTGAATATAATAAAGTATTTAGCATGTTTCTGATGGAAAACGACGAGGAAGTTGAAGTACGGATTGACTAAGATAAATATCTAATTACAAGAAGAATGTCTTCCCTTCTGTGTAGTAGCTGTCCATTACCGTTTGGTTTCTCTCATTAACACAATATCAAAGATAACGAGGTTTGTCTTGGATTTATCCAAATCTTGGGGAGACGGTATATCATGCCCGTATTTATCACTAAGAATACAAGTTATCGGTTTTGATTTTCTTTTTACATCTCTGTTATCACAAAATAGTTGTATTATTTCTTCAATGTTATAATCATTTAGGTTTTTTTGAAGTTTAAAATAACCGATTAATATCTTCTTTTTGAAGTCCAGCATAACTTGTAGAGTGTTGAATGATCTGGTTGAAAACCGACTTGTGAAACTTATAAAATTACATATCTAAAAAGTTTGGAGTGAGGAGCATCTTTTAAAAGTAAGCAGGTTTTTCCCACTCCCACTTGAACCACTATGAGGCATCTAATGAATTTGGGAGATTTTTACATGATTGTTAAATTTTATCTATTTCCCAAATGGTAAAAAATCATGTCATTTATATATTTGCGAAAACAGGTCATTAATTTATCATTGGCTTTTTTGAAACTCTGTATTTTATCCCTAAGTCAGGTTTAATTTCAAGATAATCCATTTTTATTATGCATAATATCATGTGTTGATATTTCCCTAAAATCACAATCCATGAATAATATATAACAACAATCCTTTGAACATTTCTCTAATACTTCAGCTTTCTTCCCTTGTAAGGAAAGTGTGTTATCACCCTCATAACTTACATTCATTTCTCTAATCAATCTTGTAAAGTAATCATTTGGTGTAAATCTAAAGAATATTTTCCTTTTTATATTTTTATTATCATTAATTAGAAGATGATCACAGAATATACATTGTTTATACGGCTTTTGACTCTGTGTTAATCCCGTCTTTCACACGCAGACAATTCTCAATTTGTCATATGGAGAATCAGGGAATTAAGAGGCTCAGAAAAATTCGAGTAAACTATTCATATCTTATAAAGTACAAACTTTACTTAACTGAAAATTCTCTTCGATATTCAATCTTCGAATACTTTCCAGAATCATCTTATACTTTCATACACTATCATTTGAACACAACTCTCGGTATCCCATAACCATTCCCGTTTTTTGGGAAAATGCAAAGCTTCCCGGTATCATCTAATCACTCTCATAATCTCAAATCTTCAGTTGAATATTTACTCATATTTAATTAGTAGAAAAAACATTACCACAATCGTATCTAATACTGTTTCATTAACAGATTACTGCTACATTTTTATATTAAAGTAATTTAAAAATGATCCTTAACCTACAATTGAACGAATGTCATTCACTGATACATGTAACATCCTGTTATTCATCAGGATTTTATATCATTGAGGTGTTGAAAAAAATACAAATTTCTCCTTGCATATTACAGATGGTCTTATCTTTCTTTTAAGCTTCATCGAAGGTTTTATTTTGATACTTTTTTCTTGTTTCTTGCTTTCTAGTTTTTGTTTATTGGCCAGAAGAGAGAGAAACTTTTTGTTAAGCTAATTTAATTGATGTTTCATCAGTATACTAAAAGCCCTTCCAACTGAATAAATTGAAGAAGCCATCATCATTCGCCATATTTGTTTTGTATCCAATAGTTGTTATATTTATCTTTGTTCAATTTTACATCCTTGACATATTTTTTCTAGTACCTTTAACAAATGAAGAGATTTGATTGAAACTTGTCCTTTTGTGTCTTGAAAACATTGTATTTATAGTAAAAAGTTGGGAGATAAAATGGTTTTAAGCACAGATCACTGTAAAATAACGAAATTTCATCAAGAAAATTTTAGTTTAAGCAAGATTCACATGTGAAATCAACAAGAAATTTTCATGAAGAAAATTTTAGTTTAAGCACAGATTCACCCTGTAAAATAACGAAATTTCATCAAGAAAATTTTAAGTTTAAGCAGAGATTACACCGTAAAATCAAGAAATTTTCCTCAAGAAAATTTAGTTTAAGCACAGATTCACCTGTAAAATAAACGAATTTTCATCAGAGAAAATTTAGTTAAGCAGTAGATTCACCTGTAAAATCAACCGATAATTTTCATCAAGAAAATTTTAGTTTAAGCAAGATTCACTGTAAATAAACGAAATTTCATCAAGAAAATTTTAGTTTGCAGCAAAGTTTTATTATAGAAATATGGTGAATACAACGTACTGCGATGTTTGTAATCACGAATATAAACATATAGAACCTCCGAACCCCACAACACAACATTTAATCTATTTCATAAAATACTCTCTTGAGTGGAAAGAAAACTGTGATATTGCTCAATAGAATGTTTTGAAGAGTAGTTAATAATAGACATCTTTCATCACAAAAAACAAAAACATGAGTTTAAAGTAAAGGGAGACTATCATATTGAAATACACTGATGGGCATTAAAGGGCATATAAAAATAAGGATTTTTCAAATTTGGAGAACTCGGTTCATCATAATACCTGAAATCAATTGAAATAGTGAAACCTTGATGTTTGAAAAAGTTATTAAAACAAGACATTTAAAAGAAATGAAAACTTAAAGTTTTATATGGGAGCTGAAAATGGAATATGAAAGAAAGAGAAGAACAAACTCCTTATATGAGAACATATTTTATTTTATACATATTTCAAGATCTTTTGAGAATAGTGGGGTTTATGAAGAACTATAAGACAAGAGGAGAGTGATAATACATGGAGGAAGTGGATTTAATATTTAAAAAATCATCTTTTTTAGATATACACAATTCTAAATCACAATACTCTAAAGCTTCTTCTTATATTGAATTACCAAAGAAATAAAACTAAAGAAGGCAGTTGTTTTAATATAAGAACAATGATAATAAATGTTTTTTTTTCCTCTGTCTGTTCTTGCTCACTTACCATCACCAAAATGTATTCAGAAAGAGTAAACACATATATGAAATATGAGAATACGCTTGGACATTAAAATTTTATATTCCAATGCCACTAAACAGATATTCCTAAATTTGAGAAAAGAATAATCTTTCTATAATGTATATGGATTTAACGGATACAAACAAAGTTCAAATATAAACAATTCAAAACAACTATAAAAATGAAGAAACACACTTGATCTTTTATATTTTAGTGTTGGAAAGAATTCACATTACACATACATCAATAATTTATCAGATTAATCTCTTCTCAGGTATTCAGAACAGCAACATATATCCTTGTAAGCGATGTCTTAATTCAATTTCATACAAAGGAACGATTAGAACAACATTCAAATTGTAGTAACATAAATCAGTGTAATTACAAGCTTAAACTAGTGAAAAGACTTTCTTTTGAAGATTTAATAAATATATCATGCACAATTTGTAATATACGCTGATTTTGAGTGTATCTAAAAAGATAAATACTGCTTCTCCTAATCCAAAGAAATCATATACAATAAATTACAAAACATTTCCTTGTTGGCTTCTACTGTTATTATATCAATCATCTGTTGGGAAAACTATAAATAAACTTGAACATTATCGTGGAAAAATTTCACAAGAGTTTGTTAAAACGATTACAAAAGGATTGTATAAGACTAACTAAATTATTAATCGATAAGAACAATGAAAACGATGAAGATTAACCAAAGAGAAAAATAGATTAGAAAGAACATATTTCATATTTGTG
Source organism: Eptatretus atami (assembly GCA_035128595.1). Taxonomy (NCBI): domain Eukaryota; kingdom Metazoa; phylum Chordata; class Myxini; order Myxiniformes; family Myxinidae; genus Eptatretus; species Eptatretus atami. The sequence goes on along the minus strand of CM068965.1, from coordinate 26,875,212 downwards.
AGGAGGAAATGAGGAGTCTAAAGTTAGGGATCATGTCATCTTACTGGTAAATATAGAGGTCCCGCTCATTCTGTTGTAATCTTAATTAAATTATTACCTTTTTTATTCAGTCTTTCTACAACAGCGCCAACTATGATACACTTTTATAAATGAACTTTCAAAACACCATGGAATATTTCTGCCATAACAACACCAAGTCACAAAGTATATTTCATTTGCTAAATGATATTCACAAACCATAACTCGTATTAGGTTTCTAGATTCTTAACAAGTTTTGGGAACACACTAGCCAACCTAGCATCAAATCTAAGCTCCACAGCTCTTTTCAAATCTTAAATTCATATCTTTTTCCAAAGAGGAATATCTAACTAAAGAGGGAAATTCAGATTAAAGAGAGAATTCAAAGTAAAGAGGAAATTCTAATTAATGAGGAATTATGAAGAAATTCTTAACTGAAGAATGAAAATTCGTATTGTAAAGAAATTAAGACAATGAATGAATTAGACTAAAGAGGGGGATCTGATTATAGATGAAATCTGGTTAAAGAGGGAATCTAACCGCGAGGAATTATCAAAAGGAATGGAATTCAAAGTTAAGGAGAAATTCTTACAAGGAAGGAATTATCCCTTATGATTATATTAATCATTTTATGAGATTTAAAAGAACACAACTTCCTTCAAAAGAAAGTTTCTATATAATAACCTTATGAAGAGAGAAGATAGAGTGATAAGGAAATATGAAACACGCAAAGAAATTTGGAACAGATATTAAAAGTATAAGAACTTGATGAGATAGTCAATGATTGTATCATAAAGAACGAGATTTTTTTTGTTAGCATCGAATTTGTGTTTGAAGCATTTAAGATCACTCTATCATTAATACAGAATGTTATGATTTAGATCCTGCCCACCTAATTTCAAGCAGATCCTTGTTTAAGCTTGGAGGCAATTGTTGAAATGACAAAACAATGATATGTTTTAATAGTGAATGTAATATGGCTTTTGATGATTGAGAAGTCTAAGAGCAGGGTGAATATCACAAAGTATGTTTCATAAATGATATGCTGCCCTAAAAGCAAATAATAAATATCTTCAAATAATAAGTAGTGAAAAGATATGTAATTATTTGATGTATTTGATGCAAATGAATTTTGTATGGATGGGCAATGTCTCAAATCTTTGCCTTTAATGGTAATTAGAGTGGGTGGAATGAAAAGGATTATGAAAGGCTTTGATGAATATTGTTATTTCTTTCAAGAGATTGAATAGGAGGAAGAAGGTTATTATTTTGAAGTGTGATTTGAGGTACCACAAGTAATGCTTCATAATAAGGCATAAAGATTTCTTTGCATGTGAGAAAGAAACCCCAAAAGAAAGAATGGTTAATTGTGATTTAAATAATAAAGTTTTAAAATAAAGAAAATCAACATTAGAAAGTTATTAACAAAATTTTGTAAATGAGGGATAATGTTTTGCAATAAAGGAATTGGAGACAATATTTATCTGTGGTTGAGAGTAGCTAAAATCATAAGTTTAACAATTTAAACACAAAGTCTTGTGATGAAAATAGTATGTTAAAATTCAATCGATATGAGGTAGAAATACAAAGTAAAATTTGAAGAGGACTTTTATAATAATGAATAATGCTGTATTTGGAAAGACTATGGAAATGTTAGAACAGGCAAAACATTAGATTCGCAACAATCTTGGAAAGAAGCTTCTAGATTGATAAATAAACCAAGTTTTGAGAGAGAAGAGGTTTTTTCAAAGAACTTTCTGCTATTCCATATGAAAAAGGGAAAGTATTGTATGGATAAACACATTTATATTGGAACAGCAGTTCTTGATTTATCAAAGATATTGATGTATGATATTTTATAATGTTAAAGAAAGAGTATGGTGAAAATGTTTCATTGTTGTATATGGACACTGATAGCTTTATTCTAGATATAAACTGATGATGTTTATAAACGATATGAAAGAAGAAATTTGGAGTGTATGATACAAGTAATTTTAGTAAGAAGAGTGAGTTATTTCAAAAAAGAATGAAAACGGTTATTGGTAGGTTTAAAGGATGAGTTGGGTGGAAAAGATGAGTGAGTTTTATTGGATGAGAGCAAAGGCATATGCTTATAATATGGTGATCAGATTGATAAAAGGTTAGAAGGGAATAAAGAATAGTAATAAAGAAAATCAATAACTTTTAGAAATTATTAATAATTGTTTGATGAATAAGAAAGAAGAATATACGGAAAATGAATACAATAAGAGTTATAAACATAAGATATATAGTGAGAAGTAAATAAAAAGGCATTAGGAGCCTTTGATGATAAGAGATTTATTTAGAAAATGGAATAGATTGTGTTCCATATGGATTTGTAAATGATAGAGTGAATGAATAGATGTGTTCATATGGACACAAGTTTTAAAACGATGTGAAGATGGTTAGGGTTTTTAAGGGCTACCGCCACGTTTTCCACGGTATAATAATGGTCGAACCAAGTATTAATCATAAAGAAATGGAGAAAATCTCAGTCTTGGTATAATATGGAAACATAGAATGTGGAAATATCAAATAAAGTCTTATTGAAAAATAACTAAAACAAAGGTAATAAAACAAATAAGCCGAATCAATTTAAAAACCAATGAGTTGAGGATGTAAAGAAATAATAAAATATCCTTGAATGGACTGAAAAACTTCGATGGTTATCAATTGAACAATGGAAAAACATTTACATAATCTCAAAATGATATGTGGCTCAGGAGGGTCAGATGAGATCATTAAAGAGAAGTATATCATCATTCGTAATGGCACAAAAGGGTATCTAAAAATCTAAAGATTAAATGTTTATTTTAAATATTTTAGATGGGGATTATTGGTGCAAAGAAAATAACAAATGAAAGGAATTTGAGAATGAACAAATCTTTATAGTTCAATGAGTGAGCTAAACAATATGCATTGTTATTTGAAAATGAGTGTTCCTAGCTTACAGGTTTCAGATATCTCTTTAGAATCACCTTGAACAAACCCACATTACTACGTTGCTACTTGAACAATCTTTATCTTGTCGCATGGTTATTTGAATAGAATGCCCTAAGGTTAAAGGGGAGACAAACAAATATACCTTGGGATAAAAAGGGGGTGTAATTTAGGGAAAAAAAATGTGAATCGCTGAAAATCCCCCATTCATTTACATGGGGAAAAGTGAGCCAGAATCAGTATATCCACCCTACTCACACATTTAAATGAATGGGGGAAAAGGGAAAAAACTATCTGACCCAAGCCCCAAAAGCTCAAAATGGGAGACACTTCCCCTCCCTCCTACCCACCTACCCCTTCCCTCCCCTACAACAAAATGAAAAATTGGTTCTTGGTTTAAGTGTCTTTGTTGAGCAGAGATGATATGACAAACTTCTCTTAATGGTCTTGTCTGACAACCTGCTGAGCCACATATCATTTTGAGATTGTGGTAAATTGTTTTTCCATTGTTCAATTGATAACCATCAAAGTTTCCAGTCCCATTCAAGGATTTATTTTTTTACATCCTCCAACTATTAATTAAATTTATCCGCTTATTTGTTTTATCCACTTTTACCCTGGTTATTTCTTCAATAAGACTTGTTTGATATTTCTCACATTCATTATGTTTCCCATTGAAATCCCAAGGCTGATTACATCTCCACTCTTTGGTTTGGTTATTGCTTGGTTCCATCATTTATAAATCAGTAAAAGATGGCGGTAGCCTGTTAAAATCCCCAACCCAATATCTTAACACTTAAATATTTTAACACTTATACTTAACCATAAGGGAGACTATTGATTCCATTCTCTAAAATATATGCTTTATCATCAAAATGTCCTAATGCTTTCTTATTTACCTCTTCTGTATATAATTGATGTTTATAACTTCTTATTCTATTCATTTTTCTATACTCTTCTTTCTTTCAGGTTAAACAGTTGTAATAATGTTTAACGTT
>CM068965.1:26832145-26844234 GCA_035128595.1 Eptatretus atami | reverse complement strand
TGTTGTTCAGTTTAAACAGCCAATTTATCACACTCTTCAGCCTTTCACCACTGTTGCAGCAGATTCAGGTGGGACCATCACAGCCTGGCAGAAATGGTGAGTTTAATGTGGTGATGATTTGTTTTTTTTAACTAATTGCTGTAATTTTTATTTTCCTCGGTCGCTTTTGACGCGGACATTGGTTCGCGGTTCAAACCGTATTATCCAAACTTGTATTTCCGATTGTATACTGTAACAAATACATCTATTTATATATGTGCAGGCTTTTGCTAGAGTATATGTGATGATGATGATGATGATGATGATCATACGTTGTGGTTGTGTGGTAAGCGCGGGCTCGCTGCGCAGTGTGAGGTGATTTTTTTTTTCTTCAGTAGGTGTGTTAAGGGATTTGAGGAATCTCCTGCATTCATGATATGCGATTCCCATTTGGTTCTCACTTCATATTTGAGCAACAAGAGGCGTTTACTGCTCTTTAATATGCAGAGTAGCATAATGGTGATGCCGACTTCGTGTTGGTGGGAATGACGCTTGGGGGCGGAGTTTTCTTGTGCCGGCGACCTCCGGGTCGCCATGTGTGCGCGCGGGGCTCGGTGTACCCGTGAGCGAGCCGCGAGCGGGGCTCGGTGTACCCGTGAGCGAGCCGCGAGCGGGGTTCGGTGCACGCGCGTTGTTGGGTCTGGTAACGGATCCTGGGGCGGCCCGCAGTTCCGTGCTACTGTGAGTGATGAACTACTACCAATGTTATGGACACGAGAATTCCACGAGCACAACATCTATTTCCGTTTCGAGCTTTTTCTTGCCCGTGAGTGAGTCGTGAGCGGGGCTCGGTGTACCTGTGAGCGAGCCACGAGCGGGGCTTGGTGTACCTGTGAGCGAGCACGCGTGCGGAATTCCATCTCCACGTGCGGGTGAGTAATACCAGCCAGCGCTGCAATGCTCAATGCAGATTTGTTTGTGCCTTTTCAGGCGGATCAACTCACTGAGGAGCAAATTGCGGGTAAGTGTTTGAATTTTCCCAATGGTGGGTAAAATAATCATGTGTTTAAACTTTGCAGCCTGAAAGGTTTTAGCCACTCCTGTGGTTCTATGAAAGATCTTTTTGTTGGAATTCAATTTGCGTTTTGAGCTTTGACGGCAGATTCATGGGGGACTGAAGTGAGGCTGCTCTTAATGGCCGAATCCTGGACTGCATTTAGCAATGCCATTGTTTTTATTGTGATTGTATGCCGCTTCATGAATGGAAAGCTTGAGTGGGTGCATTGATATGAATTTATTATTATTATTTCTTTCTTTCAGAGTTCAAGGAGGCTTTTTCATTGTTTGATAAAGATGGCGATGGTACAATCACCACCAAGGAGCTGGGCACTGTCATGCGCTCTCTCGGCCAGAACCCAACCGAGGCAGAGCTGCAAGACATGATAAATGAAGTTGATGCGGATGGTGAGTTCTTCTCTTGGGGGCTTGCCCATTCCCGAGGGGACAGGAGGGGCTATTGTGATCGATCAGTATGTCGGTGAGTGCATGTTCGCACACTATTTGTGTTGATTTAGATCGTTCGTTCTCAAATCTTCTTTACCCTGGCGAGTGGGGCTCTGCATTGTTAAATGCTCGGTCTTGTTTCAGTTTTTACTTTGTCCAAACTTTCTCCCTCTGTTACAAAATAATTTGTGTTGTGTTGTGACAAATCCTCCAACAATGATTAAAGGTGAGTTGTGGTGGGGGGCAATGCAGCAAATACTGGATTGCAATAAACCTGTTTTTACTGTATACAGGCAATGGTACCATAGACTTCCCTGAATTCCTCACCATGATGGCAAGGAAGATGAAAGACACAGACAGCGAGGAGGAAATCCGAGAAGCTTTCCGGGTCTTCGATAAGGTAAAAGGGTTTGCGATTGGTGGGGGTTACATCTTGTTTCGGTGTCATTTGTTTGATCTTTGGCATGTTGAGGGGTTTCTATGTGGCCCTTTGGGATTATAAATCATCACCTTGTAGGAGTGTTTTTTCTTTTATTTGTTTTCTTGGTTACTCGTTATATTTTTGTATACGAGCAAATAATTCATCCTTGGAATGATTAATTCCCCCACTGTTTTGATTTGTTGACAAACATATATTGCATGTCTGAGTCTCACTGATTGTCTACTTGCTTGTTGCTGCTGCTGTTTGGTGCTCCTTCCATGTACTTTTGTATATTTACCTGTGCCACAGAAGGTGGATGGAGGTTTTGTTTTCACCCATCTGTCTGTAAGCAGGATATATCAAAAAGTTATGGACAGATTTGGTGGAGTGGTTGGGTGTGTGACGAGGACAAATCGATTAGATTTTGGTGAAGATCCGGATCCGGGGATACTCTAATTTCAAGAGTTTCCTCACTATTGAGTGATAGGACTAAAACAATATATAGCATGATGGCTCAAAAAGTTATGGACAGGTTATGACAAAACTTGGATGAATTGGATAGGTGACAAGAACAAGATGATTAGATTTTGGTTGAGGTCTAGATGCAGATCCTGCCTGTCAGTGGAATACAGGCCTGACGGGATGGCGTACAAGTAAGCACATTCACCTCTCGGCTTGGGTTTGAATCCTGACCCAGGTATAAACTGTCATCCCAGTGTTTCGAAGGCAGGTTGACTTGTCAATGTATGTGTCATCCTTCAAATGTCTGTTAAATGGACGTCTTGTCTGTCAGCATTTGCTGGTGGACATTAAAGATTCCATGGTTTGTGAGGAGTAGGCAAGCTATTGCCAGCATCATGGCCAAATTCAAATTCCTGCTGGAACCAACAGCCTTGTTGCATATGAACGAAGAAGAAGAAGTGGGATTCAAAATGTAAACTGTTCAGCCTAGCCGAGGTTATGCGCTCTCCCGAGTGCCATTCCGGTTACACTCGCCGGAGGAGAGGGTATTGCATTTGTCTGTTTGTTCGCAAAGAACCTTAGTGTTTTTCTCCAACAGCTTATCGGATCGAGACAAAATTTTCACCATAGAATGTTTTATGTTTTACTACTCATGTAGAATGTTTCATTGATGATTGTGACGTCATATGTCACGTGGTGTGGCAGCCATGTTGGAAAAACTTTTTGGACCTCTATCACTGAAACCGCACCAAGGGAAAAAATTGACACTTAGCATTTGGCAAGTACTCCACATGAGGAATGTGTGATTTATTAATGACATCAAAATTGCCTATGTAGAACGCTACATCAATATAAAAATTTTTGAGGGTCATCTAGTGATAAAATAAAATGGTCCACAGAAAAAAAAGACATTGATGACTTTATCGGTCACGTGATTCGGCAGCCATATTGTTGAAAAAAAAAAATCTTCTCTGAAGTGGCTGAACAGATCAAGGTGAAACTTCAAAAATCTTTTCAAAAATTCTGTCTTGAACCGCTTAATCAATCGATGTGAAACTTCACAATTATGATCTACTCATGATGGAGAATGTATGTTTTAAATTTCAACTTGATCGGACGCATACTCTGGCGGTCAGATTTATTTTGAATAAGGCTCACTTGGCTGTGCCTGGATGGGTTTGAGGGTAGAAGAGTAACAGCTGAAATGTGAACTCTATTCAGGTTCCTCTTGATAACTTCATCTTTGATTTTTTGCTTGTTTGGGTTCCTTCTAATTATTCCAGTGCAGTTCTGTCAGCATTTGCTGGTGGACAATTTGGTCTTCCATTTGATTTGAATTGAATTTATTTTCATCTCGTTCTCAATTCAATTGAATAATAATAAACGTCATGGGTCAGGGTCAGGTGGCCAATCAAAGTGAGACGTCTTGGTACCCAGTCATCACTGTGAGCAGTTATCGTGTCAGTTCTTGTTATCTCTCATTACATAACACCAGTAAACAAACACCACACAAAACAAGTCTGAGTGAGGGTCTGCAATCTCTGATTGCTCTTTTTCTTGTTTTCTATTGTTTTTGTGAAATCAAACAAAACTTGCACATGCACAACTTTCAGATGTCCTCATTCATCCCTGAAGATTTTCACTTCCTCGGTCAAATCCTCTGAGGAGTAGATGAAACGTACAACATGCATACATACATACATCCCTCCATTGTAAGATATAATGTACAGGGTAGTATGAAAGTTGTTTTACCGTTCTTAAATTCTTTTGATATACAGGTTTTATTGTACAGTACTTATAATTGGTAATGTTATTGTGTCTGCGCTCCATCACACTGAGTCAGTGTTGCCGTATACCACAGCAAGCGGGGAAGGGAGGGAAGTGCGAGAACAAAACGTTCCCTTCTGTTTGTACTGATTAACTTAAGTGAGTGATCAGTCAATACATTTGGCGATCTTGCTTCATTTACCCTCAAAGCCATGCTTCAGCGAGCAATACACAACACATGAAAACTCCACAGCAGTTTTTTTCCAGTATAGTGGAGGGAAATAAACCTGATTTGCCATTTAAAATGTAACTGTAACAGGTAGTTTTAAGCTTATGTTATGCAAGTCCCTGGTACATCTGCTTGCCACAAGCAATGTGATCAAGAAAGGGGTGTTTTGTACAACATATTGCCTGTAAGATGGAAGTTGAGCCAGATGGTGAACACGTTGGTGTGACATTTTGGTACTCTCATCCAGCTACTGTCTCATCACATCTGCCTGAAGTGGACAGTGTGTTTGAATGCTGATGTGTTGAGCTCTTCGGCCTTGTGATCTAGTCTGTTTGCCACTGTATTGTGGGCACGGTATATCTTTTTGAATGCAGGGTGTTTGGTATTCTCAAAGGGAGGTTGGTGGTGGAAGGATTTAATTTTTTTTATTTAAATAGTACCCTCTTAATATATATATATATATTATATATATATATATATATATTATATATATATATATATATAATACAGTGGGGAGAACAAGTATTTGATACACTGCCGATTTTGCAGGTTTTCCACTTACAAAGCACGTAGAGGTCTGTAATTATCATAGGTACACTTCAACTGTGAAAGACGGAATCTAAAACAAAAATCCTGAAAATCACATTGTATGATTTTTAAATAATTAATTTTCATTTTATTGCATGAAATAAGTATTTGATACATCAGAAAAACAGAACTTAATATTTGGTACAGAAACCTTTGTTTGCAATTACAGAGATCAGACGTTTCCTATAGTTCTTAACCAGGTTTGCACAGACTGCAGCAGGGATTTTGGCCCACTCCTCCATACAGATCTTCTCCAGATCCTTCAGGTTTCGGGGCTGTCACTGGGCAACACAGACTTTCAGCTCCCTCCAAAGATTTTCTATTGGGTTCAGGTCTGGAGACTGGCTCGGCCACTCCAGGACCTTGAGATGCTTCTTACGGAGCCACTCCTTCGTTGCCCTGGCTGTGTGTTTCGGGTCGTTGTCATGCTGGAAGACCCAATCACGCCCATCTTCAATGCTCTTGTTGAGGGAAGGAGGTTGGTGGCCAAGATCTCGCGATACATGGCCCCATCTCCTCCCCTCAATACGGTGCAGTCGTCCTGTCCCTTTGCAGAAAAGCATCCCAAAGAATGATGTTTCTACCTCCATGCTTCACGGTTGGGATGGTGTTCTTGGGGTTGTACTCATCCTTCATATTCCTCCAAACACGGCAAGTGGAGTTTAAACCAAAAAGCTCTATTTTGGTCTCAACAGACCACATGACCTTCTCCCATTCCTCCTCTGGATCATCCAGATGGTCATTGGCAAACTTCAGACGGGCCTGGACATGCGCTGGCTTGAGCAGAGGGACCTTGTGTGCGCTGCAGGATTTTAATCCATGACGGCATAGTGTGTTACTTATGTTTTTCTTTGATACTGTGGTCCCATCTCTCTTCAGGTCATTGACCAGGTCTCTGCCGTGTAGTTCTGGGCTGATCCCTCACCTTTCTCATGATCATTGAGGCTCCACGAGGTGAGATCTTGCATGGAGCCCAGACCGAGGGAGATTGACTGTTATCTTGAACTTCTTCCATTTTCTAATAATTGCGCCAACAGTTGTTGCCTTCTCACCAAGCTGCTTGCCTATTGTCCTGTAGCCCATCCCAGCCTTGTGCAAGTATACAATTTTGTCCCTGATGTCCTTAGACAGCTCTCTGGTCTTGCCCATTGTGGAGAGGTTGGAGTCTGATTGATTGAGTGTGGACAGCTGTCTTTTATGCAGATAACGAGTTCAAACAGGTGCAGTTAATACAGGTAATGAGTGGAGAATGGGAGTGCTTCTTAAAGACAAAACTAACAGGTCTGTGAGAGCCGGAATTCTTACTGGTTGGTAGGTGATCAAATACTTATTTCATGCAATAAAATGCAAATTAATATTTTAAAAATCATACAATGTGATTTTCAGGATTTTTGTTTTAGATTCCGTCTTTCACAGTTGAGTGTACCATGATAAAAATTACAGACCTCTACATGCTTTGTAAGTGGGAAAACCTGCAAAATCGGCAGTGTATCAAATACTTGTTCTCCCCACTGTATTTACCCTCTCGCAACCTTTGTGTTTTATTATCCCCCGCCACGTGGCGGAAGGGGATATTGTTGTCACCAGGTCGTCCGGCTGTCCGGGCGTCAACATTTATAGCTGTGAGTGGATAACTCATAAACTGTTCGCCATATCGATTTGAAATTTGGGTACACATGTACCACCTGAAAAGGAAGAACCCTATTGATTTTGGGCGTGGCCGATCCAAGATGGCCGACTGGGGCGCCATCTTGAAAAAATTTTTTTCGCCATATCGATTTGAAATTTGGGTCACACATGTACCACCTGAAAAGGAAGAACCCTATTGATTTTGGGCGTGGCCGGATCCAAGATGGCCGACTGGGGCGGCCATCTTGAAAAAAATTTTTTGTTATAAATGGAAAACCGCTTATCTGATTTCAATTATTTTTGGTTACTACGTTCCTCACCCCTGGGGAACTTTTTCGAGATGATGACCAATGATGTCTTGTTTCCAATTCACCTCCGCCATTATCTGGAATATGTATGACCTTTTTCATTCAATGGTGGGGGATTCCCCATCTCTGATGGTATATTTAACAGGAGTGAGGCTCATGGAAGAGCAAGGTAGAACTGACAGTGGGATAAACATGGGGGAGGAAGGGTGGAGGAGAGGGAGGGGAGGAAACGCTGAAATCAACGAGGGTCAGGTTAAGAAGGGTTTATGGGGGTAATAAAGATCATGGGTCAGGATGGGGGATGACGAGAGATGGCGGTGCACTGCTTGTTTAAACCCTGAAGGGAAGAGAGACATAACAGCCTCTGGAATGTGCTTCCATAGATGAGGGTTTTCACTTCTAAATTTTTTGATTTATAATTTAAATGGAGAGGTCACACTCTCTCCTCTAGTTCCAGGTAGGCATGTTTTAAAGACGGTTACATACGAGTGGTAAATCCATTTAATTTATTACAGCTCTTCCCCGCCCCTTTCTCCACATCCACATATCCCCTGACCCATTGTCTTTCCTCCAAATTGCCCCCAATTACATGGGCTGTATACCTATACTGCATATAGTTTGCATTTCTGATGAGAAGATCAGACAGCAATGACTTCAGGCTCACACACACATATTTACTGGCAGGATGGAAATGGTTTCATCAGTGCAGCTGAGCTTCGGCATGTGATGACAAACCTTGGGGAAAAGCTCACCGACGAGGAGGTCGATGAGATGATCCGTGAGGCAGACATTGATGGTGATGGGCAGGTCAACTATGAAGGTGGGTTGAACTTATTGCTTTGGGTGCAGTTTGAGGTCTGTTTTATTCCTGACCCAGTTGTCAACACACACATATACACACACATATATGCATGCACACATGGAGGTGAATACTTTGAGACCTGGGAGGGCTCCGTTCCACCTTCTGAAACCTGCATACGGAGATAACAAACGAGACACACACACACCATTTGCCATGTTAACGTGTGTGTATTTTGTTGCTATAACCTGTGGTCTTGTCACTTGTAGTTGTTGAGCAGGAAAGCGTTATCAGTGTTTTGAAGAGCTTGGACATCTCCTTTGAAATGCAGGATTGACAACCATTTCTGTCATGTACTCTGATTTGTAAAATTCAATTCTGTTCCAGTCTAATTCTCATTTGTTGCTTACTTTTGACTGTTGTGTTGTTTTTTGTTTGTTGTTTTTTTTCTTTTTTCAGTTCACGTCAATGCTTGGAAAGTGAAGATTTTCTATTGTCACTGCACTCCTTTTATATATATATATTTAATGTTTTTTCCTTCCCTCCTATTCTTTCTTCCAGAGTTTGTACAAATGATGACAGCAAAATGAAGAGTTTGTGCTTGCGAAGCAATTTGACGACCTTGAGGGGAAAACCCGCGCTCTGTCCACTCTGTTCGAGTCCAAGATCTGACTGCTTGCGCACTCTCTCCTCCATGTGTTTACTGTCTGAATCGAGTTGGCTACAAGCTCCATCAGGGTTCCTTGGTTTGATGCATGTTTGTTTGGCCCTGCTGTGTGGGACTCTTGTCTGATCCTATCCGTTTGGCACCAGCAATGGCTGTTTCATGGGATTTAACCTGTCAGGGCGTATTGCAAGGTCTTCAACAGAAAATGAACCTCTGAATGAATTGGTACAAGGTTCTGTGGTTGTAATGAGTTTTACCTGCAGTTTTAATGCATAGAGAATGCTTAAAAAGAAAAAAAAATTGGGGAGGGTGGTAGTGGGTACAGGGAGACCTTAAAGGAACTGTTTCACTAAAAGCCAACTTTGCACTAACTCGACCTGCTTTGTGGTAAAGATCCGTTTTCTGCAAAGCTCTTGCTTTGCTTTTTTTTTTTCTTTCCGATTGGGAGCTTGAAAAGATTGATTAGTTCTTCAGCCTTTTGTCCTTTTCTCCTGCTGTATATTTTGAGCCTTTGTACATTAAATACAGCATGTAGTCGTATGCCTTAACCGGTAATACTGTTTGCAGCAGCATTCATTCCAGAAGTTGTACATGTTGTTCAAAAATTTTTACATAAGAATTTGAAGACTTCGATTTCCACTTTTATTTCTCCCCCACGAACCCTGCCCCCTCCCCAGCCTCCTTTCCCTGTTCTTGTTACACTTTGAAGAACCTGACAGTTGCCTCAATTCTTGCATGCTCTTTTAGGTTTTGGTAGCATGCTGTTTTGCGATGCAGGTGCAGAATTTGGACCTTTTGACGGTATTTGGTTGTGCTTGTTTCACAAACGAGCTTTCAATGTCGGCCTCTCTTTCTCTTTTTCTCTTTCTCTCTCTCTCCAGGCAATCAAACTGCTTAATTTAAAACAAGGTTGACTACATTGTGCCCCAGTGATAGCAGATTATAGTATTGCTGTTACGTGCATTACTTTATGCGTGTGACATTAATAAAGGTCGTTGCACTTAATGTGGTTTTTCTTTGTTTTGTTTTTCTTCCCATTTTGACTTTCATCATGGCAAAAATAGCATGGCCATATGCAAACTCACCTCTGAAATGTCAAGCCTGGATTTTGAATCTGGACCTAGCTAAAAACTTGCCTTGGTGTTTTGTATGCAGGGTAGGGCGTTGGTGTGCACCGTACATCGGATCGACCTTAAAGCCATTGGATCTGTCTGCTATCAATTGGGGTGTTGGTGGATATTTGTCCCAGGATGTCATTCGTGAAGAGTTGGCGAGTAATCGCCAGCACCCTGAACAAATTACAAATTCCTGCCCTGACTGCTGGGAAAGCAATAGTAAAACACCCAGCATAACTTCTCAAGAGACTGTTTGGCAGCATTGACACTGTATTGAGTATGGCACACTGATTATTAAAACCAAGTTTATAACTTTCCATTCAAATATTGGAGTATGAAGGTGACATTAATCCATTTACTTCATTATTATGCTATCAGACTTTGCAAAACTACTTCCATATGACATTGCAGCTCACAGATGTGTCTAACTCAGACCGCCCAGTCACAGCACTCACTTTGTTGGGTGGATTGCCCTAAATCCTTCATCAAATTTCCATACGTAACACTCATTCACAATGTGATGGATAGTCTGATCTGGGTGACCACAGTCACATGCTGGGCTGTCTTTGAAATTCCATTTGTGGAGGTGGTGTGATGTTCTTGTGTGGTGAGTACGGATCCTGTTGAGCGCAGACCACTATTGTCGGGGGAGGTCGAATCCTGGAGGCTCTTCAGTTGGATCGCTCATCAGTTCTTTGTTAGCAATATTGTCTCCAGAGATTGTGCCACTTGTCCTTTGTGTCCAACCCAACATCACTCAACATTTGCAGAGCCTCAAAGGTTTGCGTGACTCGAGTCTCATTTGGTAGATTGTGCAGGTCTTCATGGATTGGAAGCTCTGGGTTGGCTTTGATGCAGTCAAACTCTCAGCATTCTTGCCTTCTGGTGCACATCAGCGGGTGGGATGTTACAGGATTGGAAGCCACGACACAGGTGTTGATGGTGTTTTCAGAGCAGTGTCCAAGTGTTTTGCATGCCTGCTCTCCACCCAAACAGGAGAACAGCATTCCGCTGGAGTACACAAAAGTAAGGTGCACGAACTTAATTCCCAGCTGATGCCAGCGAGTTTCTGGATGTTTACCTTGGTCTTGATCTTTGCTGTGACCTGTTTTAGGTGTTTGTTCAATGTGAAGCTGTGATCAAGGGTAACTCCAAGGTACTTGGGGAATGGTTCATTATCTCTGCCTATCAAGGTGGATGCAGTTTATGTACAAAGCTCCGAGGTGTGACGTCATATTGGCATGATGATGCACGGCCGGGTTCTCCACACTACAGTAACATATGGCTGCTGTAGCTTTGTGAAGATTAGTGTTTTGTTCCAGATTGTAATTACCAGTCAGAGAGTCATACCAGCAGCTTTTATCGTTTTCTGAAAGAGCAAAAGTGTTAAGCAACGATGGATAAGTGATTTATCACTTTTTATTCATTTTGGGGCCTCTCATCCATGTTGTCTCTGCAAGGTCATGGGCATCACCTGGAGAGACCATGTCACCAATGAAGATGTGCTGGCATCGAGTGGACAATGGCACCTGAGTGATAGTGATGGAAAGACGTTTGAGGTTGGCAGTTCATGTCCTACAACTACCCCAGAGGCAACCCGATAGGGTCGCTATCAAATGGATCCCCACCTGGCAGGAAAAGAGGGAGGCCAAAAACTATTTGGAGGAGTACCTTTAACGAAGACTGGAATGAGAGGGAAACCATCTGGAGTGAAACGAAAGAGTGGGCTTGGAACCAGAGTCTATGAAGACCATTTGCTGCCCAATGTCCCAAGTGTGATGATGGAATTAAATGAATTCTCTCAAAATAAATATAAAATCGGTGTGAAAAGTATTTCAGCTTTTCATTTTTATTAATTTGTAAAAATCTCTGAAAACATGTTTTCATTTTGTGTCAAAAGAATCGAATAAATCTATTGTTACGAATCTACGCCCGCCCAGCATGCGAACGACCGCTTTAGCCAATGGCAGCCGCACGCCCACACCGGACGAGCAATTCAGTCGTGACTTCCCGGAACAACGCCGAGAACCAGTCACGGGTGTGCCTTCAACGCCACCACGGCCCAGTCCGTATTCTACCCGCGCGCGACGGTCAATCGCCGATATCGATATACCTAAGTATTCGCGCGGGTAACCTACCGAGGGACCGTACCTCGGCGAAGGCCTGTTTGGACACGAACCGCTTAAGCGGTTTGTTCCGTTCTGGATAACGAGCGGGTATTATCGCCAGACCTCCGCCGGACCCGATTCTATTTATCGGTATTCAAAAACCAACTAGTATTCCGAAAAACAATATGGCACTTCAATGGGGGAAAATGACACGACGAATGGGGTACATTTAAACAAGCACATTTATTACTACACACGTATACAGGGATGCAGGTATATACAGGCAAGGAATTCAAAAACACGCATGCAGTTGCTTTACGAAAACTGCAGGACGGGACAAAAGGACCAACCTAGCACGAGGGGAAAACACTACAACCGACTATTGTTTATCATTAATGTACACTTAAGCAGGTTTTACTTATCGGACTTGGTGCCACAACATGCATTCAAAGAAAAACCCCACCCTCATAGACAAGGGAGTCAGACTGGGCCCGTGGGCCTTTATAACGTGGCG